>OX637867.1:193734-446234 GCA_951802705.1 Netelia virgata | reverse complement strand
TTCTGGTAGCAGGGCTCGAGTACTCGTGCTTTACGCCTCTGGCTACGGAGATCGGAGGGCGAGAGAGCTCGCTAGAGCCAGCGGTACCGTCGGTGGCCGAGAGGATCAATAACAAACCCGCACGAGCACACGAAGCACCAGACCCGCCATCGTCGGCAGCCCGGCAGCCCAGCAGCCCAGCACCCCGGCACCCCAGCACCAGAGAGCAGCAACGTCGATGCCAACGGCAACGGCAACTCGCCTCTACTTATATACCCCCTCTCCCGGCCACTCTATCACTCTCTCTTTCTCTCTACTTGGTTGGCTTTACATATAGATATAGGTAGGACCGATCGAGTACCGACTCTACTCGATATATATCGTATACGCGCGTATAATTTCTCACACGCTGTCAAAGAAGTGGGAAATTCTCATTGTGTGAAGGAGGCGGAAGAAGGAGAGAGAGTGAGAGAAAGGGAGAGAGAGAGAGAGAGAAGCGCGACGGGCCTCTCCCCGGGCTGGCTGGCTGACTGGCTAGCTAGCTAGCTAGCTAGCTAGCTACGTAGCTAGCTAGCTAGCGGCCTGGCTGGCTGGCAGGCCTGTTTCGTTGAGTGCATCACACGTCGAGTACGTACCTATGTGTCTCCTGCCGGCGAGATGAGAGAGGGAGTAACAACGACGAGTAGACGAGTCTCTGGCCAGCGGCATGGTATCGAGTGCGCGACGGGACGACTTCCGTTATATCGACGGGTGGCACCGACTCTCGCTTATCGATATCGCTCTCTCGTAAAACGGTGCGAGCCTCTCCTTCGCCCCAACCCCACCACCACCACCACCACCGCCAAACCCACCTCCGCCTCTAATAACCTTCTTGCAATCGAAACTACGTATGACCCCCGGTACAAACGAGATTGCGCATCGAAAAAGAGAAACGTCGACGCACTGTCGGTAATAGCGAAAGTTCAATAGTCAGCTAGTTTCTCGGGGTTCGTTCGATAAGCTCTCTCTCGCTCGCGAATCGTTCGACGAAATCATTCGCCTCGTCCTTTCTCCGTCCAAATATTTTTCATTCTTTCTACGTTTTTATTTTTTTTCTATCCCTTATTATGATTATTATTTTCTCAACCTATTCGTTCTACCATCTATATTATCACCTATTTATTTTTTCAATAAACTCGCGCGGCCGAGCCTCGATTATACGTTACAGGGAGGAATATGATTCGTGACTATTATAATTAATGCTCGAACAAGCTCAACCTGTCGATCCTGTTGAAAATTAAGTCGCTCCCCGATGAAAATATAGAGGGGCGAAATTTTGCGGGGAATAAGAAATCGATCGGAATTAAGCGAAACGAGGAGATGAGGAAGCGGCTCGAGCGCGTCACACCCCCGGTGATTTGGAGCCGGTCGTTCAGCCGGAGAGCTTTGCGATTTGTGTCAAAGAGGGAAGAAACGTGACCGAACGGGGGAGGAACGAGAGAGACGAAGAAAGACGAAAATCGGGAGGACGAGAGAGCCGTTAATATATCCGTGACAGCTAAAGCGGGTCAAGATGTTGATGGACCGGGAGACGCAAGTGCCCGAATGATCGGCGTATATTAGGGGTACCTACCTACCGATAACGAGCCAACGGAGCTTTTTCTTTCTATCGTGGACACCGATCGTCCATTTCATAATATACCGGAAATCCATCCTCGAGCTTTTTTCGAATATTAAAAATTGCTCTTGCCGTACGAGTTTTTTGTTAACAATTTTTCCATCTTAGGAGCGACCGATCGTGGGAGAAACCTCGAACGAGGCAGTTACATCGATCTTATTTCGAGCACCCTCGACTTTGAGCACGACAGTTGCGACTGTCGTTTTTAGCCGAGCGTGGATTTATGCGAATCTGCTCGTGGCACGCAACCTAATGGACATTCGCAGGGATACGATTGATATTGGAGGAGTGTGGGGGAAAGATGTTTCGAAGGACCATGAGCACCTTCGTCGTCGTCGTCGTCGTCGTCGTCGTCGTTGGTCCAAGGGAATTGCCGCTAGTCGAGCCGAGCGAGCGAGCGAGCGAACGAGGGAATGCGGCAGCAGGCCACGAAGGCCATTGACCTCGTGACTACTACCGTCGTTGCTGCTACTGCTAATGCTGCTGCTGCTGCTGCTGCTGTTGCTGCTGCCGCTGCAACCGAGACCCCCCGCCACGTGCCAACCTTTTCCCGACTCGACTCTCGTACCTCTCTTATCTACTACGTGTACCACTCTACCTATATAACGATGATAATTCACGCTTTTCTTTACTCACTATTTACATTTACGCGACCGAGCGAGCAAAGATACCCGTGGCCGGCCTCGAAAAAACTATACCGAGAGCGCTACTTCCGGCAATTTCTCACTCTTCGTAGCTACATAAAAATCATGTCCGAATAGCTCGACGTTCTAATCACTTTTCCTCTCGCGAGAAACATTTGTTCGAAAGTGGGCCGAAAAAAGAGGAATATTGTGAAAACGCGGGCACGGCGATGTTTCATGGGCCGACTGACTTTTTCGTTCCCACCTCCACCCCCACCACCGCCATTACATCGCCTTTTCCCTCTTGTCCCTCTTGTTCGCGTTTCTGTTCTCCGTAGCGTGAGGTAAAAATCGATATCCCGAATGATGAAGCGAACCCGAGTAAACGAAGGAACGACCGAGGCGGAATTTCGGGCTGATCGGCGTGGCGTTGCTGATTGGAATTCGATTCGACTACGGAATGAGAGAATCGTCGAAAAAACAAAAAAAAAAACAAAAAACGAACGTCGAGCCACGACGAAATATATATATCTAGTTTAGTTTTTCGAGACTACTGTTCCCGTGGCGTAACAAGCGCTCGTAACAGATAAATAGATAAACAGGGGCCAAACGCGAGCGTAAATAAGCCCCCGTAAATTAAGCCCGCGATTATTATTATTCCCTTTATATTTTCGTGTTAAGAAGCTTTGGTTATCTCCCGAGAGAGGACGAGACTTTCGTAACTCGCCTATACAAAATTATTCAATTATAACGCATTTAAGTAGACTATACGTCGAGCCTTTCTTCGACAATGGTGTGCCTATTAGGAAACAGCGTCAGGTTCCACGGAACGAGACCCGGGACGTTATACCTATAGGTAGTTTAGTTAGTTACTTAGTTAGTTAGGTAGCTATACCCTGAGCTAGTTAGACACATACGCCGCGAATCCTGCCTGCTGCCTGCCTGCCTGCCTGCCCGCCAGTCTTACGCCAGCTACATAGGCACAATGTCGTTTGAGCGCGCATACAACTCCCCTGATTAATTCTGGGCCTTTGAGCCCCGCGTCGCTCCATCCATTTAGTCTATTAACTCAGTTTCTACCGTACCGACCCACGCGTACCTATACCTAACGTATCGTCGCGTATTCCTCGTGAGCTTCTTATTGGACATTCACCTATGCATAATAATACGTTCTCCCATTGTTATAGCAAAATTTCAAGACCCATTAACCAGTATAAACGTTGTATCTACCTACTCGTCGAACGAAAGATAACCAAGGACGTAAAAATCCTTCGCGTCTTCGGATAGATCCATTAAAGTAATAAAAACATCTCGACGTTTTCCGCACCATGAAAATTGTCGACGCCCGTATGGCTCCGCGTGCTTCCCATTCGCCATAAAACACGTAATTCTCGGATGATGCACCGCGTATTGATTTTCGCAGCAACGGGTCGCCCGGAAGCTGCAGTGTCGTCTATGTGTATATATATACTTGACTCTCTCTCTCTCTCTCTTCATATATACCAGATACGGACATATAATACGATACCTAACTAATATAGAAGAGATAGATAATTTCACTGGTGCATCGGCGATGCGACCGTTAATATAAGTATTTATATCGGAGCGTGTAGGTATTAGGTACCTATATTACGTAGATGGATTCACGCGTAGTAGGTACGATAGACCGATACATCCGATAGAGACTTACGTTTGCTGGTCATCGGTATCGAAGATCCAATCGTTCGCTCGATTTATGCGAGTTACGCGCTCGAGCCTTAAATCTCTTTAAACCTCTTTGTTAATTCGTCCACGCCCTCGCTTATTTTGGTTAGCCGCGAGCGTATATTCACGCTACATAGACATTAAATACGTATATCGTTCACCAATTTAGCCGAATCGCTTCTATAGTTAGATTTACTTTTGCGATATGCCGAGACACGCGACTCGTCCCTCGCAACGAGCCTGCTCGAAACAAAGCGTCCCTTCATTTTTACTCATTTTCGTCGAATTTATTTACCTACTACATATACGAACAATAATTTGATTATACTTATGCTATTTGTATAATACTTTACGAAGTCGGCCGAATGGGAAAACTGAAGATGGCGCGATTGGCTACCGTATAAAGAAAAATAGAAAGTTGCCGAGGGCGTTCATCTTTTTCTCTCTCTCTCTCTCTCTCTCTTTCTCAGCGTCTACGTATCGAAAATTTGCCGGAAAAACAACACTTTGCCTACGTACTTACGGTTGTGCGTATACTATTTTAATATTTCACGAATTTGACGATAAGCGTTTAAATTTTGAAAAAAGGAAAAAAAAATCACGAATGGATATTTCGATGACGCGTCGATTAATAACGCGGAATAAATTCTACGTCGTACCTATACGTCGCGTTTCTCGGAAAAGTAGAAATATTTGAAAGATCGAGAGAAAAGAGGACGAATTTAGCGGATAAATAAGCATCAAACCCGTGGAGGACTCGGCGCACGAAATTCTCAAACATCTCGTTCGCTCTAACTAGAAAGAGCGCGAGGCTACGTAGATCAATTTCCCGTTTAAAATTGGAACCTGTGGTGCTCGTGCCGTTGTCGTCGGTATAAAAATATTAACGAGATATATAACGCGACGAGAGTTAGGTAGGTGGATGAAAGACGCGGTGGTTTTAGGTCTCGCGCGTGAACTCGCGAGAGCTAAGAAAACCGAGAAAAAAGCGTCGCGTCGCTCGCCAAAGGTGGAAGAAACATGGTGGCGAATAGGATCGACTTATAATTGATAAGTAGGGTGTCGGTCGTTATCGCGGACAGGTGCGAACTCTTCGAGTATTACGCGAATCTCTCGACGATTCTCGGGTTTCGAGGTCGCGCATGCTCGCGCCCGCCCGCCCACGTTTTCCCATTTTTCACCCCCCAATCGCATAATCTACGCTCCACTCTCGAAATATTCTCTCTCGCTTATACGTATATATATATACGCGTATTCATCGATATCACATTTTTCTTTCGACCTACTATATTCGAATACAAAATTTACGATAAAAAAAATCTCACCGATTTCTAGTTTTTAATATTTTTCCGGTTGGAAAATAAATAAAAATTTTACGAGGCGGCTGCTCGTATTCGAGCACGCGAGTGAAAGAGAGCGCGTAGCGACGATGCCGTTACAGAAGCGCGTCGATATACGTAGATATAGGTATATATGCTCACCGATACGAGAGGGTATCGGTATAGCACGTTGGATTATTCGATACAGGCGACTCGGATTAATCAAAATGCAAAGGGGTAAACCCCGCTGATGCGAGGTTTCGCAATGGCGTACTCGTATCGCGTTATAGACCGAGTCACGGATAAAAATCGCGCTCCGATTCAATTTTAATCGCTATTCTCTCGAGAGGACTTTCGACTGAATTTTCGGTCGCTCGATTTAAATCGCGTTATCAAAAGAGAAAAAAAAAGGAATATTTTTGGGTCAACTACGTGGAATTAGCACGAAAGAGGATAAACCTTGAGTCGTATTTACGTGAAACAGAAAAAAAAACGTAAATAAGACGTTGGTCTGTATTTTTGTACGAGAGAAAGAGTTCGCGTGGATTTGCTCGTTAAACGGTGGTAGGTAGATATGCCGTTACGCCGTCGAGCATCGAGAGTCGAGCCAATATGTTGCTGTTGAAATTGCACGTTCTTCCCCGTTGCAATCTCATTATTCTCCCGAAGCGCTAACCAACGTGCATTGTCCACCGACACGCGCGCACACACATAGGTATAAATATAGCGATCGAGAATCGAAGCCCCGCATAATCGCGGATCGATGATTAATTCGCGGGAATTAATTAATGTCCTATCGACTATTCTCCCACCTCCACCGATCGAACCCACCCCCTCCTCCGATCCTCGAAGCTAGATTAAATCGCGATAATTATTAAATGAATGGAAGCCGTTCGATGTATGGGAATCAAGATTCGAGCGCAATCTCGAATCTCGTCGCGCGTCGGATAACTATAAAAGAGATTTCGATGAGATTGAAGGAAAAAATAAATAAGAAATTGAAGATATTCGTCGACTCGCGGCATTCTTATTTCAAACTCGTCTTACATAGGATACGAACACGTAATTAATATTTATTCATAAAATAGTAGGCATTTGGAATATTTTGGGGCAACTTACCGGACATCCGGGTGGGACGGTGTGAGAAGCGAGTCCCATATTTCGTCTCGGCTAACCGCGAGTCAACGAACAAACTTCCTACGATTTTTTATCGCGAGTCCCGATTGCTCGATAATGGAAAAAAAGACATTTCATCCGGTGGCAGAGACGTCACAGGGCCTCGAACAATCGCGAAACTCTCGAGTCGATCTTTGAAATAGTAGGCGAGAGGACGCCGAGGCAAACTCGAATTTTATTAGTCAGACGCGTTAACGCGTACTTGTTAATGAGAGGATAGGTACTAATGAGGTATCGCGGAGCAGCCGGTCGCGACTTTGAGGCCGCAATCAGTTCGATAGTTGTACCTGCTCGGGGATATTTAATCTTTGGCACGATCGAGACCGTCCCGCCTCCGCGGCCTGATCGATCATCGCCCTCGATCCCGTCTCTCGTCTCGTCTCTATACGCAAGTTCACCGATAATCCGCCCCCGCGTCCCCACGTCCCCACCACCTATCGCGATTTTTCTCCTAACGCCATTATCATCGTCATTTGATAATTGCTTATCTCTGATTCTTTTTGTATCTCGCACGCGTCTACCTAAATCACCCACCCACCCACCCACCAACCTACCTATGTTACCTACCTAGCTAGCTAGCTAGCTAGCTAGCTAGCAATTTCCCCTTTATCTCGGTAGAAGAAACGACGAAAATGAAATAAACTTTCGTTGGAAAGATCAAATCTCGTTTGGAAGGAAATAGGCGAGAGAAACGGAACGAAGCGCATGGAACGTCGATTATAGGTAGGTAACGCCGAGGTTTTCATTGGAATCGAGTGAGAGTGCGTAGTGTGTAGGTAAGGATGTATCGGTGTATCGGTAAGATCGATCGTCGAATCGACGAGGGGAAAGTCGAGGCGAAGAAAAACCGGGCGTCTACGTTTTCCTCTCTTCTTTTGAATTTTTTCGGTCCGCGAATGTTAAGGGGCGTATTTACGAACGCGGGGGCCGTCGACGAGGCCGTTTCGAAGACCTCCGACGGAATTGCACTAGAATCTCTCGATGGCTCTCGCACGCTCGGGAAAATTTAATTTTAGAACGATCGCGTGCGGCTAATGGCCACACGGCTCTCTTTTGTCGCGAGCCAACGAGCTCGTCTCCTCCTCGGCCTGCAGGAAGTCCAGTCTAGCCAGTTGCAGTATCGATTCTCCCCTACCTACCGCCCGCCCGCCCGCCCGCCCGTCTATCCGCCCGCCCTCCCTACTGTCCGGAATTTACGCACTTGTAGCCTTCTTGGAAAAACAAAAAAGAAATCCTATCGTCCAACATTTTCTATCTGTACGAAAGAGAAAAAAAATACTGGAGAGTTTCCAGTTAATCCTTCCCTTTCATCCTTCCATTTATAATTCTTCAAATTGCGCAAATACCGAATAGACGCGATGAGAAAAGAGCGTTACTCACTCGGGCGAGAATGTGAAAAATGGTTCTGGAAATGGTGACTCCTCCGCGTCTCTTCAATACTTCTGGTGGTACGACGATATCCAGCCCGAGGCTCGGCAGCATAACCATGTCACAGCCGTCTGTCGAGGAAAACAGAAACGATCGGAACAAAATATATCAGTTTCAAACGCTTCAAGAAATAAAGATAGAATCATATTGCATTATACGTGCGTATGCATATACGTCTATTAGCCGGTCAATACCGCCAAGGTGATAAGCGAAACGATATCTGATCCTCGGAGAGAACATTTTATACTCTATTCCTATATTTCTACCATGGGCTGCAGCATTATGCAACCTTTATAAGTATATCTATAGCCAAACATACCTCTATATATACATATATATATATATACGGACGTTTCAACGCGAGAAGCGATTACACAGGACGCCCTCGACTACACACGCTATCGCACGATACCTATATAATACAAATACGGAATAATCATAAAAAGATCTTACGTCCAACGCAGCTGGTGATGTATCGGCAGTGGCCGGACGTTGTCTTTTCACGATAAAAACGACACTTTTCAACGTTATTCACGCACTTGGAAAACAATTGAACGCAATGGAAAAAGAAAACAAAGATACGCGCGCGCGCGCGTACCGAATCGCAACAACTTTTTCTTTACCCGAAATTCACATTTCGTCCAAGCGCAAGCCCACCGATGCTACTCGCGCTGGTTTCACAACAATTTTCGTCAAAACTACCCGCGTTTGTTTTATACAAATCGCAAACGGGCGCATCATTTGCACAATATTTTCATAACTTCACCATAACCTCAAATGCTGGGTCGCGCGAGCGCATCGCCACGGTTGTACTGCGACGCGTGACAAAGACGCGGGATTCACTTTGCGTAGGGATCACGGATCGGAGGAGAAATAAACTTTCCCCCGTCCACGAACGCTCTCGACACGATTCGAGTCATCGCCGTCGACCTCGTTCTGCAACAATTACCGATAGAAACGATCATTTCTTTCTCAACGTGTAAACAAAACACTCTCGATCCCCCGGTTTCCGTATTTGCTTCATCGCGTACTCTACACGTACTACCGATCGTTTCAATATTCCGATCCGACGAAGCATACACGAACGAAAGAGCCTCGCTGTCAACGATCGTACCGATGCTCGATTATTTCACGGAGAAACACGAGTGTAACAAATGTCCGAAGGGGTTATAATATGAACGTGCAAGACCTAACCCCCGCGAAGACCGATCGTCGGTTACAACACGGTTATAACTGTCGACACCCGATTGCCGATTTCTCCTAGGAGAGACGAGGATCGAAAAGAAAGATGGCAGGAGTATGGAGAGGGGGGAGAGGGAATATCCCCAATTTTTGTTTACAATATTTCTGACGTACGCAAAATTCAAAAATATGTTTACACCTACTATTTAATTGGAATAATTGAATACTTATCTTTGAGAGGGCGATGAGACGACTCCCTCTTCATTTTTAATGGTCAAACGGTCCAACGTCTTTGTTATTCACCAATATTATACCTATATGTACATTCATCTCGTAGCTTTTTTCCATCCTCTTGACATTAACGTAAGCGAGCAAATAAAAAAACGAATGATGAGCGAGAGAAATCACAAAAAAACAGTCAGTCCCACGTATACGCGCAAAATTCCCAATTTAAATATACAATCATATTTTACTCGTCGACAAAACTACTGTAGCCAACCGAAAAATGCCCTACGGAACGTTCACGAAATCGATCTGCTAGCGACATCTGTCCAACGGTTATCTAAACACTCAATATGGTGGACCGTATGTGCACGACCTATCTCAGGCAATTGCACATTATGATTTTAAGGAACTGAAAAACATTTTGTAACAATAACGTTTATTTTCGAGTTGTTCGTAAAAGCTTCACGTATAAAACACTGCCTCGTACGTCCCGTTTTTTTTTATCAGTTAAGATGGTATTCAGTCTCCAAGAAAGTTTACGTTCTTCTCGTACAACTCAACATTGCACTCGTAGTCATCATTATTTCACAATACGAATCACGCATCGCATTGGTAAATAGTCTAAAACGTTGATAATCCGTCAGCTGGTTATTAACATAAAATTCTTATCACACAATTTCTATTAAATGGCATATATGTGCGAAAAAACTTGATGAAACGATTATATGATTCGATGCACCATCGATTTCTCCTACGGAATCGTATTCATCGTAAAGTACCGTCGTCCTTACCATGGAACACAAAAGAGAAGAGAAAATAAATGGCCAATGATTTCTTCGTCTCTATTGAATAGGACGTTTTAATGTATTATCACTTCGACCACTATGGACTGTACTTTGGGCCGGAGACACGAGCATTTAACGTCTACGCAAAAATTATCCATGTTGGGCTAGGAACTAATGTGTAAAACTTATTTACAATAGCTTCAAATAAAATTTACACTAGGCGTATGAGGAATCGTGATTCCCTCGTACGATTACGGATGCGTAGAGAGAGCACGAAGCTGTAATTGTAAAGAAATACGATAACCCGATACGATATCCGATTCAGACCTAGTCTTCCATTATCTTCGGTTTCTTTCTTCCCCATTACCTCTCGTATGGAGATTAATGGCGATACGCGATTATACTTACAAAAAAAACGTATAGAACTTTCTCCATAATCGATAATGAAATCGGACTGAGAAATTGGGACAATATAACCGTCCGTTCGTTCGCGTCAAATTTTGTCCACGATGGAAATCAGAAGATATTATCCAGGATGACAATTCCGAAAACTGCTTCAGAACGAATCATCGGGATTGAAATTCATCGATGAATTTGTACTTTCGGGCGATCTCATTGCTATGTATCGTTTTCGTAAAATCTCCTGCAGATCGTTGCACGGACTACTTTCGCGTTTTATTTTCAGTGGCCGACCGCCGGGAGATCTGAAATGCAGGAAAATTCGTCATTGGCCAATAAAAAGTTGATCGATGAACTCGTTTCGTACTTTTCCATTCCTCACCTCTCGATCGGCCTAAGTTTAACTTTGTCGATGTCCTTGAGCATGTCACCCATGGATTTTTGTGCGGTCAGAGGCTTTTTGCGTTCTTCCAGTTTATGATCCTGAAGACTGGCCCGTCGCGCGATGTGAGGCGTTGTTGGCGGAGGTAGAGGCGGAGGGGGTGGTGGTAACTGCGATTCTTTATTTCCACTTCCATTCGAGAGAGATACGGCCGATGAATCTGCAATCATTGTACATTAATTTGTAATTTTTCGTACCATGACATTTATCCAGGATGGATGGGAAATTATTCTTTTCATGCTATTGATCCAACGTCTTACAGTGCTCCGTTTGATTTGAATTTTTTACAATCATCGATACTTGGGTTCTTAATTCTTGTAGTTCTTGTTCCAAAGCCAGTAATCGAACTTCGGAACCAAAGCTGATCGGTTCCAGTAGATCCGGTTTGCTGCCTGATAATCTGCCGCTAAATATAAATGTGGTAAACATTTGTTAAAGTTATCCCGGCGGTGTCACAATTATTTGTGGAAATTTCCTGTATTAAGACAAGAGTACTGACTTTCCTGGTACTGCTCCATTGGCGTCGACAAAATCACTGCTAGTCTCCTCGCTTATAATTGAATTTGTCATTGAATGCAAGGCGGTGACTCGCACGTATATCTTTGGTGGTGGCCTCAGTGGTAAAAATGATCCTATACGCCGGACGATACTACGTCTCTTGCCATAGTACTTTGGTGCTTCACCCATTCTAAAATTCATTACAATATAACAATTGACGTCAACGTCTTGAGAATTGGCCTACAATTTGTTTTGCCACAAATTTGATGTTGTCCATATTATTAAGAGTATGAATGTAAGCGCCACCGATACATCTTTATACATAATTTATGGAAGAGACAGTTTTAAAATCCAAGTATTGAGTATAACACTTCAATTAACATCAAGAAGGAATCCATGCAAATCGTAACACCCAGGATATCTTCAAAGCTTGCCAGTTCGCATAAAACGGTTGAGGTAACCAAAAAAAAACAACGCGAGATGTTGAAAGAATTCGTTGGCCATTCGTACTGAATCGTGTTTGTCAGTCTCTTGCGTTACGCAGTATATACATTGCGTACGACCCAGTTTGACGATTCGAAATATCGCCTGTCTGTACCAAATTTCTCAATTATTTCTATTCTAACCAGCGGAGAGTTTCGGATTACTGAATGGAAATAACTCGGGGTGGTGGTAGACGAGGGCAACCCAACAGCTGACGACAGGTTGTTGGTCGGTGCGTCTTTGAGGATATTTACCAATATTCTACTACCAAACCAGATTGAAATTAATGGAACTCGGTATAATGTTACTAAATGAATATAATGAGACACTGAGAAAAAAATTGTCGTTACTAACGTAGGTTATCTCAGTAACCATGCGACAAAAGCCTTGGACAATATGAAACACTCAACTATGAGTACAATTTTCCAGCTCGCCGATCAGTGTACCGGATAAAATGGTTATTATATTAGAAAAAAAAACGATATATGTTCGACTCACTGTGGTAATAAGTTGTCGGAAAATTGTCGTTCGAGGACCAACTACGGTCCGTGGTGAACGCGCTCAAAGATTTCGCTTAATTGCCTGGATTTCGAACACACGGTCGCGGATCGGAGAGGCTTACGAACATTTGTGACTGTCGGTAAGTTAAATGAAAGTTCAGTGACGACGAGGTACGATAAGTGCGGCGGAACTGCTTTACCGAGCTGAATATTGAGCTGTATCGTCATAACACCTGAATACTGTTTTGCACGTTTTGTAAACACTCGAAAGTTTTATTCTTCAAAAACAATTTCAGCTATGCGTTTCATAATAAAACGCGATATATAAGTAAATAACTGTCTGCATTGATACTTGCAATCGTGTGACGATGGCGGACAAACTAAGAAGATATGAAAAAATAGACTTTTTGGGAGAAGGACAGGTTAGGAATGATAATAATCATTTTTTCCAGGATGTATAATAACAATATCTGTACACTCGTTGTAGTTTGCAACTGTATATAAAGCGAAGGACACGGAAACTGATCAAATCGTCGCTGTTAAAAAGGTTTTGTTAATAAACGAACAACTTCAAATTATACTATTTACATTGATTAAATTATATCACGGAGAGCTTCTTTTAGATCAAAGTTGGAAGTCGTGCGGAGGCAAAAGATGGTATAAACAGAACTGCTCTCAGAGAGATTAAGTTATTGCAGGAACTGAAGCACGATAATATCATTGGACTAATGGGTAAAAACTTGGCTCGATAAAGAGGTTTTGGCTAAGATTTTCAGATAACAATAAATTAAATTTTATTGCAGATGTGTTTGGTCACAAATCCAATGTCTCTCTGGTATTTGATTTCATGGACACCGATCTAGAAGTCATTATCAAAGACATCAATATTGTGTTGACGACATCGAATATTAAATCATACATAATACAAACGCTACAAGGTCTAGATTATCTTCATTACAACTGGATATTGCATAGAGACTTGAAACCTAACAATCTGCTGGTCAATGGACAAGGAGTCCTTAAGATAGGAGATTTTGGATTGGCCAAGTTTTTCGGCTCTCCCAATAGAATCAATACTCATCAGGTGGTCACTAGATGGTACCGATCCCCTGAATTGCTCTATGGCGCCAGATTGTATGGAACTGGTGTAGACATGTGGGCCATTGGCTGTATATTAGCTGAATTACTTTTGCGCGTACCATTTTTACCTGGCGAATCGGATCTTGATCAACTCACCAGGATATTCCAAGTACAGGATGCGTTTTAACGATCTTCATAATTTATCGCACGAATAGACTGTCGTTACCGATTGACTTTGTTCTTATTTCAGACACTGGGAACCCCAACGGAGGAAAGTTGGCCAGGGATGATAGACTTGCCCGATTTCATCCAATTCAAACCATTTCCCGGCACCCTTTTGAAACATATCTTTACTGCCGCTGGTGACGATCTACTAGATCTCATTGCGAGTCTATTGAACGTTAACCCTATGGAAAGGTGTACTTGCGATCAGGCTCTTCAAATGCCATACTTCAGTAACAAACCACCGCCGACACCGGGACCAAAGTTACCACTGCCGAATACGATTAAACGAGAGCCGGAAGAGAAGCCTAGTCTCAAGAGGAAATTGCTCGAATCTCTCGATGGGGGATCCCTCGCAAAGAGATTACAATTTTGAAGCTGCAAATGTATATTCCAAATGAGATATTATAGCAATAAAATCCGAAAATTTTTATAAACAATCCGACTCTCCGTTAATCTGATCGTCCACGTTGATTTCCTGCATGCACAATTAAATATTTGAGATAATTCTGCGGTATGTAAAATCGTATGAATAAATATTACCATACTGTACCTTCCATTATTTCAAATGAAGATTAATGCTTGTAAAACTACAGGGATTCATTTACTTGGATATTAAACATAAGATCAACAAACATTAAAAACATTTGTATATACTAATATGCATTTATATAAGAATTTTTATTAATACTTTATTATTCTCATCCTTCTGTGCATTTCCATAAGGAACATTTTTTTTTTATATAACAATGTTGATTTTCGTTCCACAATTTTGTCGCATGGCCGCATTGCTAAAAATATTTGATCGTGACAAATAGGTATCATTAGACTAATGCAGGATATCTACGTAATTTCGAACATAACAAGTAGAGTGTCTGTATCTGTGTGTGTGTGTGTGTGTGTGGATGTGTTGTGCGTGTCTGTGTGTGAATACGCTTTTGCAGTTCTATCCAAATCAGGTGAAGTGACAGAGTATATAAAAGAATAATTCTTCCACTTATTCACCAACAACTCAGTTGTGTGTCTACGATAAACGATCTAACGAAGCGATCTACGCTTCAATCAAATATTTTTAAACAACGGTGAATACGGATGCGCCGCGACTGCAGCGAAACAGCTCAGTATCGCACGTATTTCACGTGATATAACGAAAGTTCGTTTCAATAATTAAATTAAGAATCGCCGACATTTGTATCCAGCCAACAAGATATAGAGATTAATTTTTTTTGCTTTACACCTTATTCAGCTTATCCGTACATTGGGTAAGCCAACCGCTGGCCAAAAGCCAAACTTTTCAGAGGACGCGTGCTTCTCGTCAATATAGAAGTAAATCTTTTTTGTCCGAAGTATAGTTCCGAGTGATTAACACATTTGAGCGGAACTAAAATTTATCGACACAATTTTCCAAGCGACAATTAGTAACGAAAAATATGCTCTTCCATAAATTCATTGTTCGCTGGAGATTGAGCATCCTCTGAAATTATGCGCTCATTTCCATAATAAAAAAAAAGAAAACTTTGTCGCAATCATGCGGAAAGATCGTATTACTTGCAGCGGCCTTCGTTTATAAACGAAACATAATTAGTGTGTACAATAATACAATTAATTAAATCACAAATCGGAAATGTAACTATTACGGCAATTAACATTAAATCAACATAAATGTGTATAAACGTATACAGTTCACTGTA
Source organism: Netelia virgata (assembly GCA_951802705.1). Taxonomy (NCBI): domain Eukaryota; kingdom Metazoa; phylum Arthropoda; class Insecta; order Hymenoptera; family Ichneumonidae; genus Netelia; species Netelia virgata. The sequence goes on along the minus strand of OX637867.1, from coordinate 430,841 downwards.
AAAATATACGCTGTGCATTTTTTTTCATCTAACGATCTAGGTACTTTGTTTTTTTTTTTTTTCGTATGAACTGACAAAGATGAAACGCCGAGCGCCTCTGGCGCACTAAAAAAAAGACAGGGTAGTATCAAAATATAACGCAATAATTCCTTCACCTTTGAAAATTCAATTGCTTCGACAATACTTGATTTCTCATTTGTTCCGTTATCTCTCGTTGATATGCCGCTTTTACTTCGACATCCAAACGTAATAGAACGCCACCAATTTTTGTCATCGTTACCCCGTTTTAATAAAAAGGATAAATCGAAAAAATAAACGTGTGCCATGTCGATCGGTTCACGAATGTTTCATATGTGCAGTCTCTGTAGCAAGGGCCTTGGACAAAAAAATGATTAGATATTGCGATACGAGGCAAGTTAGGCACGTAAAAAATCATGAATGACGATATTGGTGTTAGAGTGCGAATGAGCCAGCAGATAGTTATTCTTTGTTCTTTAATCCACGTTTAATAGTGTAGATAAGGCGGTACCAAACAAGTCTGGAACTGTGTAAACTGAATCGACATTATGAAAAAACAGTGATAGAACCATATTCGAAAAATCAATAATATTTGGATCATGGTGTAATTTAACTCGAGACACTCACGGCCGTATTCTCGCTCATATACATATTCTCAGGCACGTTTGAAAACGATAAATTCCTGTAATTTTGTTTTCGTTTGAATGGGTAATTTGATTGTGAAACACACTTTCCCAATGCAGACTACCTCTCCCTAAGCTTCTTCGTAATATTCAAAGTAGAAATACATATCTTATTGTTACTACTGTGTTTTTTTTTTATACTTCAATATATTATATTCAGTAGTCAGTCCAAGGCAAACATTATCCGCGATAATATAATATAGCTACAATTTTCACGTTATTTTTCTTCTTTTTTTGTTGCTGTTTTGTTTAGATCGTTCTACCTATATATTACTTTCTTTAAAAAATGTATACTTAACATTTAATATAATATATATATCTCTTTAAAATATTTACAATCAATACTATGATACAGTATCATTAATTGTTTGTTGTTGTTGTGTTAATGTTTCGTAAAGGCAATTATCAATGTATCTATTACCGTTGAACGTGTAGTCGTAGTAGTTTTAGTAGTTTTAGTAATCGTAATAATAGTAATAATATAGCATGTAAACATTTTTACAATATTCATTCTCGTGGTACATCAGCATACTATAATACATGAATAGAAGTTTTCACAGGTCTGCGTCATACTGATTATACGCCCGTTAAGTTGACTCTGGTCTGCGATTGTTGGATTATGTCGCTAAATACTGTTTAAATTCGCAAACACCGCTCGTCAAGCCACCAAACGGACGTATCCGGGGATCTTGCAGGATCGTGACAACTTACTAATGTTCGATCTAGGTTCGCGGCCTATTTTTCATTTTTTCCCCAATATATATCCACGTATGCACTAATGCAGGACGTATAATCCATATAACCCAGCTCGTGCGATCTTCGCAGACTCGGGGTATCCCCCTCGTTTCATTTCTTATATCAGGGGAGATATTGAGAGATCATCGCTAATACTCGACAAACATTTTCAGCCGTCATCATCATTGCGGACCCCGAATTTTAGCTTTCTACTGTGGGATAACTGATAGCTATGCAATTTTTCTGTAAATGCCATCGCGATTTCTTATGTAATTACTATCGGCACACGTTCCAATAATGCGCAACAATATTGTACGCAATTTTCACCGACAATGAGACAAAGAAAAACGGGAAAAAAAAAGAAAAATCGAACCAAAGGAGAAAATGGAGAAATAATGAAAAATATATAGAAGCAGCATAGCCGAGCGTGGGCGCGTGCCACAAATATTGATGCTTCGACAATCACGCGAGGATTCTTGACGATACTCGGGGCGCGGTCGATCGCCCTTGGTTCTTCAACAAACACGAGAAAAAACTCACAGATTAATAGTGTCCAGACTGTGAGAATTCCGCGACGCACTGTCTTTTGGCGAAGTCGATGCGACGTTGACCTGCTTTGAGACGTTATTCGTGAAGGGCATGGCGAATTTGAAATCCGAACCATTGGGTAATTTGCGCATTATTTTGCCGGATGTTATGAGTCTTCCGAAACCTTCTTGGTGGGCGAACGCGTAACCGGAACGTAACGATCGTCGCGTACGTCTCGTCGACGGCGTCCGTAGTATATCCTGGCTTTGCCGCGAGCGCAATTGAGCCAGTCTCTGTTTAAGCCTGACTCTCTCGGATAAAGTCGGTCTCACATCGATGAAGAAGAATCTCCACGAGAGTACCGGTATAACCAGAATTATACAAGTTATAACCGTTGTAAACCAAAAGGTCGCTTCCGACATTGCCTGCATACGCGAGAACAAATTCGTTTTATCATTTACTTTTTGTTTGTTGCTGTTATTTTTCTACATTATTATTGTTTATACGTTATTATACTTACCATCGTAAGACTACCGACATAACTTCCTCCTATGATGAAATTGTAGAAGTAATCTAAAATGAAATACCATATGACTGAGCCCCACACCATTATGTGATTGACAATTGTCCAGTAGGATGTATCGAGGGCTATTTGAACCGTAACGACTATGACTAATATAGTGGCTACCACGCTGCCCAGCAACATGTGATCGGAAAGTACATAGCCTTTTGGCGACACTCCGTCTTTGTAGGTTCCTGAAAGAAAAAAACGCAGAAAAATATTCGTTAAAGTGTTCCAACGATAATGATTCACGATGGCACAGAAAGAGAAAAGTCGGGCTCACCGTAAGGTACTAAAAAGAGCACACAACTGGCGAAGAATCCATGCAGGGCGCTCCAACAAAATTCCTTTTTGTTAAAGAGCAGATTTTTATGCCCCGGTGTGTACAGCTTTGGATACAATAAACTGTTTTTGTCATTGACGTCCTGATCAAATATACCGACGGATAAGACTGGCAGTGACGTGTAAAACAGATTATAGACAGAAATGTACATTGGATCGAATACAGTCTGTAAACAAGAGAAACACATAAGTTTAAATTCGTGTGAGAAAATAGAATGTCGAGATGTAGAAGAAGGGGGAAGGTGAGAACATGGACTCTCATCAGATTGTGGGTCAACTCAATTCCTCGATCTCAACCTCGGAACAAGAGTGCTCAAACAAGGAAGATCGAGGATCGTATTCGCCTTAGGATCATCATGTGAATGTACCATGAGGATTATTGCGGTAACTATTACGGCGTATCATGTTTCAAATGTTAATTTACCTGTGCGCTAAACCCACAAAAGAAGGCAAACCAGATGTGACAGAGGGTGAAGGCGAAGTTCTTGTAAAAAAAGTACCTAAGGAATTTACACATTCTATAATAGGACCATCTGCCGTGGACAAGAAGCAGTCTCTCTAGAAATCTAAATTGTCCTATCGAATAGTCCGAGGCCAAGACAGCTTGAAGGCCCTCTTGACCGCTAATGCCAACACCTATGTGGGCTGCTTTTATCATCGATACGTCATTCGCACCATCACCGATGGCCAGTGTAACGGCCTCTTTGTTCTTTTTTATCAGTTCGACGACCATCGCCTTTTGCAGAGGGGTTACGCGACAGCATATCACCGATTTACCTAAAAGAGTACAAACGTGTTAGATAAACGTGCCAATAATGGATCTCGCAACGGAGACGAGCAACGATCTCGATCGATTTATTGATCGCTTCGACTCACACTGGCTGGATACTTCGAGAAATAGTCGTTCGAGCTGGGGATGAAGCGCGTGCACGAGGGAATGCCCGTTAATGACAACGGCAAAGCCCGTGGCCAATTCCAATTCATGCTCCTCTGGTTCATCTCTGTGATTGTAGTCTGTATCGCTGCTGTACAGAACGGCAAGGAGGGGAGCGAAAATGTTATCGGTCAGTTTACACAAAGCTTTCGAGCGCCTCTTGGGCTACTCCGCCAACTCCTCTCCCTTTATTCTTCTTCTTCTTTACCGTCATATTTCGTGAGTTTGATTGAATTTTTTTGAGCATTCCCAACGATACAAAGACTGGACTAATTTTATCGCTAACTTTGCTCGTCCAAATTGAAAAATAACTCGGACGCTAACTCCCGCTCACACAAGCACACTATTGCATTCGAACAGTGCTCCCCGTATCGGGTGAAATCTTTTTTTTTGGTTTGTTTTTCGCATACGAGAATAATAACATGACACAAGCAACGTATCGTCGTTTATGTTAATTATCACCATAATGATTAGGATTAATTTTAAGCAGTCAGAAAGAGAAGGAGTGAGTATCAAGCAACGTAGTATGTCTCCTCGTTCACATACTCGGTAACTCGGGAGCAGGTAAAAATAAACTGACAAATCGATTAGCAATGTGCTTCGTAAAAAGTATGAAGAAATAACAAAATTAAAAAAAAAAAAGAAAATCACAACATTCCACCGAAACAACGTATCCAAAAATGTAGCACACGAAGTAAACGGGTATATTCTAAGCCACTCGGTAGGTTTGACAAATGGTCTAACAAGTTTACGAACTGGAACAGTAATAACCATTGAAATCTGACGAATATTGCATGCGTATGCTTTGTTTCGTTAAAATATCATCCCCTCAAAATGACAACGATCGAGACACATACAGGATTAGCAAAGATTCGGAGAACCATCGCACGTGGACCGAGTGGGTTGGGTGGGTGATTTTTTGTAATTAAAACGCCACGACGGATGATCGTCGTATAAAAAATCTCGACAATAAGCATATTTTCAAGCAAACGTCAAACAAAAGTTAAAAAAGTAATTTTCACTTTATGATCGATTCTGTGTCCTCAGGCGTAATGAGACGATGAAGGCAATGTACGTACGGGGATACGGTGCGACATTCAATGGATTATGTTAATATTGTAATAACAATAATAATAATAATAATAATAATAAGGATGGATCATAGTAATAGTAATAATAACAATAATAACAATAACAATAATAACGATAATAATAATAACAATAATAACAATAACGGTAATGAAAATAAGAACAAGAGTGATATTCGGTAAATATGAGTTAATCAGTCAAAATAAGGAATGCAAAAAAGAATGTTGGATATGAATTTGATTGTACTCCGTCTCTTTCGTTTGCCTGACCTTTCCTTGTCCCACCTGAATGTGACGATGGAGAGAGCCGGTCTATTCTGATGATTCGAAGCCGTCTTAATTGTTTCCAGATACCGTGTCAATTGTGTCTCGACCCCGTCATACGTCGTTGCGTCGACTATAAAGACGTCAGTAAGATCGTCAGTGAGCAACTGACACGAGTAGCCGATGTTAATCGCCGTTTCTGTTGAAATAAAAACGATAAAGAATGAAAATTTGTCGTTCGACTTACGAGGGAACGACGAATCAAAGGGACACAAAATTACGTACCCTGCTTATCGCCCGTGAGGACCCAGAGTTTTATACCGGCAAGACCCAAATTGGCGATCGATTGAGGTACACCATCTTGCAATTTATCCTCGATCGCGGTAGCCCCGAGTAGCGTCATATCTTTCTCAATTTCCTCGTAGATCGCATCGAGTTTATCGTCTCGATCTTCGGTGCTCACAGCAGCTTCCTGGTGTCGCTGTTTCCAATCGTTGAAAAAGCGCTCGTCGAGATCCCTCACCGAGAGACAAAGGGTTCTCAGACCTTCACCGGCGAATTTATTCAGATGCTCCTGAGTCTTGGTCATAGTCTCTTCGCTATCGTTTTTAAGCCTCTCGTATATAACGTTATCGGCTCCTTTGCAATATAGCCTCAAATGGCCGTTTCTCCTCAAGATCACCGACATTCGTTTTCTCACGTTGTTGAAATCGAGAATACACAGGAGTTCGTAAACCTCGCGATCTCCCATCACATCGATCGTTATACTGTTCGGCGATCTTTCCCGAAAGACGAAACCAAAATTTCGCGCTGCCGATACGAGAGCCGCCTCGTCCGGCGATTGTGCCTGATACTCGAGTTTGCCGTGTTTATCCTCGGGCATTACCGTATGACACAGAGCCAGCAGACGAAAGAAACTGTGAACATCCTCGTTGTCGCTTCTCACGGCCTCGAGCAACGCCGGATCGTAGAATTTAAATTCTTCCTCGTAGTCCTTGTTGAAGGAGAAATCGAGGGGCGGGACAGTCTGAAAAGCCGATCGAATATCCGTTTAGAGGCAATGGTAACGAGGAGTTGGCCAAGAGAGAGTTTGTTAGTTAATTCGAGAGACAGAGATAGCTCACGAGAATCAAGATCTACAGGGTATACAAGAAGGCCCGTCGATGAATGCCAAAAGTGCGTGGTTCGTTTTATCTCAATGAATGCAACGTTTCTCTGCAGATGTGAACAAAAAAATATATATATACATATAAATATATATAAATATATATATATATATGTAATTAGTACCAAAGCCACCAAGTATATTGTACGTCGCGATACCTTGCTCTGAAAGACATACGGACAATGATCGGAGGGGGATCGAGTTGTTCGACGTTGGAAACGTTAAGAGAGAGAGAGAAAGAAGAGGGATGAAAATCTCATCGAGGGATGAAGAAAAATTTGTAGATTATTATAATACAGTGGAAGAAGGGTGGACGAAGGGCGAGCGAGAGCATCTCGTACGTGCAAAATAATTCACGAGACACGGTTTAGTTGCTCTGAACATAAGCATGCGTACTGAAGGCTCGGCCTGATGTCTCGATGCGTCGTTGATGCTGGGCTCGGGTGTTGTACTGGACATTTGATCGGCTTGCTCCAGGAGTCGAGCGTTCGCACCGCTAATGGGACTGTAAACTCGACGCACAAACTCCTGTCCGTTCTTCCATCGCATCGTTTCTGACCGCATCGTTTTGTCTTTCTACATGCGGCATACACATGCTGTATAATGTGCACGATGATTGTTTTCTTTTAGGTATGTTCCGAGGACATGGGCAATTTGCCGACAGTCCTCGTCGTACAATCTTATTTTGCCAATGTCCTCGATTTTTCTATTGGCAATATACTGTACACGGATGCAGTGCGCACAAAATGGTTTTAACGGGGAAAGCAAAACAAAAAAAAAGAAGAAAACTCGTGGGACACTTAATCGGTGAGACACACTGCAAATAATAAAATGATCGAAAGAAAAGACAAAAAAAAAAGACAAAAAACGAAGCAAATCAACGTTTAAAATCGATCCCTCGAAGCGAATTATTGATTTAGAAAAATGAGAAATTTGAAAAAAAAAAGAAGAAAAGTCGTTAAGCTCACCTCGCTGAGATCGATGACCTCGCCGGTAACCTCGTCGATGACGTCGCCATAACTTTTACCGGCGACCGAGCACTTGTTAAACGTCATTATGTTTTGCGTCAGGGTTCCCGTTTTATCCGAAAATATATATTCTATCTGTCCGAGTTCCTCGTTAAGCGTAGTAGTTCTCGCTTTAGCGTGAGTGTTGGTTGGCGCATAATACATCTCCTCGTCCCAATTAATCAGAAACGATTGGACGAATCTAATAACCTCGACACTCACGTAAAGACTTATCGGTACGACCGTGTTCAGTACGATCGAGTACGAGAAAAAAACTAAGAGGGCTATAACCGTCGCACCACCCAATGGCTCGCTAGGCACGAGCGAGTCCCACGGTAAATACACTTGAAAGTAACGACCGACGAGACTCTCCCATATTCCGCAACCGATCATGCAGAATAAACACATCGACAGGAGGAAGAAGACTATCCCTATTATCAAGAGATTCAGCAATCTGTCTATGGAGGTTCTCTTGAATTTGGTCTTTCCCGAATTTTGCATCAGTTTGGTGTCCCTACCGGCGAAGATCACCACACCGTAACACCACTGCGTGTTTCGCAATACGCAACCTCTCAGGATGACCTTGTCGTTGTCCAATACGTATCTAAGGGGAAAAGAAAAAAGTAGGTTACGCGACGAGTTGGAGCATAACGTTTTTCAAGTTTCTCGAAAAATCTCCACATACTTGTTACCCCTCCACGTCAACGTTCCATCGAACTTGTTTAACAAATTATTCGGAGTTTCGCAAACGATCTCTCCATCGAACTCCCCGACCAGTTCGTTGTTGTCCATCATCTCGGCGGTTTCTATCAAGCACTGGCGACATTTTAGATTCGTCTCTCTGCCATTTTTAAACGCGAAGACAATTGTGATATTAACGATGGGACGTATTATCGAACGGGGCGGCGAAAGGCTTTTTATAATGTACAAACCCGTCGAGTTCCGCAGTCTCGATGTAACAGAGGCCGTTTGGTTCGCTGGTCGATAGAAGGAGAACGTCAGCCGCTACGAACTGATCGTTTTCCATTCTTATGACATCGCCAACTTGTACTTGAGACCATTTTTCGACCCTCAAATTCGTACCCCGCAATGTCTGCGATCTTCTATTGTTCACTTGTGAATCGCTGCTGTGTCGTTGCTGGATAAAAGATAATAAATACAAACGATCAGAATCCGTTTATTACTCTGGTTACTGGCAATTAAATTAAATTCAATACTCACAAAGTCGTCATAGGCATCTTTGACGGCAGTGAGCATAAGCACCCCGATGAGGGGTATCGCTGTTGTGATCGGAGTGAGGGAGGATATCGCGGGTATCATCTGAAGCACCAGTAGGCATAGGAAGTAAAAGTTGGCGAGCCGTTGAAATTGCTCGAACAAATTCAATGGCAGGAACGTCAGAACCGAATACTTGGACGTCTTGATGTAATTGTTCTGTAAACGAGAGAGCCGATAAGTACCAATCGTTCCAACTTTGGCCAAATGTTTATTCTCCTTTCAATCGTTACTCGGCGTTTAATAGTCGCGAGGATACGTTCGTCACCGAACCCTGCTTTTCCAATAGGAGATTACAAAACATTGCGCAATCGTCGAGAAACTTACGCGACGAATATACCTTCTTTAATACTTACCGCATAATTAAATTGTGAGTTGTACTCGCGATTATTCGCGCGAATCCTCCTCTCCGTTTCTGAAAAAAGACAAAGAAAGGAAAGTGAACGATGGTATTTGAGGGTAACGACGATGGTTTCACAAGGCACGACGAGGTGCGTCTCACGTGGAATTTTGGCTCGTTGGCCCTTCCCACTCGGGAATGACTCGATACTCTTATAGATCTATTATAGATTTAGAATACAGGACACACGCTCGATATTCGATCGCCTTTGTGGGAGAAGGAGAATTTTGCGAGAGGACTTTTTCTCGAAAGGTTTTCCTGCCTGGATCACCGCGTACTACCTACCACTACCACTACTACTACTACTACTACGTATACTCGAGGACGACGAGAACGATGGATAGGTACGAAGAAGGAGGTAGGGGAATTAGACTCACCGCTGGAAAAGAAGACCGTGCTTCGGCCTATGCACTCGGTAGCGGGAGGTGAATTGGGTACTGCCGATGCGGAGGTCGTCGGTGTCGCCCGATATCTGGTGCCTTTCCAAACAACGAGCTTACCCAATACCGTGAGCAGAGAATCACGGAGGGTAGTGTGCCTCGCGCTCGGGCCACCGAGACTGCTCGTGGAGTCTCTGCTCTTGGAGCATTCGGGAGTGGGCTCGAGCTCGTCGCCGGACGATGCAAAATTAACGACCACGTGGCTCGCAGAGGGCGTACGTTGATGACGATTATGACGATGATGATGATGATGAAAGGAGTGCTGCTGCTGCTGCTGCTGCTGCTGCAATTGTTTACTTTTGCTTTTTCGTCGTTTACGTTTTTTTCTTCGAGTACGCGAGTCCGCGAGGATGCTACCCTGTGTGGTCGTGGTGCCCATTCCGCTACCGTTCGTATCTCGCGAACCACCGTTTGCGCTGTTGGCCGGACTACTCCCTGCACCCTCGTCGACTCCGTCTTCATCGTCGTCGTCGTCGTCTCTCACCTTACATCCCGCGATTGTCAATTTGTTTTGGTCGTGTTGGTGTTGGTGGTGGTGGTGGTGGAGAAACACAGAAATATCGTTCGACGACTGTTAAGTTGCCCTTTCGAGGAGTCACGACGAGACGAGAGACAGGATTTGTACGCGAGACCGTTTGACAAAATACCTCGCGTGCGTTCGAGAATCGATCCGAGATCGAATATTGGCGATCTACGGTCTTTTCTCATTTCTCTCTTTTTTTTCTCAATTGGAAGAATTAAAATCGGTCGGGTATTTGTATCAAACGGCTGAATATGTCCACGCGAATTGGAGCTACTCGGCGTAAGAGGCAAACTTTAATAATTACGCGAGTATAAACTTAAAAGATCCAAGAACGAGAGGGAGAAAGAGCAGCTCCGATTCGCGATGACGAACTCGAATGGTCGATGTGGTGCATGGAACTCACCTCGAAGACCTCGAGTTCCAGCGTGTCCACCTCGACGTTCATCGCTATCCTACGCAATAACTAAGATTATTTTATTCTCGTTATAAGCCCAAGTTGTTGTACCTCGGGGTCGTCGCGGCGGCTTCGTTGGCGCTGTTTCCCTCGATTCGACGAGGTCATCAGCCCTTCCTCGTCCCTCGCACTCTTCGCTCCATGGCTTTTTTCGTGTCCCTTGTCACCTGACATGATTTTGTACTTATCACGACATCAGGCCCGATCCTCGAACTCGCGCTTCTTCGTAAACCCGATTAGATCGTTTATACGACAACAGCCATGGAAATTATTTGTTTCATCGTTCCTTTCTTCTTCTCCTCTTGTCGCTTCCTCGTTCTTTCGTAACCAACTTGTTTCTCGTTTTTCAGCCAATTTCCTAAACTCCCGTACTTTCGACATTTTATTTGTACCTATTATCGCCGTCTCGAGCCTTCGGGCTGGCTCTTCCTCTCATGCAACAGCCTCCTCGATTTTCTTCTGTTTACTCTCTCGACGAGCATAAATTTGACGCAAGATCTTCTCGTCTTCTTCTGTAAATGATATTTTGAATTTTTTTTCTTTCACCGAGCGAGAGACGGAGAGAGGGGAGACAGAGAGAGAGAGAGAGAGAGCGAGAGAGAGATAGAGATAGAGAGAAAATCCAGGTCAGTGTTGAACGTTGGTCTAATAAAGGATCATTTATTTGACAATATTATGTTGTTCTTATCACGAGTTTATGAAAACGTTAATTATTGCAAGTATCGATTCGATCATTCGGATAAATTTATCGTAAGAAATTTGTCCGCAGTAAGCCACAACGTCCACGTGCAAATGCGATATAGCGAGTTACAAGACGCCGGTTGCCAACCCAGTCGAGAAAATTCCTGGCAGCGATCGAGACGTCAAAAGTCGGAAATTACACAAAGTAAGAGACTCGAAATGGAGAACCGATCGGTAGTTTGGTAATTCGAACCGAAACGAGGCATTATTCGTAAACCCGGTAAACGTCCAAGATTCAATGTCGCGATTTAACGCGTAAAATGCGTATAACCCGAGGAGAAACTCGAGGAAAAAGGGAAACAACGCACAAGGGTTGTGGTCGAGGACCACGCGTGATCGCGAAATGAAACTCGTTTTTACATTTTAGTCCCGAGTAACGATCGGGTCGCGTAAGACAAGTTCGGTCGTTCGTGGGGCGTACAGAGGGCCAAAATTTCGATCACACTTTTCCCTCGGCCGTATATTTTCTCAATAGGGCACGCGATCGATTGGCCTTTTTTCTTTCCCTCTCTCTCTCTCTCTCTCTCTACGTGCATGTGCGTACGAGGATTCTTCCTTTGAGATAATTGTTCGAGTGCGTGTCTGCCTGTCTGTCTGTACTTCTCACCCTCTCTCTCTCTCGCTCTCTCGCTCTCTGCCTATCCCTCTGCGTGCCTCATCTCGAAGATTCGACGAAACGAACAAATACTTTTCCCTTGGACGCTCACCCATTTAAAACAATTGACTCGTGCACCAAGTCATGTACGTCGAACGCGTTTTGGTCGTAGGACGCGAACGTGCGGCAACCGTGTGTTTTCTCACTGACCAAGATGACCCGCACCCTTCGACAAAGAGACGCACATACACGTTCTATTTTCTACATAGCAGCGCACGCGTGTATCTTCACCTGGTTTATCCGAACTATATATGGTTTTCGACACTGGCGTAACATTGGTGTCCCAATGTACCGCCAGAGTACGATTTAACACTATTTCGTACGTTATCGACTCCAATTCTCGACTCCAATTTCTTTATCCAACTTTTTCACTTGTATTGGCTCCTCTGGTTCTTTTTTTTTTTCATTGAATTTGAGAATCGTACTCCGATCGCTGGTATTTTACGCACCGACTCCTCTTCTCTCGATATTACTTTGCACGATTCATCATCTCGACTCCGCAGTGTGTTCGTTTCACGGGCGTTCGCGCACAATTCTCCCACGTCTCTCCTACAATATCCCCCGAGCACCGTTCCGTTTTTCTTCTTCTTCTTCTTCTTCTTCTCGTCGTATCGCGACTTTACCCAGTTTTTAACCCTGTCGTTAATCTTTCTATCGCGATTCGATTAAACACGAAATAAGCTCGTCGACTGTAATAGATTAAAGGCGAGCTCTCGTCGAGTCTCGCACGACGACAACGACGACGACGTCGTCGGCGACGACGATGACGACGACGACGACGATGACGAGGACAACGGTAACAACAGCAACAGCGCTGGCAGCAGCAGCAGCAGCAGCAGCAGCAATAGTAGTAGTAGTAGTAGTAACAGTAGTAGTAGTAGTAGTAGCAGCAGCAGCACCAACAGCAGCTGCGAAACGCGACCGAGTCTCGTCGGAACCTCGAGGGCGTCGCGACGCCGGAACGTTGTTCGCGACGTCGAGCGGCGCCACCCTCGCTTTTGACGCATATACCTACCTACGTTTCACGTTTCACCCGGGAATTTTCAAAGTATACGAACGTAACGTACGCCAACTTCTAATCAAGGACGAAGAAAGAACGAAGTGTAACGTAAATTTATTTCCTCAAACGGAATAACGTCCTTTTCTCCTTCTCCCCGGGCGGTTTCGTTTACGATGAAAAATATATAAAATATAAAAGATGAATGTGCGCGAGTTATCGTTTAAGAATAATTTGAGCTTACCCTCGACTGGACGCGTGGCTGCACTTCGAGACATCGTTCGCGCTCGCGAAGCGTTCTCCCTTCGTTTCGGCAATTCCAGAAGACGAGCTCAACGTTGGACGGATTTGCAAGATAGGCGACGGTCGTTTATCTCCTCGCTGGCAATTCTTACGTCTGGAGACTTTCGAGGTGATCACGGTGGTGGCTCTCTCGACGGGGATGAGGTAGTTACCGCGGTTATCGTTCCTCGTCCACCGATCGCGCAACGAAACTCGAGAATTATATTTCCCGAAGAAACGAAACCGATTATTTGGTCTCTTTGAACCGATATTGTAAAAACGGTCACCGCCAGCAGTGCCGTGTAAGAACGAGCTCCTTATGATTCTTTTTGGCCCGCGATTCGTCAATGAGGGGGATGAAAAAAATGCTTTCGTTTCGTTTATTTCGCCGATTATTTGGTCATCACTTGGTAAATATAAGAGAGTCTGATTGTGGCAGTCGTTACGAATCGATGTCGATCGGTTCAGGCACGTCGGTGATGGTGATGATAATGATGATGATGATGATGGGGATGATTGTGGCGATCGTGGTGTTTCCTCGATTATCGTATCCGCTTCGTTTTCGATTCTTCTCGTACGTAGTAACGATCGTTTCTCGGTGTTCTCGAAGAGCCAATTGATCAGGCCGGATATTCGACGATCCGATAATAATCGATCGTCGAATCGCGGCAGCCTGACGAGCGGGATATCCGATTTATCGGGTGTTGGGGGTACGGGGGGTGAACCGAGCACGGCGTCCATGTGGGGTGTCCACTCGTCACCGTCTCCCACGTGTATCGTCTACCACGTGAGTGTGGTGAGGCGATTTTCCGCGTGCCTGCCACCCCGTTGGTGACCAAAAACACCACTCGTACGATTCCGGCAGTCTTGCCGCGAATCCGCCAATCTCCTTCTTCCTCTTTCTCTTCACGATTCGTCTCCTTCTTCTCGTCTTGGTCGTTGTCGTTCTCGTCTTCGTCGTCGTCGTCGTCGTCGTCGTCGTTGTCGTCGTTGTCGTCGTCGTCGCCGCCGTCGTCGTCGTCGTCGTTATCGCGGTCGCTTTTCGAAACGATACGACTGGCTCGTTCGCGTTTTTATCACTCGAGTAGGAGCGTCGATACGTCGACTCTTTCGTAGCCGCTGACCTTTGCTTTTCCCTGTAACGAGACAACGAGAATCGTTTCATTAATTTGTTAAATGTTCGAGTTTTGCGTGTTTTTATTTTTTATTTTAAGAAATACGAGACACGAGTCAGTCGAGCCTAATTAAGAATACCAAGGACAAGGGTTCGATAAGTCACGAGTGTATTAAGGTGTATTTTAAATTGTATTAAGGGTGGGGGGTCGCGAGTTATAGCGCGTCGAAAGCACTTTGCGAATAAGTCGAATACGTCCGAGAAGAGGTCAGCCGAGGAAATACACCTGGTTCGGGGAGTGAGCATGGTCAATCGTTGACGCTCTTGTCCGTGTATATAGATACCCTTGGCACCTAGAGACCATTATGAATTCAGTGGTACGAGTGGTGCATCCCTCGAATCGCGAATCGCGAACCGCGAACCGCGAACCGCGAACCGCGGTACCTCTTCTTCTCTCCACCAATATGAAGGCGTTTTACCTGAAAAGTTTGCGCAAAACCTTGACGTGTACTAGTTCCGAATAAACCACAATTTGTCATTCCAGAAGCTTCTACCGACACGAGGAAGAATGAAAACTTTTTAATCGCGAATCGTCGCATAAATTGTTTTCAACCTTCCGCGACTCGACGCGAAATACGTCGGCTATTCGGACGATACGTAGGTAAAAGCCCGTTGCCGGGTGATAAAAATACGATCGTCGATCAATCCCGATGTTATCGCGCGTGTCTCGTAACAATTTCTTACGCGTGAGAATATCTTTACGGCGAAAGTCGAAAGAAATGGCGAGAATTCTAGGCCGTGGGTGAAAAAATTCAGCACGTATTTCAGCGAACCGATATTATTACCGCCTCTCCTTTCGAGTATTACCAAAACGTACACGAGCGCGTGCACGAACGAGAAACGATAAGAAATTTAATTGAAATGACGTTTGTCTCGTCGCGTTAGTTACCGATCGTCTCGTTTACACTGGCGGTGCACGACTGTAGATAACTCGCCTTATCTTATCCGAAGAACGAACGAAAAAATGTCGACTCGGCACGGTTCGCGGAAAAACTCGTTTCTCGTCATAGTCAGCCCCGCGGAAATTTGCCCATCGAATGATCCGGTCGTAATAACGAGCAAAAGTTTCATGCACTTTTCGACGATTCGACGATTCGAAGATTCGAAGATCGAGATCGACGATATTCCCAACTAGGATGACAACCTACAACTATTAGCAATTTTTTCCTCTATTTTAGGTTTCGATTTGGATAATGTAAAACGAGATTCTAAGAGAGAGCCGGTCCGATTAAAAACCGTGGGCCTTTTATGCTAATTACATACCGCGATAATTTGGATCGACGAGGGAGCCGAATAACGCAGGTGAGAGAATTAAAAAACGTTGGCTCTTTCTTCTCCGTTTCCTCGGTGGTCGTCACGCGATTCCCTCAAACCTCGGTCCGAATTTATCTAATAAACTCCGACTCTCCTATAATATATTCGCGTGCTTCGTTAATATATCGCGTCAATCTTACGTACTAATATTTCGTCGTTTATTAATTAATCACCGATTTCTTTCTTCTTCATTCGCATTTATCAATGGAAAATAAGAAAAGTTGGACAAAAAAAGGAAAAAAGGAATAACTCCTTTGAGAAATATGAGAAATTGTTTTACCTCGCGAAGCCACGAGGTTCCCCATGCCCTCGCATAGTAATGACTTGTCATAATTCAACGACTCTCAGCGACGTATCCTGGATCAGATTTTTTGTTTGTTCGGTCTCTCCCTCTCTCTCCCTCTCTCTCCCTCTCGTATCTCGATATTATTGTTAGACACGGATGACTCGTATCGGTTAATCCGCTGAGATATTATCGAACGATAAGAGCTATGATACGAACGAAACTCGTCCGTATCGTCCCATCGGCGATTTCCATCACAGATTACATTATCTTTTCTATTAAAAAGCAACAATAACAACGAAGCCAACATACGGGCGTACGTTCGATTCACTTTTCATTTATTTCGAAAATGACGAGAAGATCGCGGAATTTGTGGCAATTGTCGCACGCGCGCGCGCGAGACCGATCCACTCGTTGGCTCGTGTCACTCCCGACTCGCTGCCCGCACGACTGACTTGACAGAGTGACCTGTGGATCGCGCGCGCGCGCCGTCGCCGCCGCCGCCGCCACCACCACCATCACCGCGTCCGCCGCCGCGTACGATTCTTCCAATGTCATTTTGCTATCCTGTATCGCGTGTTCGCGTGTGTTTGCGCGTGTTTGCGCGTGTTTGCGGATGCTCCACAGGACTATACCTGTGTATATAATATATATATGTAAACTAGTGGCCGGGCACACTGGATATTCATAAAGAACTAGTACTATTATACGCTGTCGGACCTCTATTATAAATGAATGATACAGACTCATAAGTCACGAGTGAACGTGACAAAATCGAAATTCGGATCGAGGCGTCCCTCATTCATCCGCGAGCGCCCCCCCCCCCGCCGCTCTTACCGCCTCTCGACACTCGCCACATCGTCAAATCTTCGCTCGTCATCGGGTAATCGAGCTTTCTTTGACATTTTGGCAAATGCCACGCGATGACATTACGTATAAATGCGAATGTCTCCCCAGCTCCTCGCGTCTTTCGTCGAGGCTTGCCGCTTCGCGAATCGACCGTTTTTCTTTTTCTTTTGGCTTTTCTTCCGTGTTTTTTGTTTGTTTTTTGGTTTAATTTGCCTTTGAACGAGCAAAAAACGAGGATCGATCGGAATCGAGGTGAGAAGGAAAAATGATCGATCGAGCCTTTCGACGAAATCTCGCAGAGACGTAGACGGGGGGGAAATGATTTCACGCGATTTATGGGATCTTTATTTATAGAGCGTCGATCGCGCCGACTTCGGTAATAGAGGCGGCTTGGATTCGTATTCGATTGGTCCAACGCCGGTGCACACGTACGCGACACAAAGCGACGGAGTGTACGCATCGATCAAGGAATGATTATCCGGCGGCCTCGGCGCCGAGTTTAATATCGCCCATCAATACTGCAACAAATTCTACGGACATTGTGACGAGCCAGAATTATATATACATATGTTTACGTCACGTTTTCACGATAATGTCCGACCAACACCGTTAAACGGTCAATAAAACTCGTGCGACAGACCTAGATATGTATCTATTGTACGAGTAGGCTATATAATGGAGCTCCGCTCGCTCGCTCCTTCTTCGAACTACCGTTCGTTCGTTCCTTCCTTCGCGCCTCGCTACTGGATGGAACTCTTCTTTTCGCTGCTCGGTGCTCTCGTATAGCCTACCGCCAGTCCAAACTCGCGGGCGCGATACTTTTTTCCCCCCTTTTTTTTTCTTTCTACCACATTCCCATTTTTTTGTCTCTATTACGGTTTTTTTTTCTAGTCTATTCGTGAATTTTCGCACATTTCCATGAAACAGCGAGATATTTAACGCATACGTACGAAACTCGGTTGGTCGGCAAATTGGACCGTGACAAACACTTTTACTTCTTACATAAAAGACGCGGGCAGGCAGGCAGGCACACCTCGTAAAATCGACCTTGCGTAGATAATATAATTGACCAGTCTGCCGAGCGAAAATGTTCGCGCGTCTTTGGTCGCAGACGTACCGAGTTACCGAGAATCGGACGATCCACCGGCTGGATTATTATTTTTATATCTAGCATATTTGATCGATTCCGAGTCATCGAATTACGTTCGAGCCGCGACAATTTTTTTTTTGTTCACTTTTCGAGACTCGCGTCTCCAACGATCTGGAACAAAAGTCACAATATCGAGACTCCATTCGTTCTTGTTCGAGGGAGGCGAACAACTCGTCTATTTCTGGCAACGAGATCACAATCTATTCTCGCGGTGAATGATGTATTTTCCGCTCTATGGACGATGCAACCCGAGAGATCCCTCGTCGAAGAATTTACGTGTATATTGATTTTTCGATTGGCATCAACGGGCCAATCGAAAACCCTTTCGACTTCTTGTCCAATCCAAAAGTTACTTACTTATCTGATTTCCAAGAAAGGGAGGAAAATTTTATTCATAAAAAAAAAAGGCAAAATCGACAGGATATTGTATGGGGGAAAAAACGAAAGCTCGATTCCTTTGGTATTACGAGCGATCCCGGAAAAGCGACGATGTAAGAGTGACGGTAGAGGGTCGAATAAACGTTTCATCGAATACGAGAAAAGACCTCGCGTGGCTAATCTCGTCAGCGAGAGACACGGCAGTGCCGGAAGAGTAACATCGGTATCGCTACGACGAAAGGGTAGGGCGGCGGGCATCGAGATAGAGAGGAAAGGACGGGTGTGGCCGTTTCTTATCGTTCCCTTCCCTTCCTCCCCCCCCCGCCCCTCTCGTCGTATTCTCGGACCAAACTCCAAGATTCGTAGACCTCGCAACTTGACAGACCTTCTTTTTCTCGAATTGATTTTAACGCAACGAAAAATGATCCGGCCAAAATAATTGTTCATCGATATTCCTACGAGACGCTCGTACGTTTTTCAAATCGTGGGCTATACAAAGATTTTCCTTGGATGGATAATGGACGCGTTGTTATTTTCCTCGTACGTAATTGTACGATTGTAGGAAAACGACGGTATGCGTCATCGCTGGCCTATCAGCCGTGGGACACCGCTGACATCCTCTCCGACGAGATTGAGACCACGCAACGCCCTGTGACCGCAAAATAGTTGAACGGTCTTAAGAAAGAAAAATTATAATTCCAAGCTCGAGTCCCATTGTGTTTTAATCTTGAAAGCGAGAGAGAGAGACCGAGGGGGCGCCATCGTCTATGTATACAAGTACGTACGTATATATTCGGCGGTAAAGCTCGACATTCCGTTATCGTTTCGAGATGTGCGCGATGGGACGGACACGCGACGAGCGAACGCGCGAAACCGCGCGCGGGGGCGGAAAAAGGATCGGAAGTCATTTGGTTGAAAGCCGAGAGAGAACGCGGCGGGGCAGAGGTTTGCGCCCGAGGAACTCGCGGCAGGTGCGGACAGTGTACAGTACACAGGCGCAGCCGAGGCCACGCCTCGGAAACGCTCTCGTCGCGACTATTAGTATCGTTTCTTCTCTCTTCCTCTCTCACTCCGTGAATCGACTCTACGACGTCGAGCGATTTTTTTTTTCTTTTTTCTTTTTTCTTTTTTCTTTCGTCCTCGATATTATTTCAAACGGTGTTTCTTAGCGGCGATACGCGACTAGCGCGCTTCCAACGCCGAAACGGCCACTGATTAATGACCCTGACTCACTTAGGAACGCAATACACGAAGGAAAGAGCGGGAACCCGCGGGCGGGCTTTATCAAAAATATATTATGTAGCCCCCAAAAGTAGACTACGTACCTACCGGTCGATATTCCTAGTTTTAAAAATTCAAACTAAGGAACGACTCGCGCGTTACTGGTGGCTTTCGTGGGGAACGATAGCGCGACGACGGAAAATGTTGGACAAGTTAGTCGCCGCCTACGAGCCGTACCTACTTTCGATCCGGCCGATAGACAAGTCCCTGCCTTTATCGTTTATCTATTACCGATGTACCTACCTAACTACCTATCTACCTATCTATCTACTTAATTGTCGTTTACTTAGCTATTGTAAAAAATGTTATTTCGATGCGACGAGATGCCGCGGCGAACGATACACAAGCTCGATAAGATAAGCGATACGCTCCTCCAGGACCGCGATACGCGCCAACCTCGAAGTTGCCCAAGTCGAGTCTCGTTCCGAACTCGACTCGAATTCGTTCCTCTATCGAATTAATGCCTAAGGCTCCGCGCGCTCTCGATTCTCGAAAAGGCTCGATGATAACGAATTAATGCTTTCCGCGAAAGGGCGCGTTCGCGTAACGGGCGCGCCTCCCGATCCGAAACAAACAACCACCTAATATATTTGGCGATCATCGGGGGACCTCTTCGAGCATATTTTTCAGAACGCCCGATCGATCGATCGATCGATCGATTCTACGTATCTACTGTCCAATACCAAATACTAATTACGACACGTTCGAAATAATTATACATTCGTAAAAGATTTATTATTCAATTTAGATAATAAATGCGGTTGCTTAGATTTTTGTTTTCTTGTTACTCCGAAGACCCCGCGCGACGAAAGGGCTTATTATCGTGCGCGGATACGAACGATCCGAGACGGACGAACGACGAGATAATCTAGCAGCCTCTATCCCATGTACCTATATGTATAGGGTTGACTCGTTGTGTGTTAATGATGCACATTGGCAGAGAACGAGCGGGGATAAAACTCTTTGTGTACTGTTTTTTGTTGCGCCGACTCTGCCTTGCATAATATCGTATCGTATCGTATCGTATATCTCGCGAACGTACGGTCCATGTATCGGCGTGCTTGTTCACGTTGAAACAGCAACAACAGCGAACCCCGAACGAGGTCGCAAAATATTACGACCGCGACTCGTAAGTATATCGATACACGGTTGAGGTTGACGTGAAAAAAAACAAATGAGAACAATCTGATAAGATTCCCGTAAGAGAAAGAGAGAAGAGAGAGGGAGCGCAAATTCTCAGGCACGAGCACGTGTTCGAGGTAAAGCGCGTGATGCTATGGTCAAGGTCCTCCGACCATTCTCTCTCTCTCTCTCTCTCTCTCTCTCTCTCTGGCAGGCGCGTTAAATCCAATCGCCATGTAACTCGTCGTATTCGTATTTCATTATATTTCCGCGATGATTCCCCACCCGCGTAACCAACTTTCGCTCGCACATAAATACATGTGTGTATGCGCGCACGCCCGTGGTACACAGATAAATATACATCGTGACGAGGGGCAAAGAAGGACGAGACAAAGTTTCGCTCGAATTTCATAATTCTCATGGCCCTAGGAGTAACGAGTGTAAAAAAGAAAAAGAAAAAGAAACACAAGAGAGACCTTTGGGCGAAAGAAAAAAAGAAACGTCGTGTACGGTAGGTATTATAATATTATAGACGCTCGGTGAAGAACAAAACGAGTACCACACACATAAATATGTAATTTCGGGTTGAGGGTATACAGGCGCGCGCGTATACACACATTAGGAAATACGTACGTAGGTATATATTATAGTCAGAGGTCTTCTCGGAGGTAGCGGGCATCGAGCTCGCGCTAACGACGCCCTATTCATTTCTATTATTCAAAACCATATCGTTCGATCGACCTCTGAGTATGCTTTCGCCCGCTACACAACCGGACTACAACGGGACAATATATCCGTGCGAAACACACGGATACGCGCGCCTGACGTCTTCGAGCCCCCCCCCCCTCCAATCGTATCCTCGTACCTATGTAAGTATTGCATTACGCAATAATACTCGAACCAAAATAAAGGGCACGGTCTCTCGTCCTATGGATTTTTCTTCTCCTTTCTGACACAATTTTTTGCTACCCGATAGTACGGGGGCGGTCGATCGTCCGTCGCTACTGTTTACATTGTCCCGGTCCCGCTACGCTTATTCCACTTATTCGACAAGTTCAAGTTTGCTCGAGACGCGTGTTCTCGTCGAAAATGAGACCTTAAACGTGGCCAAGTCGAAAAAGTCAATCGACCAACTTGTTTCGTATCGTTATGTACGCGTATGTATAGCGTCTAGCTCTTTTTCTTCGTTCGTGCTCATTTACTTACGTCGTGGCCGTAAGTAACCGAGTACATTGCGATACTAACGAGAAAAGTTGCGACAAATCGTAGCGTACACAAAATTGACAAGGATCGCGCTCAATAATTCAGACCCGACGTTATTCCTCGGGTTTCGTACGCAATTCGTTCGCGATTCGTTCGCAATTCGTTCGCAATCCGTCTGGGTAGTAATTCCGATCCCAATGATGGACGTGCCGGGTTAAATACGCGATAAAGACGCGAACGTAACTCACTCGGTAATATTTATACCGTCTCGCGCACCAACGATACTCGATACTTCGACCAACGACTAATAATACTTCGAGTTTCAGCGGTATGCAACGTAAATAAATAAAATGCTAGGTCCTTTATTTTCCAAGTACTACGTACCTATCGTATCGCACGGGAAAAACGATCGTGTACTTTTTGGCGGGACACTCGCCGGCGAACCAAAGCCGAGCCTATTGTGCAATATCGTTATTTATTAGGAGCAACGTGCTCGCGCGAATCTCGTAACGTCTACGTATCAACGTATACGTCTATACGGTACACATCGGTGAGCGTCTTTCATTTACTCAGGAGAGACAAAAACCTGTTGCGCTTCGAACGTGACGCGAGTGCGAGTGCACTCACGGCGTACTCCGCACCGTGAGTAGAACAGCGAGGCGCGCGGGAGCGAAGGCAACACGAGAGACGAGAGACGAGAGACGAGAGCCGAGAAGCACAACAGGCAAGCGGGAGAGAAAAAAAGAGTCTCCTCAAGAATCTCCGAGGTCGTAGCGTCGGTTACATCGTGTAGTAAATACCACGATGCGTAGTAAATATATAATGCAGAAATGGCTCGCGAGACGGTTTACGTTATGAAAAGACCGGCCCGTGTGTTTCGTCTCTCGACGGAGCGCTCTCGTCATCGGAAACGAGTCTCCTCGAAACTGACCTTCGTTCACAATTCTTCTCGTCCGATACTTGACCGTACGATCGTCGTGCGGCAAATGCGAATAAAAGAAAGTCGACCAATCGACTTGGACCGATTCGTGCTCGCGATCGTTTTATTTTCGGTTAGGATTTCGCTTCCTTTCTTCAAGGATAAAACAAATTATAATTACAAAATGCTCGTTCGCGCTACATCATTATCGTCGAAGCTGACTGGCGGTGTCGACAGTTTCGCAAAACTGATAGCGGGTAGAAGGTACGCTCGTGCAGTGACTACACCTCTAAGAGTCCTATCGAGTCCTATATATTTCATTCGTGGACTGTGAACACGCAACTACAGCCACCGCACTCGTACACGCGACAAGAACAAAAAAAAAGAGAAAAAAAACGTGCGCGTACGCGAAGAAACGTTCCTTTATCGTGCCAAACGGTATTATCGTTACTCACCGAACGCGAATTTTGCTGATACTCCTAATTCCCGGTCTCGAGAGACTTTGTATAAACGACGGAGACGACATAACCCGCGCACAAAAATACACCAGCCATATTGTTTATGGAGTTTGACCGAACGTGCCGTTTCGTTGGGCCGCACTAAACTCTACAAGTACGGATTTGAGTGCAGGTCTGGCTCTACCACCACCGCCACTACCGCACAGCGCACACCATCACACCAATTTGCTACAAACAGTCCGGTGCTGCCTGTGTGTCGCGCGTAAGTACACTTTCTCTCACAGCTCTCTCCTCTCCGCCCGGAGTTCCGCGGCATACTGTGCGCTGCAACAGATCGCGGACTACCCAGCATCACGACCTCTATCGGTGACTACCTGCGTCGTGCTGTACCCCCACCACTTGCTCCTCAACGATAATTACGTGCTACTCTCTGTGGAGGTCTTGATACCCCCGCTCCTATATTTTTGAGCGATCGAAGCGCCGCCACGAATATTCGTTTCTACAATAGTTTCCCTTTTTACTACTTTTACACTCGGCGGCTTCCTCTACTTCGGCACCCTTTGAATGCTGAATCCTTCTATGTATCTATCCGTAACGCACTGAATAGACGTCGAATGTTTATCGATATTTAGGAAACCGGGATAGTCGACTGGGGTATATTCAAATTTTCTAAATTTCAATGAACGTTCGAGTAAAAATGGAGACTCGAAGCGAATATTTGTTACGGCGGTTCAAACGCTCAAAAAAGTAGGAGTGGGGTTATCAACACCGCCACATCTCACCGTGTTTCGTTGCCACCTGTTGATAAGTGCGCGAAGCTCCAAGGATATGTCCAACTATCCAATTAACGTATTTTCAACCGTCTATCATTTTTTTTGTTTACGCCAGCGTCGGTGCTGGTGTCCGCTTGCTTGCCTATATCTACATGGTAACATCGTGTCGTATTATTGTGAAACATCTACAAGAATCCAAACGAGAGAATCTAATGACCCTTTTGGTTTTCTAATTACCAACGGAACATGTCGCTATTGTCGCTCCTACGCTTGATTATTCTTCAAAGTAACACGGTGAAAAAATCAATGCTCCCAACAATACTTGTTTAGAAGCGAGTCACGTAGCGAGAAGATTGTCGATCGTTTTTGGCCTCTGAACGCGTCATGCTACTTAATGTGCAGCGCCTATTTATTATGCACAGATTGTTCGATATACACGTTTGTTCTTATCGCTTGCACGAGATGCGAATATAGTTAAAAAAAAAACAGCGGCAAAGCAGCCTGCCAGTTCGCGCAGTTCTCACCGTCATCCGCTGCCACCTGCCGAACAACGCAGGAAGTTGCAAAACATATCCAACTACTCGACTCTCCCCCTTCCCTTCGCTTACGGTAGCTTCGTCGAGGGAACGCTTGCCCGCGTACACCTCCTAGTACATATATGCACTTGATGGTAACATCGTTCTCGCAAATATTATTATACCAATGCGAAGATTCGAGTCGAAGAATCTAATAATTATGTTATTTGTTTGATTAAGAATGCAACATGACCGAATCCCAGATTCTATGCTTAATCGATCCTCAAAATCCTACGACGTAAAATATGGCGTACGAGAGTAGAAAACAACAGTTGCCAAGGGCAACAAAGTAATGCTTATTGACACTTCCAATAATACGTGTCTAGCAACTACTTGTTATGTGCAGATTGTCCAGGAGAATCGTTGGTTTTGATTGCTCCGAACGAAATGCAAGAGTAACGAGAAACGACGACCGCGGTAGAAAAAAAAACGGGCGTGCTGATAATTTAAAGGGAAAATGAGTTCAATTTTCGGTGGGGGTGACGGCAATGCCGATTTAATAATATTCGACGCCTCGAAGAACGAGAGGAGGCTGAACGAAGAATTTAAAATACTTCAGAGAAAGCTCAAGCCAAAATGGAAATTCATCGTGTATGTATCGATCGTACGTAGTCATCTCGATCATCCGATATTTACCATACCGTACGTATATATTATTGATTTTAAAAAACAGAAACAGCGATGGCCTTACGCAAGAAACGATCGCGAGTGCCAAAGTGCTGGTACTCGCTGAGCCGCGTAGTAAATTTACCGAGATAGAGATGAATTCGATCCGAAGTTTTCTGAGCGATGGCGGTAATGTTCTCGCGATGCTCGGGGAGGGCGGTGAAAACAAGTTCAACACGAACATTAATTTCTTGCTCGAAGAATATGGAATAATGGTCAACAATGGTAATGTACCTTATTACACATTACGTGGAGAATAATAATAACAAAAAATAACCGACGATCTTAATATCATTGGCCTTTTTTTAGACAGTGTCGTGCGGATGAATTACAGTCAAACATTTCATCCCAAAGAGTGTCTCATATCGAGAGGATTATCCAACAAATCGAAATTTTTGCGTCATCGCGACGAGCACGAGTCGTGGGTTATTCAATCGTTGACCGACTATATCCGACTTACGATTTAGGTAATTATCTTTTAATCTCGTTAAATAATATTTTCTTACATATTTGCAGACGGCAGCCAAATTTTTTATATCCATATGGTGCAACACTGAATATCGTTCAACCTGCCGCAGTCGTATTGTCGACCGGCACACTCGCGATTCCGACCAACAGACCTATTTGCGCCTATCATTCCGGCCAAAATAATGCCGGTAAACTGGTCGTACTGGGCTCCTCCAGAATCCTGAGCGACCCGTATATCGATAAAGAGCAAAACGATACTCTTCGACAAATGATTTTTGATTTATTTCAAACGGAAGATCGTTCGCTCGCGAATTACGTACACATGGACGATACCGATGTAAGTAACCGATGTAATTTTCCTTAGATTCGTTCAATTCATTTTTTTTTAATTTTCAGTACTCCGAGTACAATTTTGTACCGGACATAACGCAACAGGCGGACAATCCAAAAGTTTGTACTCAGGATCTGGACAACATCGACATCCCGCGCGAATACATGAAATTGTTCAAGCATCATTTTTACTCGATCAATTTGTCGATGATACCCGCTTGCGTGAAAGCATACGAGAGTCTTGGCGTCAAACACGAGCCGCTGACTCTCATAGCTCCGCATTTTGAGACTCCGCTTCCGGCCACGCAGGCCTCGGTAAGCCGATGGGTTACTGATTTATACGACCATTATCCCGACACAGATGAGAATGAACGATATTTATCTTTGGCTGTAAAAGGTTTTTCCACCGAGTTTCCAAGAACTTCCACCTCCGGCGCTGGAACTCTTCGATCTCGACGAGGCCTTCAGTTCCGATCTGCTGAAACTTTCCCAATTGACCAATAAATATATCAATACGAAGGAGCCGACCAACGAGACGGAGCTCGATTATTATATAAGAGAATTCGGTGAAATAATAAGATTCCATAGTTCGGATATGCCAACTTCGAGACAAATATTGAATCATATTTTTGAAAAGTTAAGCAATTACAAGGCCGTACACGGCTGACGGGAGCGTCTTTCTTGTTCGCTAAATTATTTATACATAATGTACAATTGTAATGTATTTTTCGAATACGAGTTCGATTCAGCGTATCGTAAAACGTTCCGAGTTTTTGAATGTATCCTTTCGTTGCCGCTCGTTCGACCAGTAGCTCCGATGGTAACGAAATCAAAGCCCGTACCGACGTATGTATATAAGAATACCTTTGAGCATATTGCTCGCGTCTCTATTGTACCACGTACACCATTGCATTCCGTACAGAATACTCGAACTATATACGACGCATAATATACACGTATAAACGTGTATATAACCACACACTAATCGAGAGACGGCGATTGGCGAAATTTCCGGCGCAAATATTCGCCCGAAGCAATCAAACCAGCCGCGACATTTTCAAATTCAACTCGCAATAGGATCTCACCAAAAGTAGCATGTATCTTCCCCCTTGAATGAGCAAAATTTGTTCGATTCTCCGAAAAACCCAACAAGTGCAAGATGTCTGTCTTCTACGTTAATGCGTGAGTGAATACGTCCTTTGTTATTTTGAGGTTATGTCGTGGATATGTTTTGCGTTTGTGTGTGTATGTGAGTATGCGCGCGCGTGTGTATTTTTCGGACATATGCTTCGCTATCTTTCGAATCGATAATACTACGACGAGAGCGATCTTCTCACTTCTGTCAATTCGTCGTACGAAACATTTGACGAGAGTCCATAATTGTCATTATTTTTAGGAATCAAGACAGCGAGGTCGAGGGAGATTCAAATGGGGACTTGCAGATTGCCTCGCCGGGAAGTTCGGAGGCACAACAGGCGTTGGTCACTTTCTGGCCAAAAGTCACGGAGGAAATCAAAAAAATTACTACGGTCGGTTTTGCCGAAATCTTATGGAAGATTGTAGTGTGAATATTGGGTCTTTTTTGCGAGTCCTATTCCTGTGTTTTTCACTGTTTAATCAAGGTTCTACCATGATTCCGCTATGGAAAGTTTTGAGAAACATTTTAGGTCCGACTGACGAAATATAATGTCATTATATTTGTTCCTTCCAGATGGACCTGAAAACACAATCGCTTCCACTGGCTAGAATAAAAAAGATTATGAAATTGGACGGAGATGTTAAAATGATAAGCGCCGAGGCGCCCATGTTGTTCTCAAAAGCGGCTGAAATATTTATTCACGAACTAACTTTGCGAGCTTGGGTACACACGGAAGATAACAAAAGGCGTACGCTGCAGAGAAACGACATAGCCATGGCAATTACTAAGTACGATCAGTTTGACTTTCTGATCGATATAGTTCCTCGTGACGAGCTCAAACAGAGCAAAGCGCAGACCGAGAGTATCGTTCGTACCTCGATGAATTCGGATCAGGTTCATTATTACTTTCAACTGGCGCAACAGCAAGCTTCGGCCAATCAGAACGTGCAAAATAATGGAACGACGAGTCAGCCTATACAGATCGTGCAGCCCTCGACGGGACAAATTCAGACTATAAATATTGGGAGCCCCGTTGAACAGGTGAGGGAATCGCCGATACCTACGACCCTTTATTTTATCGTTTATCGGTAAAAATGAATCAGCTATCTGTGAAATTACTGGTTTTTCAGGAAGTGACAAATGCGAGCACGACGCAAACGGTAACTGTACAGAGTCCTCAGCAATCTTCTGGTCAACAGGTGATACAGTTGCAGCAAGCTCAACAAACGGCGAATTCTCAGACAGGTGGGATACAAATAGTTCAACAGATCGTAACACCAAACGGCGATATACAACAAATACCCGTAAGTTTAACCACAATTAGTCGAATAAGTATACGTATGCAGATAATTGGAAATTAGGGCCGATGAAATGACGAAACGATCGTTTTTCCCAATTGAAGATTCAGCTAACTCCGCAACAATTGCAAATGATCCGAATGCAAGTACAAGGTGGAAGCAATCAGCCGATCATAATTCAAGCGGCACCGATACAAGCACAGCCGCAAATCATACAAGTTGCCCAGAGTGGTCAAGCTCCCGTTTACCTACAAACGACCAATGCTGAAAACGAATAATCGACTCTCAAGTGGATAGATCAAACGCTTTATTCTCATTGCAAAAAAAGAGAAGTAAAATTAAATAACGATACAAAACGAGAAACTGTAACGATAAGAACGATACGATAAGTAAATAAACGATTTTTTAAATTATTACGTATTGCCCGTGGTGGTGCGCTTCGTCACGCATTCTTTTAGTGTACCCGAGCCCACAGCGGCCCAGGATTCCCGAAATATGAATTAAAAGAAGAAGAAAAAGGCTACTCGCGAGGCACTTGTCTGGAAAGAGGCTTTGGGCCGGTCGTTGTCGTTCAAGCCAAATCAAGTGAAATGAGTCGAACTGAAAATTTATAAAATGAAGAATAAAAAGATAAGCGGTAAAGTAACGCCGGACCCGAGATGTAATCTGATTCGTGAGCGTCGCCTTCTTCCTTGGCCCGTTGGCCTCAGTTGGCCTCCTCCTAGCGCTATGGCTCCTTCGCTTCGCTGAGCTCTTGGCGTCCCCTCATTCCCAATCTCCAACCGTTGCTCACCTCTCTCTCGCTGCTGCCGTTGCTGCTGCAACTCGCGTATTATGTTTCACGATGCTGCGGTTCTTGTCTGGCAAGTCCCTCTCGCTCTCTCACCACGGAGCCTCGGGCGTCGGCACAACTTTGCAATGCTTTCTTCGAGCAACAAAATCATTTTTTCATTTTAGCCCGGGAGTATTCATAATAATAATTCGCACAACCTTTACACTCATTGTCTTTCGTTACATACCGGTATAATAGATGTAAAAATGGATTAGTTGGAATAAAGAGCACGAGCTCGGCTTTGCGTTTCAAAACGAAATAATAATAATATTAAATATAACGTATGTTGCCCTATAGTGCGAAGATGAGAAGCGTCTATGAGGAGTCAAATTGTTGTACAATGAAACAACGAGCACGGCTTTTTTTTAATCTCTCGTGTTTTACCGTGTGTGGCATGTATGCTCGATCGTATATGGGATTTATCTGAATGGTGGTCATGTACCGGGACACAATCGGAATCACTCGACGAGCTTGCAAATAAATTTTTGGCGAATTTCGAGAGGAAGAAAGAGAATCAGGGTCGTCGCAACGCACGAAGGAATGGAAGGACCACCGCGAGTGCTTCGTATCGCAGGAGGTTTCTCTCCTTCTGCGCTATTGTTTTTGTGTCTTTGGCTGTGCGTGTGTGGGTGTGTAGGTGTGTGTGTATTACGCGTGGAGAGAGAAAAGGGGGAGAGCAACGGTAGGAGGTAGGAAAACGTGCGGTGCACGGGGAACGAGAAAGAAAAGGAGGGAACAGAAGCCTCCCTGGCAACGAACCACCCCCCGTACTCTACGCCACTGTCGGGGTACTCGGATTTCACGACATGTTTACAAAGATCCTAGAGATAAGTTGAGAATGGCCAGCCTGCCCAGCCCTATGCCTCCTCCGTGGGTGTAAGGTGACAGCTGCCTTCGTCTGTGTTCTCCCCCTCGACTATGTATACACATACATTAAGCTCCTCTGTATTTTGCTCTCTCCCACATAGCCGTATATAGGTATATACGCGTAAAACCTTACCACGCGTATGTGCGATATCGAGGCTCTACGTATTAGAGTCTCTATAAAACACACGCGTGTGTTGCGCACATGGGTTGCTTGGAGAGGCCAACTGCCGAGTATGTGTACGTTCTTACGTAGATAAAAAGGAACATGATACATACCTACGGGCACTCTGGACATTGCCAGAGGAGATTTGCGGTGATGACGGTAGAGGTAGCCACGACGGTGTATTAGTGCAAACAAAAGTGTGTCGCTCGTGTATATTGTCAGTTCGCTCGACCGCAGCTAGAGACATTCATATATGCAGAAACTTAACGCACTTCGACCACCTAACTTGAAAAAAAAACCGTAATCAAAGTGCTGCAATTCCTTATATAATGTAGCTTGCAGTAACGATTGTTCGTGGCTACAGAAAGTTTTTAGCTTGCGGATGCGCAACACGTTGACTCTTAGCCAAAATTTATGAAACTTTACTGCCACATTAAAAGTCGTTCAACACGCACGACGCCGACTGTGTTATTCGCTTCTTTACCGTCTTTTGTTTAAATAAAGGATCGACCGAGAAAATGCGTACGCTGGACGGCGGACGATCCAAAATTTGGCCGAACAGATTTTCCGCCTCTTTGAACATATTTTTGCTCGAGCGTGAAAATGCATGGCTTACGAGGATTAGGAGAAGCTTAAGAGCTCTGTGTTCTACGCACTCTTCCCTCGCGCCGTTCTCGTACCTAACAATATCGGAGCCGTATGCACAGCTCGAAGGTACGGATAGAAATAACACGGAGAGAGGAAACATGTGATAAGTTGAAATTTTTTTGAATATTGTGTTTAAAAATATAAGCCAAAGTTGAAAAAAATTGAAAAAATCATTTGTTCCCCGCGTAAGTATACGAATCGAGAAGGAATCACGGCCCATGGAAAGAGTCTTCGTTAAAATCCGAATGAGTTTAGTCGTAAGGATGTGGGTACGCCGACGTAGAGCGAAATTAGTTCGCTCCATCGGTTCCGAGTTGTTCGAACAAATTAACGTTGACAGTCCGCCTGACAATTATACGTCATAAGGGGGTTAATACAAGAGAGGTTCCATTCCCGCCCACTTCTGGTCCTCTTGTGCCATCAGCACCCTCTCGAGATCTCGTGCCTCCCTCTTGCGCACATCTCGCACGGTTATATCCCAAGACTTTTACCGGCCGTCTCGATCATTATCGTGTCTCACTCCGATTAATGCGAGCGACTCTCCTGATAAAGCAAATCAAACGTAGCAGACAGAGATACAGCGAGAAAGAGACCGAGTGAGGGCGTGAGCGAGAGCGATGTACATAAGAGTGAAGAGTGTGTGTGTGTGTGTGTGAGAGAGAGAGAGAGAGCGAACGCGCGCGCGCGAGTGCGCGAGGAAGGGAGAGAGCTCCGGAACGATTGAGTTAGAAGGGAGGGGGAATTGACGAAAGACCACGTGACCGTCGGGCGGGGGTGGTGGAGGCGACAATTCGCATGCTCAGAACTCCACAGGCTGCAGCGAGAGAGCAACGGCGGTGGACAGCATCATACCGGGGAACGACACGAACGAGAGAGTGCCGCTCTGACACGCGCAGGACACGAAACGCGACGAAAATACTGGGGACATTAGCGGGAGAGTGGTAAAAAAAAAATAGAGAGAACAAAAAAACACGTCGAAAATCTGAAACCACCGGCGGAGACGGTTCTCGTTGCCGAAGACGCTCTTTCTTCACCCGTTAGTTGAGTTGAAAAAAAAAGTAAGATCTCAATCGTCGGGTGAATAATTTGATCAGTGGACAGTGGAATGTAATAATCGTGCGACAGTGGAATATATACTGGAAAAGTTGAAGAAATAACGGTATACGTGCTGCTACTTGTACGTTGAACATCCCCTTGGTATTAGCCGGAGGAACAGCTCTCCCTCGTTTTTTTTCTCTCTCGCCACCCTCCGTTCTGGTGGTGGTGGTGGTCGTCGTGGTCGTCGTCGTCGTCGTCGTCGTCGTCGTCGTCGTCACCGACGTCGTCGATGAGAGACAAAAGCGAGGGACGCGCTTTTGCCACCCTAGTCTCGCGCTGTGTCTTGTCCCCCGGCCCCTTGTTTTCTCTCTCACAACACACAGCATCGTTCGCGTTTAGATTGCATCGAGTACCATAGATATATACGATACGTACGATATATATATATACATAGAAAACGAGACGTCATTATTCACTTCGGGTTCCCGGCTGATCCGAAAGTGCACGATGAATTTTCGCATGTGGAAAGTGAGGGAAAAGTGAGGGAAAAGTGAGACGAAAATTATCGACATCGAGACCGCGGGAAAGATACATCATCGGGTGGAGTTCGGTCGAAGGCGTGCGCGATTTACAAAAAAGGAATAATTCTTTGTCGCGTTTGTAATCGCGGCTTTTGAAGGAAGAGAGGGAACGGTGGTCAGCCCTTGGAGATGACATCGGTCGATGTCGGACGGATCATCATCACCACCCATCATCGATAATGGTATTAAGTATATACCTACATGTATCTCGATCATACACGTAACATCTCGAGGTCAATATTTTCTAGCCGATCTAGCCTACCCTACTCTCACCCCTAAAACGGATAAACGCTGCGCCAAGCTTTCGTTAGGCAAAAAGAAAAATATAACAACGATCCACCTATTTTGCAACCTTATCGAGTGTTTGTCTGCCAATTTAAAAATACTCGATATATCACGCGCTTTCGCGTCTCTGGCGAAATCCGTTTATCGTTAAAGTAAATATATGTAAAGATCGTTTCCTCGTTACTAATATACACCACGAGTATGCTCTCTCGTCTCATCGATTCTTCCAACATCTGGTTGACATGCACCGAGCATTCTTTCCACAGTTGGAAAACAATCGTCGCGCGGTCTCTCTTCTCGCGATGGCTCTTACCTGTTGTTGGTGGACCGAGTTTTATCTAGCTCCTATTTCCAAACGATAGCAATTTTCAGCAAATGGCTGCCAATAATTCAAAAGTTTTCTTATCCGATTTCTTCACCCTGAGACTTAACTTTTTGAATAATTTGTATTTGCAAATACCTATATTTGAATTAAAATGGAAGGAAAAGGAAGCGCGACGAACGGGGAACGAAAGAATGGACGAAGGCTTCTTCGATAATAATTCCATCACCTTGTTTATACAAAATTCCTGGCGAGGAACGCGATTATTCGTAGAAGAGAGGGGATCGCCCTACTCGACGATATTGTCAACTCGATCCATTGTTGCAACGCCGACGGACGTAACTATAAATAGTGGAGCAGTGGTTCGTCGGTGGTTGTCAGCGCCGTCGTGTGCGTTAATGAGGCTCAATCTTGAACCGACGAGCCAAGTATGCGAATTATAAAGCCCGCCAACTCGAAACGACGATATTATAATTCTCGTCCGGATTCGTTGCCGGCTTTGATCGAGTTTTTCGACTCGCTGATCGTCTCTTCCGTCCTGCACCTCGTCGCATCGGCGCGGTGCATCAGCACAAAATTTAACGTATCCTCGCGATCGTTGAGCAGCGATTCAGCAACTCGGAGTGATAATTTTGAGATGGAAGAAGAAGAAGAAGAA
This sequence comes from Netelia virgata, assembly GCA_951802705.1. Classification (NCBI taxonomy): domain Eukaryota; kingdom Metazoa; phylum Arthropoda; class Insecta; order Hymenoptera; family Ichneumonidae; genus Netelia; species Netelia virgata. The sequence goes on along the minus strand of OX637867.1, from coordinate 396,975 downwards.
GAAGAAGAAGAAGAAGAAGAAGAAGAAGAAGAAGGAAAAAGCGATACGTCGGGTTAGCGTCGTCGCTGGCTCTATAGCTCTCGCGTCGCGTCCGCTCTCTTATCGTATCTCGTTACCGGACCGCGCGCGTAACGTAACGGACGAATGATTTTTCGTTTCTTTCCTCGGTCCCCTCGTACCTACGATGCGACTCTTATTTTACAATAGCATACTCGAGCATACTCGAGCATACTCGAGCATACTCGAGCAAGTCCCGTAACTCGCGTTATCAGCGCGTTCTCGTTTCTCGTCTCCGAGTCGTCGCGCTGGCTCTCGTTAATACGAGCCAGCGCGACCACTCGCGGCCGAACAATTAGCGAAACAATAGTTGATGAAGCGGTATTATGGCTGATTTGGCTGCACCGCGCGCACCCACACTCGGATCTCTCCTATCTCGTATGGAAAAATTGGCGTAGCCGGCCGACTATTTCCCCAGAAACAAGCGGTTGTGTACAAGCCCGTAAGTTCACCATTGTACTTATCGTTAATGGAAATGGGGCGCGCATCGCCGTAATGCGATCGTAATGCGAAAACGCGATAATGGCGAGTTGAGAGTGCACCCTCTACTCTACTCTACTCGCCCCCCCGCCCCCCCGTCTCTTCGTCTCTTCCGTCTCTTCTTCTCTTCTTGCCTCGTTCTCTCCGTCTTACCTGGCGGCCGGTGTAGGTATAAGCGAGGTCGGAATAACCGCGGGGAACTTAAGGGCGGAGCACGACCACGATGGTTAGTCACTTGCCGCATAAAGAATACACTAGTAATAGTACGCGTAGCGTGTATCGTCGTCGAGAAAGGTGATTTCATTGGCCGGTCCGGGCAAAAGGGATTGTACGGTGTACGCCTACCCAATCGCGATCCAGGCTCGACCACTCGCGGCCGCGAAAGGACTCGCGATTCTCGACTAACGATAATACGAACCTTGGAGCATCGCACCGATCGCTTCGACCATCCAACGAATCTCTTCACGGAGATGAGACGAGCGAGGAAAATTGCTCACCTCGCTCTCTCCTCGATCCTCGTGGAAAAAAGAGCGAAAGGTTCGTTTTTTTCAAAACGTTCGTCACCCAAATCGCCCGCCTTCCCTTAATTAAATCATCATCGAGCATCGGTCTTTGTACCGATGTAAGAGACGCTCGCGAGAGCTGTGGGTATACGCGCGATCGATTATAATTATCCCGGGGATACAAATAACCTGGCGCGTATGCTTTCGAATCGTTTCAGGAAGCGGCGTGTGATATGTTAGCCGAAGACAACGACCCGACAAAACCGGCCGGGGTTTTGGACAATGCCGGCAATGTTTCCTCGTCGACGGAGGCTTCGGTCCAACATCCTCGCACTGCGAATAATGGTACGGACTGAGAAGAATGAGATTCGTACTACGAATCAAATGGTACATAATAGATCGTAGATCGCGTGTGCTCGAATAATTCGTTCGCTCCGAATTCTCAATTTATGTTATACCTATCTACGTATACGAGAACGTTTACCTATATTTTGCCTAATATAAATGTGGCCGTATGAGATATTTAGGATGTTGATAGGTTCGTGTCCTCGCGTACGAAACTTTACAGAGACCGAGGTGAAAAACGAGGTGCAGGATTGCACGGAGAGCGACAACGTTCCCGGTGGCGAGTTGTACATCGACGAGAACGTCGACGACAAGGATCACGATTATCCAAATTCGATGGAGAATAAGGCGGACTATGGCTCGTTGTACGGGGCCAATCAGTATTACAACAGGCAGGTTTTATTCGCAAATATCGAGGGGCTTGCAATTAGTTTGTAGGGGTTTTTCGCGCGGTGAACGATATTCGTTGTAGCGCGAGCCTAAAAACCATCTCTCCTCTCTAATAACGAGCACGACTACCATTCGCAGTCTGTACAGCTCGCCGTCTTACGGCACAACGACGGCATCGAAAAACTCGACGACGTTGCAGAGCCCTTATCTGAGCTCGTACACGTCGCCAACCTCGATGGGACAGTACACGCCTTATCCCGGCTACAACAGCGGCGGTACGACCTTTCCCACTGTGCCCCAAAATATATCATCGGCCTCTCAAGTACGTTTTCTCTTTCTCTCGTTATACGAATGACAAGTTAAACGCGGCGATACGCCAATCGGTAACATAAACGCGCGTGTACGTTTGCGCCAGAAGCTGGACTACACCGCTTACAGCAACAGTTTGTACGGAAACGATCGAGTACCGATACAGTATTCCGGATATTATCCGATGCCGGGATATCACGCACCACCGACCTCCTTCAATATCGGCAATCTCAGCTTTGGTGGTAAGGAAACGAAATAACGATTAATTATATTTTTGTGTCGGCGGCGGCGGCGGTGGCGGCGGCGGCGGCGGCAGCGACGGCGAAAGAACAACGAGAAATTATTTGTATTTGTATTTGTAATGGTATCGTTTGTCCGATGGGGCGAAAAAGATCCGACGAAAAGCTCGCTGACGTTAGAGACGACGGGCCACGACACGGGCGATCCTACGTGTCGGGAAATTACCAACATCGACGGTGGTACGTACCTCGTTATTTTCCATTACGAATGAAACCGCGGGAGAATGTTTGCGGTTAATCCGAAGGAGGGTCGATCGAAATTAGGGGCATCGGCGAAGCCGTGCAGACGCGGAAGAAGGCAGAGCGGAAGCGGAAACAGTATTGGCTCGGTGGACACGACGGAAGCTGGTCCCGACCGGATATTCATATGGGACCTGGACGAAACCATAGTTGTCTTTCACTCTCTATTGATCGGACAATTTGCCACTAAACACGGCAAGGATCCGGCGCCTCTCGCACAGTTGGCTTACAGAATGGAGGAGATGATATTCAATCTGGCGGATACGCATTTTTTCTTCAACGACGTCGAGGTGAACTTTTATCATTTTTCACTTGTAATTAATATCGATTGGGTTAAACCCGACGAAATATTCGTATCGACGGGACGAAACGAGTATTATAACGTTTAGAATTTTCGCCGTTCCGACAGGACTGCGATCAAGTTCACATCGAGGACGTCGCCTCGGACGACAACGGTCAGGATCTCTCGACGTACAATTTTGGAGCCGATGGTTTCCAGTGCACAACGGCCAACAATGGAATTTGTCTTGCCTCGGGTGTGCGCGGTGGCGTCGATTGGATGCGAAAGCTCGCCTTTCGTTATCGCAAGATCAAAGAGATATATTGCAATTATCGAAACAACGTGGGTGGTTTGTTGGGCGTTGCTAAACGCGAACAGTGGCTACAGTTGAGATCCGAGATTGAAATATTGACGGACAACTGGCTGACCTCGGCTCTCAAGTGTCTTAATCTCATAAACAAGAGAGGACATTGCGTTAACATACTGGTGACGACGACTCAGCTCGTGCCAGCTTTGTCCAAGGTTTTACTATTCGGCATAGGTGGAATATTTCCCATCGAGAATATATATTCGGCGGCGAAAATTGGTAAGACATTTATCTTCGATTTATCTTTGATTTCTCCTCTTTTTATGCTCGTTAATCAATTATCATAATAATCGTCGTATCGTAATAATTGCAATTTATCGGGTCGCAGGAAAGGAGAGTTGTTTCGGGAGAGTCGTCGCGCGTTTCGGTCGTCGTTGCACGTATGTCGTAATAGGCGACGGATCCGACGAGGAAACCGCCGCCCGTGCTCACAACTTTCCATTTTGGAGGATAAACAGCCATTCGGACACGCAAAATCTTTACAACGCTCTGGAAATGGGATTTCTTTAAATAATATAATACAAGGGGCTAATGTGAAATCCGCTTGTCCGCGCTGCAATCGTACGCCAAAAGTCACACAAACGAAAACAATAATTATTGCATGGACGAAATATGCGCGACGGAGGCGCACGTTAATGATACATAGTACATACATAGTAGCGCGCGGCCGCGCGGACACCACCTCACCATTCCTACTACTATACTATACATACTAAATATATTTATTAACGTACGTATGTGCGTAAAGTGCAAACAAATTATGCGCCTACGTCGGAAATACATAAAAAGGCGATTGATCTTAAGTTTGTCCAACTCGGTGGCTGGCGACAGGATCAATTTTATCGTAATAGCGCATATGATAATTATATTAATAACGATTATTCGCCAGGAACGAATCGTCATCGATTGATCCAGGCTCCATCCTCGATGATACAAAGTTCGGTCGGGTTAACGAGAGATTTGCATTTTTTTTTATTCAATTTATCAACGAGCTTATACCCCTATATGTATAGAGATGAATTTATTCGAGTATCCGTGTAAGAAAATTATCTTCGAACGTACTTAAGGTCCAAGAACAACGAGCTGTAGAATTTTAACAACCGGCCATATGCACATATTTCCGCACTTTAATCCTGTGCATATTAATACAGATAAATACGAGATTTCGATAATCTCGTCGATTCGATCGGCCTATACTTGCCGCATATGGCCGTACTCGGCTGTATCCCGTATAATTTTTTGGTGAAAAATTCATAGCATATCAAATGTCCGACGAGTCCTCGATCTAATTATCAACCCTGTTTCGATATTCGATAATTGGAAAAACGTCTCGGTTATTATCGAGCGTATTGTACGCACATTTGTAATCGGCATAGGCTCGATTTATCTATACGAGGATTGCAAAACTTGGATTATGCGTGCGCGTGATTGAATAAGGCGATCGATGTCAGACTCGCGGCTGTGTATCCTTACCGGGAAAACAAATCCTTGAGAGATTACCCGACACGGATGGACGATGTACCGTGAATTATCCGCTCAAACGAACCTTTTAACCATGTACGAGACATCGACCTAATTAATCGAAAAAAAAAAAACGAAAAGGTATTCTGGTACATTCGTGTCCGTTCGTGGAGTAATAGAGGTCATTGGCCACGTATGCGCGAAGCGCAACAGGGTAGCGAGATGCATGTGGTTTCTCAACGGTAACATTGAAATGATCTACGTAGCATAAACATCGTGATAGTCGGGGTTGTGGCTATCTCATTCCAAATAAAACAAAACGACGATTCCGTTTATATTTCATATACCGATCCACATTAATTATTCTCCAAACAAATTTTAAAAATACAATTTTTCGAAAGATCCTCAATTTTTTATTTTTATGACAAACTTATTGCTTCGCCAGAAAATAAATCCGCGAAAAAGGCTACGGTTCTCATAATGAAATATATTTCTATGGTTTTGCGAATTTCGAATAATACAAAAAATAATCGCGATGTAAAAAGAAAATCTATGCCATAACGGCGTAAGTAGGTGCGTCCTGAACGCCACAATTGTTGTCCTTCTGGGCCATGAGGATGTAACCATCGTTGCCCCAGTAGTTGGACCATGAGTTTTTAACGAGCCAGTAATCTTTTCCATTCATCGTTCCGTAACCGACGGCAAGTACCGCGTGGTCGAGAGATTCCTCCCCATTCCCTGTAAGAAAAATCGATAGATCATCATCAACGGCCAAGTTTCGAGTAAATGCGACCGAATCGTATTTATTTTTATGTTACCACAAGCCGCATCGTAATATACGCCATTCGAGTAGAACGAGAACGTTTTGTGAGATGCGTCGATAGCGATCGATACAGGGCCGTGTTTTGCAATAGCTACTTTCAAAGCGTCGACATTACGCGGTGTGACGTTCACGAATCCTGTCATTTTTGCTGTCATCGTCACGTTGCTTATATGACAATAAGCATCCTAGGGCGAAAAAATGTTTCAAGTTTCATTGCGAAAAAACCAACGAGAGAACGTTTTGTACGTAATTGATTTACGTACTTGGCCAATATATCCGCCGTAATCCTCCTCCGTTGGCAATCCCCCGTGCTTGATGATCCACTGATAAGAACGAAAGTCCTCGCCCCCGTCACAACCGTTGTTACCGTATCCCCATGAACAATCGATCAAAGCCTAAAATATAAAATATCCTGATTTATCGTAGCAAAAACAGCGAGGATCGAATTTCCATCCGAATCTCATTTTTACCTGTTGCGACAGTCTAACGAGTTTGCCGGTTTTAAGGAATAGCGCCCCTTCGACCGCGCCTGTCGTACCAAAACTCCAACACGAACCACACACCGATTGATCTACGAATAAATGTAGCGACAATTAATTGAATTCCATCTGGCACTACTCGCGCTATTCGGATTCTTCCTTCTCACCTTTTACAGGTGTAACAGCACCGTAAAGCCTCCAATCGAGGCTGTCCGGAATTGTTTTCACTTGCTCCTGAGCATCATAAGGAAATGGTAGACCACCATTGTTGTCAACCTTGCTGAACTGCTTACCACGTAAGGCTTTGAGCTCCAAATCACTGCGATCGGCCAAATGATTGACGTCCAGTCGATAGCCTAAATTGGCACGGTTCGTCGAATGGATAAATCTACGAAATTTCAATGTTTCATTATACCTACCCAGTAAAATATTTGGGAAAACTTGTTCGTTCTGGTATTCGCGAGAATGAGAATCCTGGCAACTTATTGCTAGTATGGCTAGGTACATACATGTTACGTTAAATACCTCATGTTTTGTCTGAATATTTCCTTGCGTTTGTTGTGATCTTTGTGATCGGCGTATGCTCTATCGTGTGTTTGTTGGAAACGGTCGAATTCCGCCTCGACGTGACCATCGTAATTGTGAACAAATTCGCGCATCGGGTTAAAGGTATAAACGTGCCGATCTCCGGGTCCGGGAAAACTTCCGCACGTGGTATCTAAAACATTTAATAATTATTTCGATCGTCCAATTCGTCGGCTTGATAATTCGACGAAAGTATTCTTTTAAATTCGTACTCTCGGGAACTTGGAATACGTCCGAGCTTGGTTTTTCGGACGAGTACCACTCGTATTCCAAGTAATAATGGTCGTAGTGAGACCCGAGGAGGGTATTAAAACCGCGCATTTCGTATCTTACTGGAACTGCTTCTTTTTCGGCCGGTGACTTGCTAGATTTCTGCAAAAATAAGATTCTCGTTTCCCTTAGTTATGGTGAGGTATGTTCCAACTTATCGAGCTTAAAAAATCTACCGCACGTACCTGATAACGAATCCACAGGTTGTATTTGTTGGATTTTTCACCAATAGTCTCTACCAATCGCCACTTTTCGCAGCTTACTCCATTGATTACTTCCTCTCCGATGCACTACGCGTATCGGAAACAATCATCGCAATTATATTTACGTAAAAATTAACTGGAAACTCTACACAATTCCTTGTACAATTTCTCACCTCCATTCCAGTTGTGTCAGGAATAATTGTTTGAGGCTCGAAACCAAGCTCGGCCGTTCCTCCCACTTGCAGACACGTTTCTTTATTCAAATCCGTCTCGGTGGTAACCGGTGCGATTTTCATGCTCGATCCATACTCCCCGTACTTGGAAAGTTGATAAGTTTTTACCATTCCTAAAACATTTACGATCCAAATAGTGTTAACGTTACATATTATTCTCTTATATTAAATCTGTTCTTACAAGGACTCGATACGAATTAGGATAAAATTATGCTTAGCTACCTCCGTAATAATCGATCCGACTCGAACCTGCTTGCTTATCATACCAGGCATAAAATGGTTCGCGGATTTCGGCGTATGGAATGTACAAAGTTCCCTTGACCGTGTACGCATCGCTAAACGTAGGAGATGATCTGGCCGCAGTAGCGTGGCACATCACTGCAAACAATCGTTTTTATATTTTATTAATTGCTTTTTATTTGATTTTTTCGTTTTTTATTATTAGTACGAAATGTCCGGCCAGCGGGCAGCTATTCGAAGAGTATTAATTACCCATGAGGAGAATAAGGGAGAATTCTCCGACGATGATTTTCAACATGTTGACTCTCTGAAAGAATAATATCGACTAACGAATAATATCAATACCTTTAACATTTTATCTTAGTACAATCTGTATACTTATATATGTGTGTGGGTTACGATAGCTTTTTGACCCACGCTTTATCGTTTTTCTTTCTCTTCTAACTATGTGCTGGCACGTTGTTATCGCGTGAAAGAAAGGCCACTAGGGCTATCCACAATCGTATACGATATTATATGTCCGACCCATAAACTCGTGAGCTTTCAGTCGCAAAGCGTTATTATGATTATGAAGATTCGAAGTAATATAATCAAGACATTCGAAACCGTTTCTTATTCTTTGTTTACAAACTGGGTAAGTATAGTCCTTCAGTCACCGTGTATGAATGCTCGAATTTCTTTTTTTTGACGCCGTCCCTCAGAACGTATTCGCAGAATGTTTATGTACGGAACAAATTCCACAACGATTTTTTGAAAGCATCGCAACTTTTATAGCTATTAATACTTTTAATATTGGGAAAATAAAAAAAAGTATCGATCGTATAATTTGATCGTACCACTTTGTTGTTAAATGTATTTTAAGAGCGTCTGACAATTATTTTCTAATTCAACTGCAACAGTTCAACAGGACTAGCAAGCGCGTTTCAATAATTAATAGTTAAAGAATGGATATTTTCTATTTACTACTTTCGTTTTTGTTTTCTATATAACATAAGTACATCGACGGTTCTGGAACAACGTCGACGAGTGAATAATCAAATAACACTATTAATATGATACGATTAAAAGTAAATATATATATATGGATTAGATTCGTGTTATTACGGTTCGTAAATTCACCGGTACGACGCAATGGATAAAGATGGAATGTAACTTAGTCGAGGCGGAAGTGTGACAAAAAATGGCTCTTTTAAATTTCGTCTTGATTGCTCATACCTCGGGACGATAATGTACGAACCGCGGTTTGCAACTGTCTCTATCGCACTCAAAGGACTGTAGGATGCATTATAGGATGCAACTCTGCGTCTTAATGTATATTCTGCAATATTGAGATATACAATATTGAGATAGCCGTTATAATTACATGTCGCTGTACGTCTAATGTGAAGGAAAATTGAGCGTCGAGAGACAATTTTCAGCAACTAGCTGTTTACGATCTGTTAAATACTGCGTACTTACATCGGTCGAGGGTGACCACGGCAGACGGTCAACTGAAAATCAACTATACTCTCTCTGGTCAATTAAGTGTACAAGGCGCAGAACTGCCCAAGTTTGGCGGTCTTGTTCCTGCGGCCATCTGTCGGTGGAATGTTGTCAAGCCACCCTCACTGTAGATCCTGTAGATGGTGGAATCGACGATCAACGACCTCTTACGATTGAATCAGGAAACTTCGAACTATATCGATATAGAGTATCTCATTTTGGCACAATAATATTCTATCGTACAAGTTGCATACGTAGAAAAGCGATCGGACTATCTAGCGTTTCGTTTCATTCCAGAATTTCGTCTAACAAAGCTGAAGAGCCATTAGTACCGTGTGATTTAGAAAATCGAATCCTGCATCCGAGGTAAGGGCCTGTCAATCGTAACTACTTCATGGATCGTATAATTTTGTAGCAAGACAAACTCGAGCTAATCGATACACGGATTACGTAACAATACGCCCGGAAAAAATACTCCCATCAGCTCGACGGGTCTCGAAAAATCATTGAATTTTATCCCCGTTCTGTGATTTAAGAAATCATTGCCGATTCATCCAAGAGGTTCATGCACTTCTAGGGCAATTTATGTTGTATATTAAAAGCCTCTGTCGATGCCGTTCGTGGTGGGGTGGCTGTCCGTTCGATAATATATGCTTGTCGAAAAACATGCTTTTCATACGGGACCCACTGACATACTCCTACCTTCCATTTCTCTTGACATTTGTGTATCTGGTTTGCAATCTCAATTGGAGACAATTGAATGAAATGTTTTTTAGATGGCAACTCTCCCCAAGCCGCTAATGCGAGGGCTTTTGGCTCGCAACACCAAGAGGGATTTAATTGGTATGACGCTAACCAGTTTGTTGGGAGGACTGCTCTTCGAGATGTTTTACTGTAGACCCAGAAAACAGGCTTACGCCGATTTCTACAAGTAATTATTTGTTTTACAAAAAGATGCTTTGATATTCGGCGATCTCATGTCCTTTGTTTGTATTGCAGAACCTACGATGCCGAAGCAGCGCTCAAGATTATGTGCGATGCGGGATTAATGCAATCATGTCCAAAGTAATCTAACGTACATTTGGTATATAATGTAGTGAATGTGTCTGTAGTATCAATGCGAAAGTGAAATAATAAATCTATAAATCGCTGAGAAAACGACGACTGTATCTATATAATAAAATTGTGTATTTAAGTATGAATAGTTTTTAATCCGATCGACTATGATTGAGAACTTCGTGTACGTTCTATTCACGACACTTTCTTGTACTTTGTCATCAAAACTGTGGCCAATGGTGGAAAGGCTGCTCCCATGAACCATAGGAAGAATAGGCTCGGCGTAATATTTACTCGAATAGTGAGAAAGTAGACTTGATGAGAATAAATCGCTGGTATTGTAGCTGCCTCATGAAAAACGATGGGGCAAAAATAATTTTGATACAGAGGAGAGAAAAGTACGTGTAGGAAGAAGAGGTTACGAGTCGAGATAGATTATCGGTGAGATGGCGTTGCAACCAATTGCAACAATACCCAGAACACCCCGCGCGATTGATTTGCGCATGTCAGTTGGTCGCATTGCAAATGGCGGCTCCTTGTTATTGTTCATGGCGTTTTATGACTTGTCCCTTTATATTGACGATTATGTCGAGTATTTACGTGATTTTTACGGCGCCCCGTGTACACAAAGTGGAGTAAGCCTCGCGCTGTGTGTTTTAGGTTAAGATAAGTGATTGAGTGGTGTGTCTCGGTGAAATTCAAACTCGAGAAATCGTGCACCAAGTTGGAGAGAAATGGGGTAACGTTAAAATCTCTCTGTGGTCATACGGTATCAAATAATTGTGTGCAATGATCGAAGTAAGGATGCACAGGTCGTCGATATCCTCCCGTGGGTGAATATCGCTCTATACGAGGACTCATTTACCATGAAAGTCGGATCCAGCTTGTGAAGCGTAAACTCACGGACTTTTGACGGGCTATCTTGAGCATGCTTGAGCCCACTTCACGTAGTACACCTCCCCCGACGGACAAAATGGTGGTCCACCGATATCCAATGGTCTCGGAGCCTTATTTTATCGAAGAAAATCCCTCAAATTCACCGCAACGGAACATTATACGCAACGATAGTCGTGTATTCTACACCAACACGATAATCACGCTCTCGTATCTCCGTCCGAATTTTTCTCTATAACCTATTTTCAAACCCATAAAATCGAAGCCGCCTTCGTGCAGCCTTCAACATTTTAATTGCCATTCGGAAATGGCAAAGCTACGTCGGGAATCGTACTATTTTTTCATTGTATCGTTTTAATTGATAAATCGTAAATACATCGATTCACCGAGTTATCGAGAATATTACAAATCGAATTTGTCGACTACTTCGAAATTGTCACAGAATTATAACCTAATAGTAGGTACCTAAAACGCGATATGTTCTTATTTTGTGTTTATGCGTTCTCACGCTTGTATTTATGTTCTATATTGTAAACTAATCAACATCGCGTTGCTTGAAAAAATGAGTCTCTTTTGCCCATTCGTACCTACCCAATATTTCAGGCGTTTTGTAGATTTTGGTCTTTTAGAAATCAAAACTTAGACAATCAGTCCGTTTCATTTTCTCGTATTCGCAAAGTTACCTCCTTTTTGAGATATCCAATATTGAGAAGACCACTGTCTCATAGGTACTTGGTGAAAGGGGAGAAATTGAGAGGAAGCAAAAAGCAGGCATGTTAGAAAAAAGATTCATTTACCTCCTCATTCAGCAAAGAACGTATTTTTAACATTTTTTAGGGTATAACCTTGGAATAATATAAATTATTAAACCCGCGCGTGAAACATATAACGAGCATTTTCATTGTATCGTCTCAAACGTCGCAGTTGTCATTTCGATTGGCTGCCTTAATCGAACTTTATGGGGTTGTTGTTCTCAAAAATGAATTTTCATTCAGGATCAAATATCTTTTGATATAAAAAAATGACAAGCTATTAATAGATATCGTTCTTGTTATATATGCTTAAATCTGTGAATTTTCATGATCTTGTATTGAAACAGTGAACAGGGTAACTAAACGCGCGGCCGACCCAGAGAGGAGTTTGGGGCGGTCGATTTGGAGCGGAAAGACGGACATCTCGGCAGATAAGAAAACGTGTGGTTCTCTGACAAGTCCCCACGCTCCCCGCGTAGTTATGTGATTAATGATTGGTAAGTACTTTGAAAATAAGGATCCTTGTACGTGTCGCAATTATAATTATACCAACACTGCATTGCAACCATTGTCTATTGTACAGTCATGGCGGCGGATAGCGATGGTGATTTGATCGAGACGGTGGTAACGTGCGAGGGTGATCTTGGTGATCCAGAATTTCCACACAAGTTCAAGGTCATTGTCGATCGTCTCAAATATCTACTCTCAAAAGGTAACATTGTCCAAAAATGGTGGTTTTTATGAAATAATTTATCTAAGCATGGATCATCATGACCCGTCTCACTCTTGTTTACAGAAAAAGGGGACGTCTTGCGTGTGAATAAGGTAGAGCCATGGAACTCTGTGAGGGTTACGTTTTCAATTCCACGGGAGGCAGCATTGCGCCTGAGGGAGTTAGCTGCGCAAGGCTCTCCCACATTGACGCAACTTGGCATTCTCTCGGTACAAGTAGAAGGAGATCAGGTAAGAGCGCGCATCTTCAATTTATTTTCCACCGCACGCATCATCAATCTTTCGATGGAACATGTTGTAATTAAAACAATCGAATAACTTTTTACCAGGTAATATCCCTGAGAATAGCCAGTCGTTTTGGAGGAGAAGCACAGGAAATAGTTCTGCGTTCCAATGGAGCGCAGGAAGTAGCGGGGAGGTCACAAGAGGACCCCGTTACTCATGGATCATCCACGAATACAAGCGAGGGTCAGACAACGGTGCTCCCTGGTCCAAGTAACGGTTCCAACATTTCGTCGGTGATGGGCAGCGTTGCTCAACTCATAGTAGCTGGTGATTAGAAATCTCAAGTTTAAAATTGATATTACGATTGGTCGATGTCATTGGTACGATAATGAATCGATCGTTATTTTCGTTGCAGGCACATCGTCGGAGAAAGCACCGCAGTTTCGGTCACCGAACGTGGTAGCGCCAACGGACTGTGATCCTATACCACCGTTTATTGCGAAAACAGGCCAAACCACGCCGAGCAACAGCGGGGTCGCGGGAAACATAAGTGGAAACCAACCGGTGACAAACAATCCGAACGCATCACCGCGCAACAACTACAACGGTCCATTCCCATTTGCCAGTATGACCCATGCTGCGCAAGCTATACATAATCGCGAGTCACAAGCCACTACCATTAAGAATACCGTGCAATTCAAGCATAAACAGCCACCGCCTCCATATCCGACGGTTCAAGAAAGCCACAAATCTGTGACACCGATGACCACCGGGCAGACAACGGTACAGCCGATAATTCCGTATAAATCACCGGTAGCCGCGACGAGTTCGAGCACGTCATCTCACATGACCGCCGGAAATGTGGGTGGTAGCGCGAACGGCAGTGCAAATCAGGTTGCTCTGTCCTCCCCGCTGCTTGTGAATCTCTTGCAAAACGACGGCAGTTCGCATCCTAATAACGTTGGGATTTCCGGTCAGAAGATGCTACCGCCGGGTGTTGTGGATGGTGTGGGTAATACGAGTCGGGCTAGACCGACCAAAAAGCCCGCTAGAAGGAAAGATCTAACGTCTCCGAGTCTCGATTCACCACCGAGTCTCGATTCGTTAAGAACGGAAGATCTCATCGGTGGTACTTCGGTGATGTCCGGTCTGGGCCAGAGTTCCGGTCCATCAGCTTTCGTCACTGTGAATGCTAATCAACCCTCTACTCTGCCAGTTTCTCAATCGAGCATTGGGATCGGTTCCGTAGTGTCGAGTATCGCGTCGGCTCAGTCACTCGATCAAACTTCCATTCGACTCGATCAACAATCGCAACAACAATCATCCTCGTTGCACGCGCGAGTGCAGCAGTTACCGCAAAAGTTTGCCAATAGGCAAGAATCCGCGTACAAACCCAGCCAGACGCAGATGCAGAATATTATTTCAGCACGACTTCCGGTTAACGGACAACCCATTAGGGGGCCTTTGCAACAACGTCAGATGTTACATCAGCAGCAACAGCCACAGCAACAAACGGTGGTTCAGCAACAAGCATCTGGTATTTCTTTGCAGCAAACAACGTCGCATCATCAGAACGTCGGACAGACACTCCAGCCAGCTGGAAATCACCAGATGATACAGCACCAGCAGCAACAGCAGCAACAACAACAACAACAACAACAACAACAACACCCAACCCTTGGAATGAACGTGACTCAGCAACGGTTAGGATATCTGAGTAATCAGCGACAGCAAACACCACCACCTTATCCAAGATCGGTGGGTTCCCAACAGACTAATATAGCATCGCAACAGCAACAGCAGCAGCAACAACAGCAGCAACAACAACAACAACAACAACAACAACAACAACCTAATCAGGCGCTCAATGTACAGCAGCAATTACATCACAACCAAGTGAAGAATGTCAATGTAAACACAAGCGCAACGACAGATTTTCGCTATGGTCAGAGTCAAAATATCTTGAGTAGAAATTATCCATCTGGCACAGGCAGCTCAAACGGGACCACATGGAATACGCAAAATAGTAGTACAATTACTCCGGGTGGTCCGGCTAATACGAGCCAACGTATGGCTGTTGGTAGTAACGTGGCTTCCAGTGCCTTTCCATCGAGTAGCAATTCCAACAGTAGCAGCAATAGCTCTCGCACTGCGAATCACGTCTCGACGACGAGTGCCGCAGTAGTCGGTTCTTCTGTAGCAAAAATTGCCGAGCGGCCGTTGAGCCTCCCATCAACGGGGGAAAATGACGAGGATGCGAATTACGTCGGAGACGTACAGGAGGAACAACCAGAACTCGAGTATACATCCTCCGGCAAGATAAGACAATTTTTGATAAATCCACTCACTGGACATCTCGAACCAATGCCAAGCGATAGTTCGGACTCGGAGCCCGAGAGCGCGGTTGATAATCAAGATGATTTCTTCTCGTTTCCTTCGCCGTCCAACGATCGTTCGAATTCGATATTTTCGGACGATGATGCGGATAGTAATTTGTCACGAAGAAACGACACAACGACAAATACCGATCAGTCGGACTCGGAAACTACGACGGTCAAATCCACGGCTAGCGAAGGTAGCTTGAAGCATGCCAACAGAGTCGTAAAATCCGGACGCGAGAACGCTCATAGTCCAGCGATGCCTGGTGAAAAAATCAAGTTACGATTGAAATTGGAAAAATCGGAACCTGTCACACCCGCTTACAAGGTCGATGTTTCTTTCGTCAATACACCACCGACGAGGAAAGCCGATAAGTCGGTAAGTGGAAAGGTTTTCAGCGCTGGATTCCCCAATTCGAGTATCGGCTGCGACGAGCCTCGTGTACCACCGTTGCACATCTCACTGAGAGGTAGAAACGCGTCCGTCGTGCAAATACGAAAGAAGGAAAAAAAATCATTGCGCGATGCTGACGCGGACACGTTGAGTCTCAAAAGACGCGGCAAACTAAAGAAGATGAAGGATGCCACGGATGGTACCAAATTGTTGCAGAAAAAATCGCTGGGTATGATGATCGGTGGAATGATAGCGGCCCCATCCTCGATATCGAAGCTACCACTTGTCAATTCGACAGTGACGAACAGCGCGAGCAGCGTCGTCGTGACAAAGATCAACAACGCTTTGCAGACGGTCGTCACGAAATCCAATGCTTTACATAAGGACGGCACTCTAGAGACGTCCAGAGTGCAATGTGGCGTGACCAAAGCGAGTTCGAGCAAGAGCAGCGACCTGGACGACATACCTCTCAACAGTAGGATACCATCGCCGCTTAAGCACAAATCGTCGCTCGTCAATCAAAACGTTCAGCAGCAATTGACGAAAGGCGATACGGATACCGAGGCTCAGAATCACACGAATGAGCATAAAATTGGTGGAGGTAATAATTCCAAAGCGTCCAATGCCCTTTTCCTCGGGCGCGACACGTCACCGTTGAATCGCCGTTGTACGAATTTATCCCGTCTTTCAGGTAAAACTAAGAGAAGAGATTCTAAAAAGAAAATGGAATCTGGCGAGAGTTTTCATCGAGAACAGAATCTGTTGTCCGGTGGTCGGATTCTCGATAATCAAACTAAATGGCGAAAGCTCGGATACAGGGGTGACATTGGGCAAATCGTTAAAAAGACTGAAGCTCATTCAACCGGCAATGATGCGAGCACAATGAGAAAAGTTGGTGAAATAAGACGAACGAGTGATGGTGACGTGGTCAGCAGAACGGGAATGGAAAAGTCGGCAAACGCTTTGGGCATTGCAGCGTCGCGTACGAACGAGGTCAACGGCCTCAGGAAAGATCTTATGAGCCAAGAGAAGAGGAGACGATTAAGCCTGATGGATGAAAAAGACCTTCATTTAGCAGGTATTTAATCATTTTTGTTTAGACCGTGTATCGGGTACCGGGTTTATCCTATATCAGTCGCATATCAATGATACAGTCTATAAACAATTGATCTAAATATCCATGTAATTTTTCAGAATCTCAAAACGCCGAGGGTACGCGTCATCAAAACCGAAGAACCGTGGTCGAAACACTCGGGCAAAATTCACCTGCGATTTCCAAATCGACGACGAATTTGTCGCTCGATAACGAGAGTCCAACTGTGAAGAATCCGAGTATGTTATCACAGCAGAGCAAGCTAACCTCGCACCTCGATTGTTCGACAAACAACTCTCAGCAGCAAGTAACTGTAAACAAGCACGCTCCTGCAAAGTCGACTCTCGATCACGAGATAGTTAAGATTAATTCTCCTTCTTTACCCATCAAGTCCCAAGGAACGGGACAAAAATTGAAAAATCACACATTGGGTAGAAGCAATGATTCGACAGTGGCAGCGGCAATGATAAACAGGCATAAGGTTACGTCCGAGCAACAACATTACGTTCACAAGAAAGTCACGCAAAATCACGTAATCAAAGATACGGAAAGAGAGAGACAAGCGACTACCAAGTTGGAGGTTGTACATCAGAGAGTGAGCCTCTTGAAAAGTCCCGTGAATCCGTCGATTTGCAATGTTTCGGGAAAGGAACAACCGACGAGGTCACTTGCGAGTGTCGAGACGACACAGATCTGTAAAGCCGGTTCGTCAATTGGCAACACTCCCGAGGCGAATGAGCCAACGACGAAGCAACAGCTACCGAATAGTTCGATGTCAATGACGACGCCGACGACGACGGCGACAACAACACCGATTACTCCGGCATCAACGACGACGTCAACGACGACGATGACGACGACGACGACGACCACGACCACGACGACACCGGCACCAACGACGACGACGCCGGCGATTACGACGATGCTGACGGAGACGACGACGATGACGGCGACGACGACGACCACGAAAATGACGACGACGACGACGACACCGGCAGCGACGACGGCGATGACGACAGCGATTACGACGACGACGACGGCGATGACTACAGCTATATCAACTACAGCGATAGCTACAGCTACGTCAACTGCGGCGACGTCAACGACGACGTTGAAGATGAAAACGTCACCGACGATAGCGACAACGATCGCGGCATCGACGACGACGACAGATTCCACGGCAACGATTATTCAAACGCCATTGCCATCGTCGACGCTATCGCAGATGTCAACATCGGCATCAACAGTCATATTGACGGATCCACCGGTAGGCGGTGGAATAGCTCAAGTCGTAGACGCAAACGCTGAAAGAGTCGGGAACGGTGGAAGTGGAGGTGGCGAAGATTCCGGAATTGAATCGATGGATGCTCTTTCGGAAAAATCACCGAACCAGGGAGAATCGCCGTTGCACAGGCCACAAGCTACGGTCGAGTCTGTAACTTCGCAGCAACAACAACAACCACAGCAGCAGCAGCAGCAGCAGCAGCAGCAGAAAGAGGAGAATAATACGAGTGACGTCAAGATCGTAGATCCGAGTGAATCGGCAAATTTACTGGAAACCACCAATAAGAACGTGCCTTCTTCGACTAGGAGTAGTAGTGATATGTGTTCAAATTCGCAAAGGGAACTTTTCAAGTCCAGCGAACAAAAGAGGTTGAGTCCCGCAATGGTGGACGATTATCTCAATAATCATTTGAATGACCAAGTGAAAGTAGAAACTCGCGAAAGCACGCGCGACATAGCGGACACTACGACGAAGAGTTTATTATTACTCGCTGGTAAAACGAGTAGTACTTCGACGTGTGATATAAACGGTAGAAAACCCGTTGAGAAGAATACGATCGACGGTTCGTTGTCGGTCGGTACGACGAGTCTCGTTGTAAACGTTTCAGCGACAACGACCGAATGCCCCATTGTTTGTGATAATAAGTTGTTACAGTGCGCGAATTCACCGCAATCCATAGACATACCAGTGACGGATAATTGCGAGAAAATAAAATGTATCGAGAGTATGCTCAATCTCGATTCGAGCGAAGGGGAGAAAGAAACGTTACGGGGTGACGACAAAGCGGAGGAAAAGCCGGAGATCCGAGAGAAGATCGATGCGGCGGCGGCGGCGGCGGCGGAGGTAGTGGTGGCGGCGAAGCAATTGGCGGAGACGAGTGAAATCCTTGGAGGAGTTTGTTGCGACGATACGAATGGAGCCCGGAATGAGAACGAGATTTCCAAGACGGTCGTGGAGAATCATGTCGAGCGCGGTGTGAAGAAACTGGAGAACGAGGAGAGTTCGGTTACGCTTGTGGCGACCGAGAACGTTGTCTCCAAGTGCGATATATCTACCGTCTCGAAAACGCAGACGTTGCTCTCGTTAGATGAAATGGGAGACGAGAGCGGTGTAGCGACGTTAAAGGTCGAAGCGAAGACGGAGATGAAAGTGGAGCCTGGAAGTGAAAAATTGTGCACAAGCGTCATGGGCGAGAATGGCGGAAAGACGGAGGTCGGACTCGCGTCCGGCCAAAAATGTAATCAATTGGAGCAGCAGAGTCAACCCAGAGTCGGCCCAGCGACGATCAACAGCGAACTTGTGGTTAATCCACCGAGAGGAGGACAAACGGAGGATATCGGAAAGAAAATAACGCTGAGCGAATCGTACGAGACGAGCGTCGCTGGGATAGCATCGCCACACGCGACATTAGGCGGTGATCCTCAGCCGATAAGGATAACACCACCGCTGTACACCTATTCGAATCCCGTAGTTCTCCAACGAGACGAGACGCCGAGTCCCGCCAGTCAGAATCTCGAGGTCGAGACCAGCGAGGCCGATAACGCGAAAAGAAAACGGCGTAGAAAACAAGAACTGGAGGGACGTCAGGACGTAATATGCATCGAAGAAAACGACGAGTCGGGACATTTTGTGGAGAGGCTCGCACCCAACAACAGCGAGGATTACGTCAAGCGAGCACCGAAATCTCTGCTCGAGCAGCTACTTATCGAGATACCGAACGAGAGCAGCGAGAAAAGATCGCTACGTACGAGATCCCAGAAACTCAACAGTCCCGATATCGTCAAGACACCCAAGAGCAGCCCGCACGGTATTAACAAAGGACACGAAGAACGTCGCAGCATATCGCCGTACGCGAAGGCTAGTCCGAAGCTCGGCATCTCGAAATCATCGCCAAACACCACGGGCGTTAAGATCGGAAAGCGAAAAAGGCAGGAGAGCGAGAGTTCGGTAGCTTCGAGTACAGCCGACGATGCCCAGCCAAGGCCAGGTAAACGGAAATGCTCGGAGAACGCCGCGGAACTTATTAAGGCTTGCATGGGCGTAGAGGAGAGCGGTCCTATTGAGAAACAAGTACCCGGCAAGGACGAACATTCAAAGAAGTCGTTCAGCATATTGGCCAAAGCCAAGAAAGGTGTCTATCCCTTTACCTTCTATTGTTAAAACGAACAAACGAAACGAGCCTTTTTCTCAATTGTCGCGTTAATGCCTGGACCAATTTTCTTATTTGCTTCCTCACACGAGAATGACGATGGGCCGGCCACACGAGTTGGTCTAAAAAAACACATCCGGCTAAATCTGGGCCCTCGTTCTCTCTGGAAAAGATCCGTTAATAATGATTATATCAGTAAATTATCAGTTTATTTATTTACGTAAATTCATAATACGAGTATAATTAAAGTATAGTTTTGGTCGCGATAACGAGAGTAGCGTGAGTCAGATATGGGAAAAATTTGTGTGCGTGCGTGTGCGTGTGGGCATCGGAAATGAATAATCCAGAGGCAACTCGTGGTGGAGAAACATGCAGAGTTTTTGATCATTTTGTCATACCGTTTTTGTTTTTGTTTTTCCTTCTCTCTCTCTCCCCCGCCGTTCACCGTCGTCGCCAGGTCCGATTCTGGTCGAGGTAGAGTCGTCGGACGATGAGCCCTTGATAGAATTGACAACGGGCAAAACGAGGATACGACTGGCGGAGGAAGCGGTCGCTCAATCTCCGAGAACGAAGGATGTCAAGTAAGCGGATCGAGGTCCATTTTGATGCATTATTTTTCTTGTCTCCGATATTAGTCTGATTCTCGTTATTCTCATTTCGACAGGACAAATTCGGGTTCTATCGTGCCTACCGGTCAACTCAATTCCGCGAATATTGGTAATTTCAACGCCGGCAATAGAGGACAAAGGGAGAGTAGATTGTTGACTACCAAGCAACCAGGAATAGCGAGTAACGCGGTGACTATAGGCAAGGAGAGGCTACGTGGCACGTCGGTGTCCAGTAACGAGTCTATCGGCGAAGTAACGACGCGAAGGTCTGTGAGGCAGAGTGCGGCATCACCGCTGGCAACCCCGGCAAGCAATACGAGAGGCGCGTCGAGATCGATGGACGATGTCAATAGAAGAAAGACTCGGAGTGGTGCTGGTGAGTAGAAATCTTGTCCATCCTATGGACATTTATTGTCCTCTGTATCTATACACGAGCGCCAAAATGACCAACCAAATAGTAAACAAAAAAGACGACACCTTTTTTAGGCAAAGACTGACTACGTGGTTCGAATTGTACTGGCATTTTCCAACTTACCGCCACTATCCAACAAAACAAATAAATTAATTTTACGAAGATAGAAGGATAGACGTTTTCGTAGAGTCATGCTGCCATTTCATATATTTCAATAAAATACCGATTTCTTTCGAATAGAAGCGCCAACCAAATAATTGGACATGGGGATGAGAAAGAGGGAGAGAGAGAGAGAGAGAGAGAGAGAGAGGGAGGGCCGAAATGAAATATTACGGACAATTGTATTGCACTAGCAGATATTTTTGTCGTTTCTTACGACCGCTCTGATTACATAATCTAACTTTAAAGTTAATCGAAACATACTTGGTACAGTGGGAACGTTGTTTTAGTGACAGCCGAGACAGCTGAACAGGCGAAACGGAGGCGAATATCCCGAGAAAACAAATGACCCTTGGGAAGCGACCTTGACAGTGATTAGCTACCGTGTCTCGTCAAGGCCAATCTGTCTGGTTATTTGTCACTTATCGACGGTTATTCGATCGCCGTGTGGCTGGACTCCACCTGGTGATTCCTTCCGTACGTGTCAATAGCGCACAACAAGACTATACTAGTCTCTGGAGTATAAAAACGTAAAATGAAAAAAAGAACTAAACGAACGAAAAAGTGAAAACAGGTCGGTGTGATGAAAATGGTGTGTCGGTCGAATCGAGCGTATCGCAAAGCGACCCTACCTCGTATACGCTGAATAAAAGATGAAATTTGATTTTCAAACGCCCTTCCCCCCGCCCTATCTTGGGAATGGCGCAAATCGCAATATCGCTTTTAACATCTCCGTATCATATTTGGCATTCGTAAATATTACGATATTATTATCGTCTTTTATGCGAGTTTGAAAAACAAAATGACAAACATGGGCTAACAGAGCCAAAATAGGCCCGAAACTGCCGAATTTATCCGAACACTTTCTTCTGCCGTTTTTCGTTTCTCGCTATATTTCGACCGTAAGAAAAACGTATTAATATCGCTACGTTATGGAACAGACAAAATTATTTTCGCGCGTTTTACACAACGATTCATCATAGCTGCGAACAGAATCTTAATCATTTAAATAACATTTGGTACAATTGGCTTTATCATCATTTGAATTCGCTCGTTGAGCTCATTAATAACTCTGAATGAAAATTTGTAAAGACGCGAAAGAACAAAGATCAGGTCGAAAAATCATGGCAATAAAGAATCAATATATCTATAAAAGTAAAAAAAGGTGAAGCAGCCAAAGACGTAGGCGTTCTCGAGACTCGAATCAAGATAAGATGTAAGTTTCAATGCCAAGTGTTTCAACCATCCTGGACATGCTCTTGTACTGAAATTCAAAGAAAATTTATGGAAAATACGAATTGGTACACGAAAGGAAAAAAAGCCCAACGACAATGCGTTGCTGATGAATCTGACTGTACTGCCGTAAAATATCGTCAACGACGTATCTCGAAGACGACTTATTATCAGGCGATGAGGATACGACCGGTGCAATGACGACTTTACTGACAGACTCTGTTTAAATATAAATATGGCCGATTACATCCTTAGATTCAACAATTTATTTATCTCAGCGACGCATCCAACAAAATGGCAACATTTTTTGTAAATAATACTTTTTCGATCTTCTTCGAAGTAGTACATTATCTACGTAAATTGGCTTGAATGGAGAACGATTTGGTCAATCTTGAAACGACTAGATGCAGATCAAGAGTTTAAATGGTATTTTTCGTGAAAAACAAAAATAATATTAATAATGATGCCAATCATGACGAGTGCGAGTACTGCTCGGCTATTTTTGCGGATGTGCTTTCTCGAATCGAAAAAGTCGTCGTTTTCTTTTTGGTGGTCGCAAAAAAAACAAATAAATAAAATTAGTTTTTATCATATCTGTTAAACACAGTCTATCAGTATAGGTGAGTCGTCGGGCGTTATTACAATATAAATAGCAGAGGACTGGGGAATAGGGTTACTTGCGAAAGGATTTATTTTATTTATACAAAATAAATGAAGAAGAAAGAAAAACAAACGTTGGATTAACGAATGCATAAATATATGGAAAAATAAGTGAAAATGAAAAAATAGAAATAAATACTGTAAGAATAATACTTATTGAAACAAAACAACAACAACAACAACAACAACAACAACAACAACAACAATTAATACAATGTTAATTTGATAGGTAATATATGGATGGATATATTTTGTAAATAATTTCTTGTAAAGATAAACCCAAGCACCTACCCACTGTATATATACAGGAACTGTTTAAATTTTTATTAAATTAGTGATAATTCAAATTGTGCAACTTTACTGTCATTACGATTAAGTACATTTTTTCTTTTTTCTATTCTTCATAATTGTGGAATTAAAAGGATAAAGAAATGCATTATCATCTTCCCCTTGGCACAGTCGAAGAGTAAAGAAAAATAATAATAATAATAATAATTAAGAATAAGAATATGAATAAGGATAAGAATAAGACGCGTACGTACATACAAACGACAAATACATTTTTTGTACGAGTGCATAACTGCATCATTTCGAGATCTACTACAATGTCAGAGAAATTCTAGTTTTTTATAATGTATAAATGTGAATTATATACTTGATGGTTCGAACGTCCGAGGAAATATATCTTCGATAGCCATCTCGCCCTGTCCCTGTAGTTTGTATACATGTATGTAGTATATACATGTGTTCGCGTGTATATATATATATATATTTGTATGTATATGTATACACATTATATTCATATAGTAAATACGTTTATCCACTTGTCGATGATTCCGGTACAGCCTGCCGTTTCTGTCGTCTGGCCACTGCTGTCCGAGAATTAAAAAAAAAATCAAATGACAAAAAAATAGGTCCTTTATGTGAGTAACATTCAGTCAAGAGCCTAGTAATATATACATTGGGACATTCTTTAAATGCATTCCGTCGTTTTGTCAATGGCCTTTTATCATGGTACATACGCGGAGAGTGCAGATGGTTACGAAGGTAACGATCCGTTCGGCTAACACTCCAGCCCGGTGACTCGAATTAGTGACATTAAAATGCCAACTGATTTGCGATAGATTGAAGATATGAAAGAAAAAAAAAGAAACCTCACCATCATCCCCTTATAAGAGCCGTTTTTTGTTCTTTTAACCGATCGACCTTAATATCAGCAGATATCCAGTGCCGAGAGTCGAATATATACATAATTAAAAGAAAAAGCTTTTCTTGTTCTTAACAATCGTTTGCGCAAATGATTTATCGAATACGACATTGCTGGTTTTTGAGATAAAAAAGTTGTTTCAATCACCGAGTTTATTGTAGATAGCAGTATGCATATTTTACTCAGTCGGTCGGGACATATATATAATAACAACAACAATAAATCGAGTGTACATAAAGAACAGGTGAAAACAAAAACTATAAGAAAATTAATGAGAGATCGATATACATTTAATACTTTTGTCGACGTTCTTGAAAAAGTGTTCCGTCGAGAGTGATCGAGGCACGGTGTGTAATATGAAATTTCGTATTAGCCCGCACTGAGTTTATGGACTATTGCAAAAAATTAAAAAAAAAAAAACAATGTAATTTCGATGTAAAATATTCCGTTTGACATTGGTTAGTTTAGTCTAAGTCTCATTATGTTATAATTTTATGAATAAACATTGATAATTAAAATGATTGTATAGGCTATACACAAAAAATCAAGCTTCACGTGTAAATAAAAAGTATACTTTCGATCTATAAGTGGATTTTAAGCATGCTCGCACTATCAAGGGGCTCTTAAAAGTATTTTTCAGTATCAATCTGTGCATAAAAATGAAAACAAGTTCAATCAAGTATGATGCGGCAATTTTCATTATCGAAGTATTGTCCATTTATTTACGACGATGACGTATATTTGCCTCTAATATGAATAGTGAAGGAAACTGGTTCACTCTTCTTATCATGCTACTATAATTCAACTAATCTTGAATCACTACAGAGATTTATGGTTAATTGATGATATCGATGTTATGTACTCTCCGCAAAGTAACAAAAAAAAAACGACGGACGTTTAGACATGAAAAGTGTACTGTTATATGTGGGTGGACAACAAAATTAATAATAAACCGAAAAAAAATCCAAACAAATGACATTTCTCTAAATCAATGAAACACGAGTACTACGGTAGACGTATAAACCGATTCTATCAAATTCTGTCATCGTACTCTATTCAGTTTACAAGCGCAATAATTTCATGGTAAGCCCCTTAATTTTGTAGGCAAAGTTACAAATACAATTTACGATTTACGTATATATATAGACAGAGTGAGAGTGAGAGAAAGAGAGAGAGAGAGAGAGAGATGGGTTTCAAAATCACAAAAACTCATCAGTCCAGTTTTCGATGACTTTGAAACTCGCGCGAGAAAAAACATTTGTATTTTTAGTATTTGATTAAATGATATATAAATATATAGAAGTACGGATGAATGATTGATAATAATCCGATTGGATATATGGAACAAAATGAAATATTAGGTAACATATATTAATTTGTAGAAACGGTCAAGCACGTGAGAAAGAAACAAACAAAAGAACGCGCTATAAGTATGAGGAAACAAAAAATATTACTATTAATTATTATCTATTATTACACAAAGTGAATACACAATATAGTAATTTGCTAATTGTACCTTTTAATAATTACTGTAGACACATTGATGAAAAAGTTTTTTTCTTGTTATTAATGATTAATTATCATAGACTTACCGGAAAATGAAAAATGTGTTATAAAAAAAGAACTGAAAGTGCTATCGTTGTTGTTGCTCTATATTCTGCAAATATCCTCGATTCCTTTGCACCCCCTATTTCTCTATCCGATCAATCATATGTAGGTATATACTTGAATAAATATATAATACAAGATTTTTGTTCACAGATTTTGGTAGATATGAGTGTTTGGTATGTACGCTGCCCATCACCGATGTCATCGATGCCCGATAAGCGACCCTCTGTTTTCTCAGTTTATATATACAGTAACATTGTGCGGGACACGAGCTACTTCTCACGAACGACACGTAGACCGCCACGGTCGAGTATTCCTTAGTTCTGTACTTTCGCACGTGTGTTTCGTTATTTTTCGGCACTCCCAATGTTATTTAGCGTTATTGGGTAACTAACGATACAAAAATGATTGCTACGAAACAAGGTGAAAAAGAGGAAGGAAGGATCAATGGTTCTTTGCCAAAAACAGGGACTTCAAAGAGACGACATGCGAGTGAAAGTCAAATGGAGGTAAGAGGTTATGGTTTGTCGAATGGTATTTTGTACGCTGGAAAAATATTGAAACATCTGGATTTTCATAGGTCGAGGTCGTCAGCGGGATAGAAGGAAAGACGCGTATGAAATCTACTCCAAAACGTTCAAAAACGGTCGAGGGCGGCGAGCAGCGCAAGGTAACTTTCATGTCCATCGGTGGGCCTGTTTTTCTCGATGATCGCGTAAACAATAACACGGGAAATGCTCATCTCAATGGAGAAATATTATCTTCCCCTAGGTCTCTGTACCAGCACACAGATACACACCGCTCAAAGAGAATTGGATGAAAATTTTTACCCCGGTGGTGGAACACCTGCAATTACAAATTCGTTTCAATCTCAAGACAAGAAATGTAGAAATTCGCACAGGATCGGAAACACCGGATATATCCAATCTCCAAAAGGCAGCTGATTTCGTGAAAGCTTTCATTGTCGGTTTCGAGGTCGAGGATGCTCTGGCTCTCCTTAGATTGGACGATCTCTTTGTAGAGACCTTTCAAGTACAAGACGTTAAGCCTCTGAAGGGTGATCATCTATCTAGAGCGATAGGAAGATTAGCAGGAAAGGGAGGAAGAACAAAGTTTACCATCGAGAACGTAACGAAAACGCGAATCGTTCTTGCCGATACAAAGATTCATATTCTCGGCTCGTTTCAGAATATTCAACTGGCGAGGCGAGCGATATGTAATTTGATAATGGGAAGCCCACCATCCAAAGTTTATGGCCAGCTGAGAAACGTAGCTTGCCGTGTCTCGGAACGATTCTAAAACGCGATTTTGACGCACCCAACACTATAGGCGTATACAAATATCTGTCGATGTAACTTAATTTTTATAATTGCATTAAATTGCATCACAAAAGTATTTTATATTTGTATTTACGCGGAACTTTACTAAGTACCAAACGACCATCGTAACTGAGAGAAGCGAATGTCCATGGATCGGCCGACGACCATTCGACCGCGTAAACACTGTCCTCGTGCTCCTCGTATCGTCCTACAACTCCATCCTCGAGTCTGAAATACATACGCGATTGTATTACGAAACGATTCACACAATGTACAGTCTCGCACAAGCCTCTGTGCATAAGCCAAGAATGGACAATAATAAATAGAGAATGATAATGAGTGAAGCCCCACAAAATTAATAAAAAGAAAAGTCATAGTTAAATGCCGACAGCTTACTTATCTCCTGGTACAGAGCTTTCTGTACTTTCGTCCTCCGTAACGACCCCGTGAGCGAACGGCTCTGACGAAATCGATGCAGTACTGCTCAGTATGACTCTCGAATCGCTGCTCGAGGTAAGTACGAGCTGATCATGAAACCGATTAATTCTGATCGTCCATACCCAGTGAGAGTGTTCCATACGAGAAAAAATGGGCTCATCGCACGAGCGTATGTCCCAGAATTTCATATATCCATCATCGCCACAAGTTGACAATATGTACTGTCTGTTTGCGTTAAAATCCAGATCTCTGAAAATTTTAGACATTTCAATTATTTCCTCGTTACGAGTTGATCGTAACGAGGAAATAATTGAAACATTATTATTCTGAATAATATCGATAGACTATAGACCTGATTATTTGCGAGTGCGCAGATGCTATTGTCCATGATTCCTCGGACGGATTTCTTAGATCCCATCCCCGTACACTCGTTTCATTCAAAGTGACAAATTGATTGCACCCATTGTGAGGATTCCACTTGCCATTGGTGAATCTAGGCTGACCTTTGCTGGATAACACACCCATGGTAACGTACTGAGATTAAGATTAATTTGGAAATCGGTCATAAAGACAAAATGTCATTGAATAATACATTGGAAACACCCCAGCACCTGAGGACTTGCTCCGTTCACATCCCAGAGAACAAAATTGTTATCAACAACTGCGACTACTTTGGATTCATCCGCAGGATGATAAGTAATGACCTTGAGATCATTGCCATAGGGTGTTGTATCGATATCACCTAGTTTTTCCAGTTGTTCGATCTCATTTGGGTATTCTTCTTTACGAACCGGTAGCTTCCAGAGCGCTCCTTTCATCTGGCAAGTTCCTTGGTCTATTGGAAAAAATATGTTATATAGCAGGGGTGACGCGGTATCGCTATTAGAACCCGGCATTGATCTTGAAAATTTTATGTCAATCTCTACCATTTAAACTGTTGTACGCAGTGACAAACTTATCAGGGTCCATGGGCGAGGCTTCGAGAGACCACACTTCGCCTATCGGATGTCGATAGACCCGAGTCTTAGGTGTACCAGCCTTCTCCTCGTTAAGTTCCACTAAGTGGACTTGGTTGTTGGCGAATTTTAACGATTGCGTCCCTATCAGAAAACGAACGACCTCTGTTTCCGCTGTTTGAGCCGACAGGGCCCTCGCCTAACCACATTACAATTGTATTATGTTAATGAACAAGTTCCTATGACTTCGGCACAAAAACTGACTCGCTTACTGCACAGGAAGATGATGAAATGCTTACCTGAAACTCGAGACCATAAATTACGGGATTATCGTTATCCATTTTCAAGCTGATCGAGCGTTCGTTGATGTATGTATAAATCTGCAATACTCGTACGGTCTTCCAACACGCGATAACATTTATTCTTTTCTCTTTAGTATGGATTCAGCCTAAACACTGAAACTCATTTTTCGGGTAAAATAACAGAGATAAGTTTCAACTACGCAAATTTGTACACACGCCATGGTTCAAGCAACCGGGCCTCTGACATTCATTTCATATCCTCAATATTGATTGAGGATAACTGCACTTTTGAAATCTACATAACCGACAACAGAGCCTATCTTTTTTGCAAGATTGGTCGTTCGGCCCGTCTGTAGTTCGAGTTATTTCCTTCAAAGGTAATATTCGGGATTTCGTCTGAATGGAAGAAACGTATATCGAGATGATTCAATTGAATGATGGGTTTTTGGACTTTCCGGATAAAGGCTATTCGTGCAATGGCTATAGTTAACATTTGGAATCTTTTTTCAATAGGGATTTGAATAATACGGAATATTGGTAAGTAGGCAATTCGATGTGTATATCCTACTGCCACTTGGTGGCACCATCTTTATCGCTTCAGCGTTGTGTAAACACTGTAAACCAGCGATTAGGGGGGAGAGCATCGGTTGCATCGGTGCAAATGCAAATGTACCCGCAGTTCACATTTTGGCCGCTCAGATGTCACCC
Organism: Netelia virgata; assembly: GCA_951802705.1. Taxonomy (NCBI): domain Eukaryota; kingdom Metazoa; phylum Arthropoda; class Insecta; order Hymenoptera; family Ichneumonidae; genus Netelia; species Netelia virgata. Next base: position 367,361 of record OX637867.1, on the reverse strand, counting down.
TGCCGGATCAACTCGCGAGGTTTCAACTTTTTCCGAGCGTTGCTGATCTCCCCCGTAATCTCCGGTGTAAACATTAATGGGATCGAGTTTGTACAATAAACAAACACTGTGAAATTGTCACATGCTTTTATAGTATTTACGTGTGTATTTAATAAAAAACGCAACTATGGAGGATCTTATGCAAATAGATCTGTATGAGTTAATTGGCACAGTTGCGGCGGCATCGGCAAAAGAGGTTTAAAAAATTTGCGTGTACTTGGAGCGATTGAAATCGTACTCTAACGTTTATTGCACGGGCATTTTTCATTGTCTATTAGATTAATTGGTTTTACTGCTTATGTTATTTAGATAAAAACTGCTTATCGAAAGAAAGCTCTTTCATGCCATCCTGACAAAAATCCGGATAACCCTAGAGCTGCTGAATTATTTCATCAATTGTCGAGGGCTTTGGAGATTCTGACGGACGATTCTGCAAGGGTGAGTAAATCTAACCTCATATGTTAGAGTTGTTTTTATCGACTCCAGTGCTCCACGCTGTCGCTGCCCGACTACGTATATGTGTATATATGTATATATACATATATATCGATATATAGTCGAGAGCAATTATGGATAGTGCTAAAATTTATATTTCCGACCTTGTTCTATTACTGTCCTTTTATTGCTTTTAAGGCTGCTTACGACAAAGTACTCAAGGCCCGCCACCAGGCAAAACTCAGAGCCTCGCAGTACGATTCTAAGCGCAAAAAGTTGAAAGATGATTTGGAAGCTCGAGAAGAGGCATATAAACAATCGCAAAGTGGAAGTCATAACACCAAATCTGACGAGCAAAAGCTCAAAGTAAACATCTTGCACTTAAACTTCAAACGCTTAATATAAAACAATGTAAACTTATATAATATCGAATGAAAATATGTGTTTTCAGGCTGAAATTGAGAGATTGCAGAAGGAAGGCTCGAAACAAGTTGAAGAGGAAGTTGCATTTGTTCGTCAACAGATTTATGAACAATTGTATGGTGCGAAAGGTTGTAAGAATAAAAATGCTAATAGCGGCAATACAAGAATAAAAATCAAATGGAAAGCTGCACGAGACGATCCAGAAAACGGTGGCTATGATTACGAAACGTTGCATCGGATTCTTTCGAAAGTACATACTTGTGTTACGAATTTACGAGGATTTTTCCTGTGAAATGAGAAAGAACAAAAATAATAAGATTTTCTTTTATTCACAGTACGGTGATATAGCTGTACTCGTTTTATCCTCATCGAAAAAAGGAAGTGCTCTGGTTGAGTACAAAGATCCGGATTCGGCGGTAATTATTGTTTACCCAAGTGCTGGAAAAATGGCTTAAAAATTGGTAAATAATGAAATAATAATTTATACAGTTCTCCTTACGTTTCAGGAAACGGCCGCAAAAATAGAAATCGGCTGGTCGAAAAATCCATTGAATCTTCAAGGATTGTGGGAACCCGACAAGCACTCGTCTAGGCCTACAACGAATACTATGGGTGATGCACCTCGTGGTCCAGGATTGTTTCCCTCGATGGAAACAACACGGGGCTCTAAAAGCACGACGGTCCCTAACTTTTCGTCGGCCCCTAATTTATTTGTGAGTGCCTCAATTTAGTGAAATAAGTATAGTTTATCAAAAATGAACAATGGGACCGATGACGACGATCTTTTGTTAAAATGCAGATGGCACAAAGTAGAATATCGGACGCGGAATTTGAAAATTCCGTGTTACAGAATATGAGAAGAGCCGAGGAGCGCAAGAGATTGATCGAGGAGCTCGAGGCTGAAACAACAACGTGACAAAATGTAAGTTTGACATGTATAATAATTATTCCGTCATCTTTCCTTTCCTTCGTACGTGGTTGTCTGATTTCGTCGCTTCGATCATCGAAGGCGTGGCAACAAAAATTTGTTCGATTAACTCGTAGAAAGTAAACAATTTTATCTTTAATAGCAAAGCGGTTTATTCATCGTATACGACTAACGAATTAAATTTGTTAAATGCAATGAAAAAGAATCGAAAGTTCGTTACATATCGTTTTTTTTTTCGGTTGTTCATTTGCTCATATTTTCCTTTTGTTTTTTCTGCTTCTTCGTCTCTGGTTTTTCGATCGGGGCAGGTTTTACGAAAGGTATTTCTTCCTGATATTTCGTTGGCATGAAAGACGCAATAGCTTTTGGGACTGTAATGCCCGTTTCGGTTTGGTTAACCTCGAGAATGGCGCAAATAACCCGCGTCACGGCGCACATCGTGGCGTTCAGCATGTGTACGTAGTCCACAGCTGCGTTCATTTTTTTCGTCTGCCCATATCTATATAAAACATTATCGACAATAATAATCGCCTGATTTCTAAGACATTTGGATTGTATAAAATTGAAAATTTCACTTAGTTTACCTGACTAACAAACGTCGCGCTTGATAATCAAGACAATTGCTGCACGAGACCAATTCACGAAAAGCTCCCGAACCAGGGAACCAAGCTTCCAAATCGAGTTTCTTGGACGCAGCATGATTTAGAGCACCTGATACGATATTTACGATGCGATAAGGAATATTGAGATCTTGATAAAATTCTTCCGCGTTATTGATCATCTCGTCCATCATTTGCCAAGACTTGTCGTCGTGGGGCGATGTCAGACAGAATTGTTCCACCTATTTTAGGAGAGGAAAAAATAAAATTGAGCAACAAGAAGGTACGTACGTACGTACGTTTAGAAAAAAGATGGGAATGTCGTTCGTCTTTCACGTACTTTTTCGAATTGATGGACCCTGAAGATTCCTCTCGTATCACGGCCATGAGAGCCTACCTCTTGTCTAAAGCACGTTGAAAGTCCTGCATATCTTATGGGTAAAGTAGCTTCGGGAATCCATTCGTTTCGATGAAAAGCGGCGATAGGCTGTTCCGATGTTGCTATCAAATATTTCTCCTCCGCATCTTTTTCGTCATCTTTCTCACTTGCTTTTCCAGTCACCTATTAATCATTAAACGAATAAAAATTAATCGATACAATTACCGTTATCGTTGATTACAGATGACGAAGCTCGTAGGGCGGGTAATCCGATTGAATATCGGAATCGCGTTAAAGTGGTAAGTGTTTCGGCAATATTATTGCGCTCGTTGGTCCTTACCGTAGATCGGTGGACAGCGAGCTTCGATTTGTATCTGAGTACATGGGGTTCAGTTTGGATCGTTGAATCTAGCACCCTTTAGTTTTACGTACTTTGTACAATTCTTCATCGAATTGTGCCAGTTGAGCAACTTCCTGCATCGCGTCCTTTCGCATAAAGAACGGAGTGTAGAGTGGCTTATAATCCTTGTCGAAGAGTTTTCTGAGAGCGTACTGAATGAGAGCATGTTCCAGAAACACAGCTGCGCCGGTCAGGAAGTATCCTCTTCCACCCGCTACGGCGGCACCCCTCTCGGCGTCCATTCCATCGATCATGTGAATCAAGTCGACGTGCGAGTACTTTTTACGCTGTTCGCAATCGCCGAATGTTCTTTCGACCTAGGACATTAGGTTAATAAAAATAAATATACTTGAATATATAATTGAATAAAATATTTGGACACTTTTGAAGACTATAACGGTAGACATATATGGACATGTCGATAGATCGGGCTAGCGGTATTCGAGATTCGAACGTACTAATTCAAGTCGGAATTACGATTTCGTTAAAGTTTAATTAAAATATTGCAAACGATCATCCCCATGCAGTCTTTATTTTAACAAACGCATGCGTCAGCCGGCAACGGTTGCACAGCACTTTTTTTTATAGCGTCGTTCGATCGATGGTGCAGCCATCGAGCATATTCGTACCTTGTTGTCGTTTTCATCGTTGCTGACGGGAACTGACGAATGGAGATGATTTCCAACTTCGCGAAGTGCCGAATTTCTAAGGCTCTCGGTTTTAAGGAGATCCTCGCCATTCGCTACGATCGCCTCGTCGATCAAAGCTCGAATTCTCTTGATCTGCGCGACAGTGAGAGGTTTCAGGTTATCAACGGTAAGAGAATCAAGATTCGAGGTGATGCTCTCAGGAACGGTCTCGTCGTTTCCCAATGCCTCTTTCTTCTTCATTCTCTCGCCTATTTCCTTGCTGCACACATTCTTCAATTTGTTCAAATTGTCGGCACGATGCCGCAACTGCCTCCAGTACGTGTCCTTTTCTATTACCTCGTCGACGAGTGCAATAGGCTTAAATCGCTTTCGCTGATTCTCACGTACATTCTCGGGATTGAGACCCTTGTCTTCGCGGAATAGATCCAGATCAAGAACCATTTTCACGAATTTTACTCAACACTAGCGTCTGCCAGATTAGAAAATTTCCCACGTGGAAGTGACTTCCCTTCTCAAACTACCTCCGTATGGTTCAATATCACAGCTATAAGAAGACCGCGTACAGCTGTCGCAAACGTCACGATGCACCACCGCAGTGTCGTGCGGATCGTAATGTGGCGCACTCGGTGGCAGGAAATATAACTAAACATTGGTATCATACGACATACGACGCGCACCGGCATTGCGCATTCGCGAATTGACGCGCGTTCTTTTGCCGCACAGAGTGCAATAAAAGTGGTCGATGTGCATATTTTTTTGAATAATACTTTCAAAATGCACGGTGTCATCGTAAATGTAAGAAATTCTACACTTTTGGATGTTTCACGGCGTCACAGAATTGGTCGACGCGCACATGTACCATATGTGCTCGATACATTAATTATACATTTCCCGCGTTGTCCTGACCAGTATTTAAGGTTATATAGGACGAAGAAGGGATTGCATAAATCTTTGGTGAGCTTTGATTCAATTTTTATCAAATTTCTTGTTTACCTATATCTCTTATTGAAAGGCACAAAGTCCGACTTTGTATATATCCTTTTTTTAGCTTTATCGTCTTGTCGCTAACGGCAACATAGTAGAGTCACATTCTTAATAGTAGTTTATATACATTATGTACATATAGCATAGTATACGAAGCTCTCGTTTGCGATTCGATAGAGATGAATTCGGCGCCCAGCGAATTTGCTTATTATACGCATATTATTGCGTGCGATCAGAATAAACAGCGGTTCACTCAGTGCGAATAATATTTCGTCATTACTCTTAAGAGTGTTCGGTACATTTTCTAGTCTCCTGCCTCGGGGGCGGGTGCCTAACGATAAGCGTCTGTGTAAAGCGTTCCTCCTAGTCGAGTAGCAAGATACGTCCTGTAACGAGCAGACATTCGAGAACTGCAACTACGAAACCCGCATAATCTTTGACTCTTGCGATGAATATCACGCGATTCATATGGCCATCGTCCATGACGACTTTGTTCCACCCACGTCGTTTTGCTACGTTAGAGTCAAATGTTCCAACTCTGCGTGTCTATTTGTTTCTTCTTAAATTCACATAGCTATTTCGTATCGTAACGAGTCTCCAACTGACAATAATATTATAAGCAGAGAAAACAATAATTTACAGTATTATTTGTTTACCCATACTAAATCTATCATGAATATTTAAGGTTATTATTGATGAAAAAAAACGTCGAAGCACGTTATTACCACGTTCGTATTGTTTTTATGTACAGTCGACTTGTACCGCATCGATCATTTTTCACCATATTTTTACGTTCTTCGGTTCCTTTTATTCGTCATGATTGCACTTTGAAGTATGTTTTGAACGATAATTGCCATTTGTGATTCTCGTTCGGTGAACAAAAGGTGGGTACGAACTAATGATTTCTTAAGTACTTATTCTGTCTCTCTCTCTCTCTCTCTCTTTCTCTCTCGTTCTCTCGAGACGGGAGAAGGATTTTGGGCACTTGTGATGTAAAAGGCAAGCAGGCAGGCGTTCGAAGCGCGGGGGTGTGCCCCGTGAATCGATCAAGCGCGCTAGAGAGATTCTTCGAGCGGGAGAAAGCCGAGAAATCGTTTGACTTATCTCCGCATGTGAGAACGCGTCAGCGTCGAGCAGAGCGGAGAAGGGTTATCTGTCTCGCAAGGTGAATATACGGCCACTAGGCAAATCCCTTGGCGTATCTGAAGAGGGGCCAGAAAAAGTCTGAATTTACTTTTTAAATCCTTGGTCGAGGATCTCTATTTTTGAAACGATGGATAGAGATATAACGAGGAGCGTACGTAGAAAAGAATGAGCAACGACGAAAAAGCGATCGAACCGAGAGAATGAAAGTTGGTAAATATAGTTGGTATATCTATCTACGTACCTACGTATATATAGATACGATATTTTCTTCTTTTTCTTCTTCTTCTTCTTCTTCTTCTTCTTCTTCTTCGTCTTATACCACTCGAGTTGTCTCGTTCGAGGATTAACCGAGGGGCGGTAAGTGTGTAGAAGAGTCTCCGGGGAAGTGTCGGTGTCGGTGTCGTCTTGGCCAACGAGAAACTCGTTGCCGGGGTTCGGCAACCTAATTTGCGGTTCAACCTCATGCTTCAATACTACGCCTATATACGTATATAATACAGTTTATAAATACTTTAGTACGTAGTAACCGGCCCCCGATCTCGTACACAATGAGTTTCCTTTGATATTTAACATTGAATAATGCAAGAGCCACCGTTTTCGTTGTATTTCTTGAAAAGTTAAGTCCTCGTCGATCCTTTCTTCGACTATACTCTCTCGTTCGTGAAACCGACGCCCACGAAGTTGGTGCCAAGTCTTTTGGCCTATACATATAGCGCATATTCGCGGTATGAAAATCGTCATAGAGATTTTCGCTCGATATTCGAAAGAGGGGAATATTATGCTAAACAGGTTTTGAAAATTCATCGTTTGTATTTACCCGGGGATACATTCTTTTGTTTTTTTTTGTTTTTTTGTTTTTTTGTTTTTGCGAATTTGCTCGATATTATCGGTCTCTCTCTTTGAACGAGTGTCCGTAGGTACGTACCCTCGACGTGCCTACATACATCAGTCGTATATGGAGATACAAAGGTCCGGAATTTGGAGCGTCACGCGCGTACGTTTGTTCCGAGTTTTCCTACGATGATGTTATTGTAGTTCACCCTTTGCTCTCGCTTTTACGCTGATCGAATCGAGTTTCTGGGTGTGTATGTGTATTCATATTTCGCTCTGACGTTCATCTTCCATCCGTTGACCGAGCCGTATTGGCAAAAGTCAGTGAGAGAAACGAGGATAGATATGTAGGTATGGAAAATGATATCGGCGAGGGCCGGACGAACCGAGTCGGACAATTGTCATTCCTACTTTCCCTCTGTCTACCCACCCGTGTGACCCCTCCTATTCACGCCTTTCTTTATCTCTCTCTCTCTCTCTCTCTCATTGTCGTCTCGAGGGTATCGCGACTATTCTTCCATCCGATCATAATGGAGACGTTGATTTTCAAATTTCGAGTCGAGATTAAACACGCAGGGAGAAAAAAATCAAGTCAAGATTCGTAGACAGAATTTTTTTTTCGCAAAAGTCGCTAGTGTTCCGCGTTCGACGAAAAGATCCGACATTATTTTTTCATCGCACCCCTCGCAATACGCCAATTTCTCTATCAATATTTGTCGTCCGTGTACTTATACTCGTCCTTCGATTATTCGTAAAATATATTTTTCCTCCGACAATCGAGGCGGTGGGTAAACGCGAGTAGGTGTATAGTCGGGCGCGTGGGGCTAAAATCTAGACTCGCGGAGCCGAAAAATCGAGAGTCGGTCGAAAAGACGGATGGATAACAGTCGATTCGGAATTTCCGAATGGAAGTAAGCGCACATATACATATATACATATATACATATGTATATATGTATATGTGCGCGTCATACAAGTATCACAATAACGTAGTTTTCTTTACATCCGGTGAATAGCAATCAATAGCATCGTACGAGGACATCCCCTATGGTACACAAACAATATCTTTGTACGAATATACGTATACCTAACTTCTACCCCTTCCTCCTCGATACTCTATACACTCCATCCTTATGTCAATACATTTTACGAAACTTCATTTTACAATTATTATGATTATCGATCGATAGACGTCGCGTCGAGATTCTTCAAGAATAAAACCTAAAATAACAATATATATATATATATACATAGGTACGTGTTTTGAAGTTATTTTTTCACGACGGTATTCGTGAGCAATAAAAATGATTTCTCGTACAGATTGAAATAACGAATCGGCCAAACGCAAAGAGCTCGAACGTATTTTTTATCATTTCCTTCGTTGCCGGTTTCACACCGCTCCGCTAACTTTTCATTCAATTTTCACGTCACGACCGAATAAAATTAGTCGTTTAGGTATATACGTATACGTCACAGAGGCGATACGATGCGTTACTCCCGAGCTCATTTTTTAAAACCTTGAAAAATGAAGAGCACATAACCCGTCTAGGTATACGACGAAACTCGTATACATCACCCTTTAAATATCGAATTTCTTACGATTTTACATTCTCGTAAAAGCGGTGCGCGCGCGCGACTTGTTTCATAGCGCTCGGTGCAATCGCCCGTTTAACTTTTTCCTCGACTTTGTTCGAACCTATTTATTCTCGTTTATATATATATATACCTATCCAAAGTATCTTTCGTTAATATGAAATCTCGTTGATCGTTACCCTAATGCATCATTGACAAACTCTGCGGCTCTCGCTCATAATAATCATTATTATTCTTGGAACGATCGATCATATTCTGACGAGAGTCAGAATAACAATTGAAATTTCGTACGCGGAAAAATATTTTTGGTGCTAAATAATAATGTTCGCAAAAGTATATATATACAGAGAGAGAGAGAGAGAGAGAGAGAGAGAATATAATTATAGTATTTGCCCGTACATAGCAGTATGGAAGTAATTATAGTTTATGATGTATTTGCCAAGGCATAAAGTGGAGTAATCAATTTTATTTCCAAGATACGGGTATATTTATGAACGAGCGAGACTCGTGATTGGTTCGCCGAAACCCGATTTTCCCATAAAAAATGGAACGGCGCCCACAAGTTTTGCAGATTCGCGAACCGGAAGTACGCGGTAGTTCAACATTTGAAAAAGCTTGGAAGCACGCGCCCTTTTTTACACGCCCACCACGGCGGAAGGACGTACGGATGGATGGATGGATGGCTGGCTGGATGAACGGACGGTTCTATCCAGGGAGCGTCGTAAAACCGACGGAAGAGCGAGCAACAACGTACGTATGTGACTCGATATATATGCATAAAAAGAAATGAAGCTGCGTAGCGTAAAAGCGACGAGACTTAACGATCCAAGTCTACGGGGCGCCAAGTTGGCCCTCGAATCGTACGAGTTGGATACGGCAGCGAACTTATTTCGATCGTAACTGGTCGTAATTAACGGCGAACCGAGAGCCAGCGAGTACCGCGGGAAAGTTCTCACCTCTACTATACTTAACTATTTACGAAATTATTTACCTCGAATACAAATTTCGACTCGTTCGATATTCGTCCCCTCGAATAATTATCGACTCTCGGGACTCGAGGTTTCTAACTTGGCCCAAATTTAATCGACCTCGAACTAATCTTATAGAATATCCTCGTGGAATTGGATATTTTCTCTGATACGTTAACTATCCTCATTCCTGGTATTTAGCAGCTTTTAAAAGTTTCGTCCTCGCTCAGGGAGAACGATCAATTTTGTAAGAGTCGATATTCGAGACAAGAATTTGATATTCGAGTAAATGACGGTAAGCGGCTCTTCTCCAGTGGGAAGCTAAGTAAACCAGAGAATAAGGAGATAAGAGGAAGACATTGGTATCGCGTTTGTCGGTAACTAATGTAGATATAAAGAGGAACGTGATGAATCAGAAACGTTATTGATTTCGAGAGCTGGCTTCAACACAATCCGATACTAAAGAGCTAAAGAGCTGGCTCGAAACAATTTTCTACGCGTTTCTCTCTCTCTCTCTCCCCTCCTCTCTTTCAACGTCCCTTAGCTATTTACCGCCGGCGAATGGCAGCGATGTATTACCTACATTTGTCTCTCGAACGAACCACTCGATTCGTACTCGGAATATTGTATTTCCATTTTTCGATTATTATTTTTGTCCAGGCATATATGACGCGTCTGAAACAATCTCAATGTCAGTCACAATCGGGATTGAGTGGTTGGGGGGATAATTTCTAAGTTGTCTTTGTTATTTTGTTTCTGTCGGAAACTGCGCGTTTTTCGATGGGCTTTCGTTATACGTGTTACAGAAATATAGGTCCTCGCGGGACTGGCGAGAAATAATTTCAGAAGGCGATAAATCGATCGAATTCCCTCCTTTTCCTTTGGTAACTAGAGTTGCCGGTGAACGTGGCGGTTCATTAAACGAATTTGCAATACCGGACGTTGTTCGAAGCGTTCGGCAAGGCCACAGGATGCGGACTATGTACCGCCCACTGTACGATATTTGAGTCAGTTCGATTCATCCCCGTGCTATATTCCTCCCCCATCCCCTCTTCACTTTCATGGGGGGGTTAAAAGGCTTTTGAAACGCGAAGAAGCTTCTCTCGTTCCACACAAAAATATCGGACGCGTGCGGACCTTTTCTATCTCTTCGCGACACGAGTCCATCCTAATACGCGGTTTGTAAAACAGCGGCTTAACCTTAACCTCCAATCGATATTATCGATAGGGATGATATTTGTTCCGACGTTTCTATAGGTGGTAACCTACCTAACCTTATATAGGATCCTGGTCGGCGTTGCGCGGGATTCAACGAGAAGGCAGAGGGCCGATCATCCTTTTCTCATTACCTACTTTCGTTTTTAAACCATTTTCTTCCAATGAACTTATTCGTTTATTCTGCCGTCGCGCGACGGCCAATGACTATAATTCACAACTGGAAAAAAGCTTTTTCTCGCCGTTAGGTACTTGGTCACGCCAGCCTTGGGCTTTCTCTCTCCCATCGTCGGCGCGCGATATTATTAAAATGGGCAGTAACGTAATTTGCATGGCGAGAACGGCACAAGGCGTCGAAAGACGCGGCTGCGAAAGGAAAAAGGAAAATAAGAGACACGATAAAGGGTAATATAACGCGTGCTACCCGTTCCTCGTATACCGGAGGTACGCGCGTGTTTTACCGGTCTCTTTACGCGTGTAGTAGGCACCAATGCCGGAACCTTAAGTGTAAGAGGGCTGCTGCTAATAACGCGAGTACAAAGTAGGGAAAAGAATATATAGAACGAAAGTATTTGAGGTATTAAATACGAATGGGATATGAGAAAATGGCATATGCGACGTTAGTGGCTGACAGCAGAATGCGGAATTTTTTATTGCTGGCTATAGGGCGCGCGCACGCACACACACACACACGTATGTACGTAGAACGAGGCGTTGCTTCGGAAAGCCTGCTTCGAAATAAAAGCCCTCTGGCTATTCGTAAACATTCGATATTTAAAGTTTAGTCGATTTAACAATTTTCGCGATGATATCCATGCTCGTCGATATGCGCGACCGCGAACATCGCGAGATAAGAGAACGAACGGGGCAAAGTCATAATTGAAAAATAATAGTGAGATAGTTGACTCTCGTCTCGTATCTATATAGAGATACGGCTCGAGTACCGAGGGAATCCTCGGCTCTTCGGAATCTCGGGCTTTTTCGTTAAAAGAAAAAAAGAAAAAAAAAAAGAAAAAAAAAGAAAAAAAGGGACGGTTGCTCAAAGAGACGCGTGCTCAAAGTTCGCCTCGCGACGTTTACCCCAGCTCGTACGTACAGCAGAGAAAATATATCCGTGAGGTAGAAAGGTAAGCATCGATGGGTTTCACGAGAAGAACGAGAAAAAGAGTCGAGAGACACGAAGACAGTTTTTCTTCGCAATTTGTTTTTTTGCTTGAAAATTGATACGAATTTTTATCGATTTTTTTTTTCAGTACGATCTAGCCGTGGTCATCGTGCCGACGTAGGATCGTATTATCCATGCCCAAAGTATCGATACGCGAGTAACGATAATAACCATTGTTATTCCGATGAAACTTTTGTTCGCTTAGTTTGATCGAAAATATGCATTGCACTCGGTCGAACCGTTGTACACACAGTGGCTCGTACTACACGAGTACGAGGGAAAAGAAAGAACGAATAATGTTGTATTTCGATCTCGATTCGGACGAGCCCCGACTTTTCGTCGGTGTAAATTTTACGACGATTCCATCGAAAAATCAACTCCGACTTGTAACCACGGACACATCGTTTAATCATAGAATATCACGACACTCTTCTATCCACGGCGTAATCGATACGAGTCACCAGTATAGATAGGTATAACCTTACATTTTCCAATATCTACACCGTTAATTTCGATTCTTTTGCGAATCGTTGGATAATACCGAGCCAAAGTGAGAATAACGGTCGTCGATAGGCAAGGGTGAAAGAAATAACATCGATTAATAACTCTCCGCGCGATAATCGTTCGAACAAACGTTCGTCAACGAATTTGATACAAAAGGAACGAACGGAAAATGGAAAATAGGGAGGGGGAAAGAAAAAAAAGAAGAAAAGGCCCGCGGGAGAATAGGAAATATAGATATAACGGCACGAGGCACCTGTGGCTGGTTGCTGGTGTTGTCGAATGCGGCTCGACCATCGGCATCGAAGCTTTCGACTTCTTCGGCGTTATGTGTAAAACCGAGAGGCATACATTAGGACGTATAGTAGGTATACATCCATAGATCCGGGGGTTGGAATGTGCGACGGCGGGAGGTGGGGGGGGGGGTGTTGGCGCGTCGTACCGAGTCTCGTTTGGACCGTAGCGTGGGGCACGAGTCCGCCTGATTGGACGAGGGTGGGCGTTGTTGGCGAGGGGTAGTTTGGGAGGGTAGGATTCGAGGGGGCCGGGGGAGGATGAAAGGGAGGGGAATTGTATCTCGCGCGCTTCCGAGAGAATCGCAGACTCCCGGGGGCTTATATAAAAGCATTCGCGAGTCCGAGTTTCTCCCACAACTACCCTCGTTCTTCGTCCGAGAGCAACGCACGAAACATCATCGAATTCTTCGTCCACTTTGCTTCGTCGTCTTTACCGCCGCCACCGCCTCTCACGGTGAGTCCGATAATTCGAATTTTAACAATATTTAACCGACGAACCATCGTTTTATTCTCAATTTCGTCTCCAACTTGCTCGATAACTTTTACACGCATCGACTGCTCGAATGAAAATTATTAGCACCGAAATATCAAACGAAATGAAATAAAATCGCCGCGAAAATGAAATATTGTGTCGCGAGTTATTCCTAGATAAAAGTTCTAAATATATTGTAAACGATCGTTAATTTGATGTACACGTGTTGCGCTTTTCTTATGGAAAATCGTTATCTACTGCAAGACCGCAAGCGCTTTCTAAAGGGGAGAAATGAAATTACGCGGCACTTTCTCGCGACACTTCCTGCCACTGTACGCGAATCCCTGTACTTTCGTCGTTCGATCAAAGGGTGTTGAAGTTGTGGTAAAAAATAAAATAAAAATTACGAGGGTCTTAGGTCCCACGGCGAAGGTCGACACGAGGATAAATACGAAAGTAATATTTCGCGCAAGTTCAACGAAGGTCTCGTCATATTTTTTCGTCCAAAAGTTCCTTATCGTGTTTGATAACGACGAAATATACCACGTGACCGGTATTTCCGTATATACCTAAATAGATATATAGATAGGTATAAGGAAGAAGGAAAATGAAGGACGAGTGTCACAGTGCGCCGGTATGTCCGATCTCATTCGTACGAAAAGTTTTCACATTCGCGGGTAGGTACCTACGCTCCGTTTGGAGATCATTGGGCAGACAGACGAAGGAGGAAGCAGGACGTAATATCGCGGCGATGCGCGGCTTGTCTCGTAATGAAAATGTTGCCTCGAAGGCGAAACCGACGATCGCCTTGGTCAGCCATTCTCGCACCCTTCTTCTCGTAACACTATTATTCGAAAGTTCCGCCGTAGCTACGAGCTACCACTCTCTTCCTCGTCGGGTGTCTCTCCGTGCGGTCACCACCAACCCCGTCGTAACGAAACTTGTCTCCTCTCGATCCCCTACGTGCCAACATCTTCCTCGAACTTTCTCCTCTGTAACGTTGCGCGCCGGCCGGTTTAGCGAGAAATCCTCCTCCCCGCCATCATCGACAAATGCGATCATCAACGTTCCGACAAACTTTTGCCCTTGTCGCTGGTGCGAACCGACGTCTATTTATACATATACGACTTGTCGCCCATTTATATACTTACTTACTCGACGATCTTCGCGAAGCCCATTACCACCAAATACCATCAAAATCTCCTTGAAATAGGTATCAAATAATTAACAATTTACGTTGCACGAAAAAGCAGCTCGTTTTACGCGCTTTTTTAAACCGATTTTTTTTTTACCAATTTTTCATCTAATCCTCGTTTGATAATATAGCACGGTTTATCGATTATTTTGGTAGGATCGAATCGGTCGATCCGAAAATATCTACGAGTAAAATATGAGGGTACGAATAACAGCGAGACGAATTTCGGTGAAAAATGTCGGAATTGACGAGTTGGTGCGAGTACGAGGGTGGGTCCGGACAAGTAGTTGGCAAGTTGTCGCGATCAACTGGTGGGCATCGTAAATAAGACGGGAGACGACGTAGGGTTAAAGTCTCGGGAGTTGACGCGACGCCGGTGTATAAAATACAATCGGGCGATTGGTACGTACCTTGTGTAAATGGACCAAAATTATTACGACGCATGTACCTATACGTGTATATATATATATATACATATATGTATGGGCTGGACGGAGGAATTTTTGTAACATTGGCATAATGCAGCGATAAGAAAAGGGTTCTGTGTTGGATATGGGGGGAATTCGGGGAAAGGCTGCGTGGGCGAAAAGAAAGTGGAAAGATCGGGCGGGCGGTAGTCGAATAAAAAAAGATCAACCCTCGTTTACCAAATTTATTTTACGACGGCCTATTCTCGAGCGAACTCTCGAGGGTCGAAAAATTATTATCGCTTTGTTTTTTTGTTTTTCGTTTTACGTGTCTCGTATCGAGAGACCAAACTTCTTTTCGAGAGTAGGTACGCGTTTGTATATTTTTGAGTAGGTACGAGAGATTATTATTTATGAAAGGAAGAAAGTACGATTCGACGTCTCGAATTGGGCCGTTCTGGGCCACCTATAGGACATCGACGAGTGTAGGACCTATATCGGAGCCAATTATTATTATTATGCCGAATATCGGCCAACGGTCCAACGAATGTTACGACGAAAATTGCGAAAGTGCGTCAATGGTGTCTTTTTAGCGTCGCTTTCCGGCTATTTCACGAACGATACGGTCAATAAATTCGCACCGAAAACGAGACTCGGACTAAGAAAACGGGAAAGAGCGGTAACGAGAAAGCTGCTCTTTTCCAGTCGGAAACAATTTCACCCACCGTTTGTATTCCCCGACGGACCAGATGCCCTCGCGAACCAAACGAAACTTTGCGAAATTCTCAGTCGCGTCCGGCAATAAATTTTCATGCAACGCGGAAAAATCTCACCGTCGCCTTGTTCGGGTATTTCTTGTTTTTTTTCTCTCGAGCCCGTGTTCCGAATACAATTTAATCGAAGCTGCACTATGCTCGCGAGCATAAAATCTAATGTGATACAAAACAAAAAACAAGAAAGACAAGGCAAAGCCGGGGCGACGGTGCGAATAGCTTAGAGCTCTAATACAAATAAAAGAAGAAGAAGAAGAAGAAGAAGAAGGATAAAAAGCCGATGGTGTTACGGAGTTAACGATAATATCGAAGAGTTTCCTTCGTCGATTATTCTCAAATTATGAGGTTTTTCCCGAGTTCAAACTAATTACGAGATAATATAGAAAGGAGCGATCGTGATTGAAATGCCGATAATGATAAAAAGGAAAAGAATAATTTTGCGGAGACAGGAACGGCTGGCTATAATCGTCCATCGAGGGTATGTCCTCCGTATCCACTTTTCCTCTCGGTCCTGTTGATACCAATTTTTCACAAGTATTTTGATTTCTACCCCGTTAGAAATACGATAGAGGGGACGATCTCGTCGAGTGCTGTCTCGATCGGTCCTTCTCCCGTTGGTATAGAACCTCGGAATAGACGAAAAAGGAAGTTTTTTCCTTCACCGACGCCGCCACCACCACCACCACCACCTACTCGCGATCCTTAAACGTTATCGAATTACCGGCGCGTCGTGGCGTTCCCAAGAGAAAAAGTAGCAAAAGAAACAAGGTTTACACACGCGTCGAGGTAATGGGGACTTTGCAAAATCGTTGTTTAGATTCCATCAGGTTGACTGGTGAGCGAGCTACGGCGACAAACGTGTGAGATAGCCCCGTGGATAGCCCGCCACGTCCAATGGAACGCTCGTTCCTTCCCGTTCTTACGAGAGAGAAACGAGAAGCGGGCGGTATTAAAATAACATTAACGATTCGATCGGGTGGTGGAAGAGAGATGGCTCTTCTTTTGGTACTTTTCGATCGATGCAACGAGAAGAAACTTATAAATTTCCACAAAGAAACGGCCAAATGAATCGTTATTATCCGAAGGAACGATACGTAAAATTCCGATAGCACAGGATACCTATGCATACGTATCTCGTACGCCCCGATGCACCCTCGCCGCTCTCCACTACGCTCGTTTTCCGAGCGTCGTACAAAACAACTCGGATGCTCGATTTTGCGGTGCATCGATCCGTGCCTCGCGTAACTTTTTCCCCCTGTGCCAGATCTCCGATCTCTTCGATGTTTGCCCTTTTAGAAAATTATTTCTCACGCGAAATAACGCGTCGCTGGTGTCTTCTCGGATTCTCCTTATTATTGTCCATCGGGTAGGTATAATTATCGTACAACTAATTGTAGGAGATGCAACAATAATAATAATAATAATAATAACAAGGATAATAATACAGCAATATTAATTACGGATTATAGTATTAATTTTTCAACGCGACGGCTATATTCGAGATTCGCGGGGTTACATTGAAAACCCATTATGGAGAAGAAGCTCGTGAATCGAACTTTTCCGTAAGCGCAACCTTAACCCAACTATATCTATGTTTATACGTATGGTATACGCAGATAGTATAAAAAGCCTTCTTATACACGCCGCGAAGCTTTTTCATCGCTGAATGAGCCGAGAGTATGTAAGGAAAAGACGAGAGAGAGAGAGAGAGAGAGAGAGAGAGAGAGGAGAAAACGTGGAAAAGGAGGACGAAGCGAAGGAGTAGCGAACTTGAAAAATTCGACCGACCGTTAAATTCATCGAAGCTCCGTTTATCGTACGGCTGAGTCACTCGGGGATTTTTATATTCTTCGAGTTTCGCGGAGAAAAAAAAAGATGTACGTCAGAGTAGATGTATACCTATAAGACTATATTGTATAACGCTATGGAGAATCTGTCGGAAGCAGAAAAAGTACTGATCGCCCGAGCTGCTGTCCGAAAGAGAGGGAGAGCGAGACGGACCAACTTAACCGGAAATAAATCATGAATCTAAACGGCAAAGTGTGTGTGGAATTTGGTTCTTTTTTTTTTACCTCGAAGGAGAGATAATTAATGTTATTTTAGCAGCGGAAGACTATGAGACTCGATCGATCAAAACCCTCTCCATCTAATTACGGACATAAATATGCTAAATTTTTCAATACAAAAATAGACAGATATCTTTCTTCGTACGAAGATCATGAAAATGAGTTAAATGGAGCGCGAAGCGAGTCTTAACGATATCCCGTTAAGAATCGTATACTCGCCCACTTTCCAACTTTTATTATTTGCACTTCGCACGGTTAATTTTCGGTGATTAAATAACGATGTCATCGCGACAAATAGAACATCGTTCGATTACCGAAAATATAACGAATGGAAACGAATCGAACGATCCAATCGCGTACGTAGGTATACGGTTCAACGATCGAGAATGAAATTACCACGCGGTGGTTACTTATCTCGGCGTTGGGTTTGCCATTGCACAATTTCTCGAACGAATCCAGAGTCTTTGATTGTGGCGGGGAGATAATAGGAGCCGAAGTGGATGTAGCACACCGGGATGTGCCGGGTCGAATTTACCGCGAGGCTGATGCGTTTCAGTGGAGTTCCCCCCCACCGGAATCTCGACTTCCGGAAAACCGACTCGCGTAACCGATTGAGAGAGACCGGGAGCGAGAGAGAGAGAGAGAGAGAGAGAGACGGCCCACCTGGAAATTCCTTACTAATAATGCAATCACTTGGAATCCGAGGGCTAATCGATGCACCGACGAACCGATTAAGCCACTTCGTAATCGCGTAATCTTTTGAAAACCGATCGATCGAAATGCACGGAAATAGGAAGAAACGTCAAATGCAAAGTCTCGCATTAGGGCATTGAGGCGCGAAATGTAGCGTGTTAATTACCATCGAGAGTCGCTCTTCTCGAAAGGAAAAATAACCAAATTCAATAATAATACTTCGGTGTATAATTAATTCGATAGTAGAGGTAGCTAATAATCGAGAGAAAAATCGAGATATGGAAAATGAGTGACTTCTCGAGAGCCAAAGTGTCGAAGAAACTCGCTGAGACGAGGATGAAATAAACTAAGTTACGAGAGGCATCTTTTGAGACGTCCGATCGAGAACGAAAGAGCCGTACCGTGTACCGTAGCGACGAAGACTTTATTTGGGAAAAAAGTTGTTTCGTCCTCTCGACGAAGAATCAATCTTCGTTTAATTCCTTTCATCGTTTTTCGCTCTCTCACTCTCCTTTGCCAAAGATTTCATTTTCGTTTCATTGGTCCATTTTTATTTTCGTCGAAGAGAACTATAACGTGCAAAATTTTATATTTTTGTGTCGTGGCCGAGTCGTGAGCGGCGGGAAGGGGGGAGGTCGGAATCCTATGATCGAAGCTACGTATAGATGTGACCCTCTCTATTATTATTCTTCATCTCCTTTTTTTGACGCTTTTCCGTCTCTCGCCAATTTGGTCGATATAATTGCCACAGGGCGGGATTGTCCCACACGCCCGCGCACACACGACGGTTTATCGCTTTTCTCCACAACTGCGATGATTTTTTCATACCAGTACGTGCGAGAGTAGGTACACACTCGTTCCAACCTCGACGAGTCTCGATGTTGCGCGATACCTCCCTCTATACCTATATATTTCTTCTTTTTATTTTTTCGCCTCGTCCGAATGAGATGGTCGTTGAAACGGAGAAACACCGTAGAGAGGTTACTCCACAGAACGAGGAAACTTTAGTGCCATTATGGGCGTTCTCTCGTACTTGCTCCTGGTCTCTCTTGGCATCTGTGGTCGCGAAAAAGAACGAGCCACCGACGGAACCAAGGAAAAAAGAAACGGATAAAAGCGGATAAAAAAAAAAGTCACGAACGCCCGCGCGAGCGGAATCGTTTATTATTGACGGACGTTATCCCGGCGTTTATATTTCTTGGCAGATTAAACGCGATTATATTTATATGCATATATATATGTGTGTGTAGGTACGATAAGTGATCGAAAGATCGATCAATTATTATTATTCAAAGAACAAAGAAAAAAGAAGAAAAAAAAAGTGGCGTAATGTTGAAACGTCGACGGGTGAAATCACCTCGCGTACTTTTCCCTTTTCCAGAGACGACCGAACAATGTGTAAAAGCGCTCCTGGAAACTGCGTTCTCAACAATGGCAACAATGATGAGAACGACGAGAAAGCTTTTCCTCGCTTCTATATACGTATATATAACCCGGCGGCTACGCGACACAGGATACAACGGAGGCAAGCCTGGTATAATAGCGAGACTCGGAGAGAGGCAGAGAGGCTTTTCCCAAAACTCAAAGTGGCCCACGCGAAGCCGCGAAAATTCCTTCTTTCCCACGAACTCGCTCGCGTAGGTATGGAACAAACCCCCACTCGCCTCGCGAGTTGACGCGACGACGATGAAAAATTATCATACCTACGCATTTACGTATTTAATATCCGTCGCGTGTTTGTTTCGATTCGTTTTCTCCGTTCGCGACATTCACGCTATCGACTATATCCTACTTCAAAATCTCGTACCTATTATCAAATGTCGATACTTTTTTTTATTGCAAATTTGATCAACAGGTGCGCACGAGGTGAACATTTGTTGAAATAGTTGGACGTGACGATTAGGTCGCGGGAACGATATTCGAGCGCGTTCCATTTGATCATCCCCCGACTCTTCGCGCGGATTGTTGTTGTCGACGCGCTCCTCCGGTTTCACACGACGAGCTTTCGGTCATTCGACTCGTTTTCGATTAAGATAGGCTTTCTCGATAGCTCGATACCATATATATACGCATGTACATGCGTATGTAGCTTCCACAAAAAAGGCCTCGTCGAAAGATCGAATTTAACGCTCGGTACGAGTTTCGCGAGCGAAAAAAAACATCGGTCGTGTCCATCGAATAAATTCGGACGAAAAAGGAAAGCTATGTCGGTTGACCCGAAATTTGGGTTTTTTCGTCGGATTATAGGTACCTACCTACCTCTGTTTTTTTCCTTTTCTTTTGGTTTCTCGTCGAAATTGTTAGGCTGTCCGTTGCCCGGAAAAATTCGCGAGCTCTTGAAATTGTATACTCCTCGACCTCTGCTCTCGTAATTCGAGACTACGAGCCGAGATGCGTGCGAGCTATTTTTGTTCTCGTTCGATTTTTCGAGATCGTATTCGACCTCGCGGACTTCTCACTCCAATATCGGTAACGAACGGTGCGAAATTATACCGTGACGTGTCATGCTTATTTAGACTCGTTCGATTCTTTCAGTTTTTGATTAATTCGTTATTCAATCGGTCAAATTATCCTCCAGAGAATCAGCGATAAACGCAAATAAATTTTATTTATTTGTTATTTATACGTACGCGAGACCGGGACTGATTAAAGATTATTATTTTTCATGGCGCAACGTTATCAGAATTTGTAACTGTGATTTTAATCGCGTAGGAGGATGAACTAAGAACTTTTCTTCACCACATAATGTATAATGTACGCTTGAAAAAACGTCGCGTACTTTTATCGAGAAAAAAATCCACTTAGCCGGTAGCACGGCAAACTTGCTTTCGTCGCAAGCTCCCGTCAATTAACGCGTCTACCTTATAATACCACCTTATACTATATATATATATGTATGTATGGAGTACATACATCACGTACGCATTCTCTCTGGCACTCGATCCATCCGTAGGTACCCACTCCGTAATATAACGTACCTACTTCGTAAATCGTTCGCTTCTCACTTCACGAGAGAGAAAAAGTATAATTGAAAAGAGACGAATCGTAGGTATCGTAATAAGCGATACCCCATGAAAGAACTCGATCGATCCATCCAACGTCGGAAAAGACGATAAATAAAATCCCTATTGCAAAAAAAAGCTATGAAAAGAAAACGTTGAGAGCCGATAATTTTGTTTTCATTTTCCGACGCAAGCGGAAAACAAATCGCAACAAATATCCTATCGCGCGCACAATTTGTCCACGAAACTTTGAATAATGGAATTGTCAATTTTTATCCAATTATTTGTTATATCGTACTTTTCACTCCCGTTAAAATTCGTTTCGCGCCAATAAAACACATTGTCAATTAATCCAATTGGGAAATATTCGAGCGAACCCTTAAAAATGGTGATCTGCTGCCGACGGATGAAATATCGACGTTTCCGTCATTCAATTTTCATACTTTCAAAGCTTTCCATTATTGTGCGTGTGTCGAGGCATACGGAGGTACGGAGGGGTACTCGAGGGGTTGATCGAGGACCTATGTACCTACGTACGTACGTACGTACGTACAGCTATGGGCCATCGTTTATAGTTTATTTGTATAGATGCGTATAAACGTGGCTTGCCGTTGACCGCAGATTTGTCTCCCGAGGATAAATAGCGTTAAACGTATATAAGTATGTCGAACTACGTACGAAAGTTTCGCGCCTGTGTTCGCGACGATGAGCGTGACGAATCTCAAACATTTTAATCCTCTTAGGAACGACGTGACGCGATTGACCATCAAAAGATCGTAAAAGTGTCTCGAGTTTAATCGTTATCGAGGAGCTTTCGTATCATTTCGTCGACCGGGCCAATATACCTATAGGTCTTTAGGTATAGCTATAGGACCTTTGGCTCTAGGTATAGGACCTAATATCAATATACCTATAGGTATTAGGTCCTATATAATCTTATAAAAGACACTTGCCCGTATTCTTTCTCTTCCCCTTTCTCCGCGGTTATCGATTTCGTACCGACGTATTTTTATATGAAATATTTTTTAATAAAAATAGCCCGTTAACGAATAAGGAACGATCGTTTACTTGTCAAGCGGGGATAGATTATGGGTATAAGAGTAAAAATGATTCAACGACTATTCGAAAGATCGTTGGATCGGCCATTAGACGATGTTGTTATCACTGGCATACGCCAATGGGCGATACACAACGATACGCGACGATAATATTCGCCACGAGAGACACCTTTCGCGCGTTGTCCGGTTTAATAACGTTGAACGATATTATTACGTACGTGCCGGTACATTATACCGGATGTCACATTGTCTCTCGTTATGAGTAGATACGAGCGCGCGACGTTTGGCCACTCTCGCGAAAGTGCGCCTCGTTCCCCGATCGAGTCACGCGTGTTTCCGCTCTATTCCCCTTCCTACCGCGACTCCTATGGAAAGCCAGCCACCATTTTATTCGATCGACGATCGAGGCTAGATCGTCGTTATAATATAATCCATAGGTTATACCTATATATCGAAGATAGATAGTTTATTTATAAATATTCACGAATATAGCTACAAGAACGAGGCGAAACGAGCGATCGAGGAACGTGCCACGGAACCGAGAACCTCCAATTCAATTACCTACCTCTTCGTCTCGCTTCTCTTTTGCCCCTTGTCCTTACCCCTACCTTTCACGTTTTTTGCCACCCCCGCGCGCGCATCCTCCTCCTCCTCCTCCTTCAATTCCTACAAAGCGATCCGTGATTGCGTGGCAATAAAATTCTGATCAACCGCCTTCTCCTTCTCCTTCTCTTTCTCCCCGTCCATCCGTTATTCCCCGTATCGAGACCGAAGTGGTGTAAACGCATAGCGCGGGTTTTCCATGCGATAGCCCATTTGGTAATATAGGTACGAGTAACCCCAATGAAAAAAATTACAATAAAAGCGAAACACGGAAAAGATGATTTTTCTCGGTGGACTATATAAGTATGTAAATGTATAAAGGTATAGGTTTCCTTTCATTACTACGTATTACATGCGTTACGATCCTTATTGAGCACAACTGGCCCCAAGGTCTAACGAGTCAAAAAGAAAATGAGAAATAATTGAAACACGAGGAAACGCAAGATCGGTCGAGCTTCCTAATGACTTTACATATCCAGAGGGGTTGAAATCCGATCCGTGCCTAGGAGTAATCATTAAGCGAAAAAAAGAAGCCTCGAACGTGGCCTGTGATATAAAAAAGAAAATAATAACAATAATAACGATTCCATATCGCGAGATAAGGTACGTACGCGTCTAAACAGCGCGATACCCGCGGGCCGATTATCCCAGTCTTTTTTCCGTTCAACAGTATACCTTATGTACCTACCTATAAAGGTATGTACGCTCGTACGAAGTAGCGAGTGCGTCAGCCGCGAAACCGTACCGTTTTCTTTTTTACAGACTATTTTTCCCATCTCATTCTCAATTGTAAGCAACACCAACGTACGAGCTTTTACATATGTTACACGTGTGTGCGCCTCTCGGTCGCACATGCGCCTCTTTGAGGTTTCGCGCGGTATACCTACCTATCTACCTACGTAGGTGGAATACTCGCATACCTCTCGCGATTCAAACTCAACGTTGCGCTTCGTGCTTTATCTTCGTTCTCGCTTCCTCGAAACGTTGCACAGCCCCGGTATCGTCGACGTATACTAAACTGGATGAGACAGAAAAAGATGGAAAATTGTGGAAAGCACAGGGGTGTAGGCGAATGAGAGAAGATTGGGAGGTTCGCCGTGGTCCGCGAACACTCGTCGGACGAGTTTGAATAGTTTGTTAGGAGCGGCGACTGTCGCAGCGGCTGCACGTCGGATCGAGCTCAGGTTCAGGAAAATTCAGCCTCTCGTACGACGATATACCTACCTACCTACCAAGTTTACACGCGTAAAGCCTAATATACATATAGGTTAGCCAGTTTCGAGCCATTTGACAACTTTTGTCGGAGTCTTGTCGCGCGTCTCTCGTGCCGCGGAAGAAAAGTATTCCGCCGCCGCCGTCGCGACGACGTATTGTTGGGCGATCTCTGGTGCATGGTTTTTACCAACACCGGGGACCTTCTACGGGCTCCGCTTTCGTACCGACACGCCCAACTTCCTTATCTTTTTTCCTCTTTCCGTTTTCCTTTTTCTTTCTTCGCGAGGATGCATTACCCGCACATTCACCTTTTAAATAGCCGTCGTTCGCGTAGCTTCCGCTCCACCGACGCTCCTCTCGTTCAAACCTCCAAGAGCTTACACACGCTGTTATTTATCTCGGTATTGTTGTACCGTGATACGAGGGAAAAGGGTGCCGGCGCGAACGACGAGAGAGACGAGAGAGACGAGAGAGACGAGAGAAACGAGAGCTGGTTAAATTTTCGTTACTTCGCTCAAAACCCCCTCGCACTTTACAATCGATAGCATCGCGCGCGCTTTTCATTTATTACATTCGGCGTGTACGCGGATCCGCGATAGCGAGTTTCTTGCGATAGATTAAAAAATGAAAGAAAAAGGTGGGCAAAAAGGTTTTGTTCGGTTACCTAGTGGGGAAAAAAAAAATCGCCGACGGGGATAAGGGTCAAAAGCAGCTGAGTGCATCTTCGCGTTTTCCCACTTCGCGTTGGCCCGTACGACGCGTACCTATATACATATACTCACTACGTATGTAGGTACCTATATCCAAAGCAGCGACCATACATCAAAAATAGGTTTGACAAGTGGCTGATTGTCGTAAATACCTACCTACCACCGACTCACTGTTTGCCGACTCGCGAGGATCAAAACTAACGCGCAACTTTCTTCGCGAGCCTCTCGCCTTCTCGTGCTTTAGCAAACAAAAAAAGGCGGTATCGATAAAAATTTGAAGACGTTTCTTCGTTTCCGTGACGATGCAACGGAGGAGTCTTTATATATCTACGACACCTACGACTATTTGGGTACTATATAATGCCTATGTACGATATATCGCTGACGAAGTACGTATATCGCTCTACCGATCGAGCTATCGCTATTTTTTTACTTTTTCGTACGTATAGACTCGTGGCGTTTTACGAGCTATTCCGACACTTGGAATCATCGTACGTACGCGTTATCACCAATTTCGCACTAGTCTCGGGCCGTTTTTTTTCAACGAAGGGAATAAGATATATAGGCCGTATCGCTGCGACGCGAAGGCCCCCTTCCCCCTTGATTAAAGTTTCAACGATGTACGAGAACGGAGCGAGTCGTGAACGCGCTCTCGGATACCTACCTCGCGTCAACTTGCATTATGCACACCCTTCCCGATACATTATTTTCTTTTCCACTCCGGGACCTCGATAATACTCTATGTTTGGCGGAAAACACCCACGCTCCGTTTATCTTTCGCACTCTTGGCACGGATTATTTCGATGCCTCCTGTAAATTTGAATACCTTTTTCTCGAGCTTCGCTCTTTCTCCCTCTCTCTCTCTCTCTCTCTCTCTCTCTCTCTCTCTCTCTCTCGACCCGAATATATTTTACCGCCGCGATGCTTTCCTCCGTACGTAGGTAGTTAGGGAAAAAATAACCAAACGGTAATCGTAAACGTACGAGGAGAATGGTAAGGGATAAAAAGACGGTTCGACGGAAAATTCAAAGTACTTACGCTCACACGAGTGGAAAAAATTCCCGCTCACGGAAACATCTTATATCGCGATTTTCGAAACGATTTTCGTACAATTCCTCGAGATGAAGCCAGAGTTTAGAGTTTGACGAAAAATTGTGGCGATCGTGATTTGACTTTCTCCTCGAGGGTGTCGAGGCCTGCGATACGGATGGCCGAGAGGGGGAACTCTCGTGCGACGAGACTGATGAAAATGTACCTGCTTTACCGAAATTAATCGATTACATATTTAGAGCGTCGATTAAGGGGAGCGAGCGACCCTCCTCGATCTCTCCCTCCTCCTCCTCCTCCGTCTCATCTCTTTTTCCCTCATCCGTCACTTCCGGCTCGTTTCACGAGGTTCTTCGTAGCTTCGCGATTGGAATATTTTCGAGAATTAAATTACTGTTTCATGAAAACTTGGAATACAAGAAATAGAAAAGAGGTTCGGAAAAAGGGAGAGGGAGAGTTAGAGAAGGACGAAAGACGATCGAGTCTCGAACTGCGGAAACTTCCAATGAAATGCACGTTCTTCATTGCTATTATTTTTGCACAGAGACGGAAGGGCGTTGCAATTTCCGAGATTGGAAACTTTACTACGTGACCGATTGAAATTTTGCGACGTTGCGCACCAACATTTTTCTGCTTGGCGCGTACGACATAAGAAAGAAAAATTTAACGGCGAAAAGAGAAGGATTATTTATGTAATTATCTCACCGTGAAACTTCTCACGATCATTATACGTGACCGATTAAAACGTCCGAAGTACTCGAGAACGAAAAGCTCTACGGGATATCCGAAACGTGCGCCTCTCGTATCTTGATTAAAAATTCGAGAGGGGGAGAGACGAAGAATCGTTTTTTCATTATCTCGTTATTTTTTGTTTGCTCGAGGAGATTTTGTACATACCTACATACACCCTCCTCGACACTGAACAAAACGGAACTATATCTACTTACGAACGACGAAAGATCGAATAATGTCGACATTATAAACCCTATTTATAATAAGAATAATTATCGAATCGATCGATCGGGCACCGATGAATTCGCAATTCGATACACCCGAGTCCGATAATTCAATGATAATTAAAACGCGAGCAGTCGAGGAAAAGCGAACGGCGGTCATTAAATACGTAACGGGAAGCGTTAAAAAATAAAATAGAATACCGCGACGAGCCAATATCCACATACCTATAGTTATATGTACGATATAGGACACAGCGGTCTCTTTATTAGGGAGGAGGCTAATTTAAAATGGTTGGTATAGATTTTGGCACGGCGCGATCTCCCGAGTCCACTTGCCTCGGACGAATCCCTGTGGCACGCACCGAGGATACGAATTATCCCCAAACTGGCGAGAGATCTGTCCGAGTTATTCAATTTACCGGATTATCGATTATTTATGCGCGCGCGTCCATTGGGGATCGCCGTCCGTCGAGGACGTCAACGCGATTTAGTGCCAAAACTCTTGCGGTATTACGAGCGCCTACATACGCCTATCTATTTACCGACAGATTTTACCTACGTGAAACTCGACGGATACTCCGCCAACTAGCCACCTAGAGAGAGAGAGAGAGAGAGAGAGAGTGAGAGAGAGCGCGAGAGAGTGTGTGAGTTTACGGCTGCCGGATAGCTTCTATCGATTTCTTCTATAGATACCTATATATAGATTCGGCGCATCGAACGTTCGTAACTGATCAACCCCGTCCAATATCGGCAAAAGTTCGTTACTACCGAGAGAGTATTAATGACGAGGCCATCGGTCGAGCAACCAACCAGTTCTCCAACTCGTACGTCGTTACGTTTTCCGTTTAACGTTTATACCTCGCGAATTTTTATTATCGACGCATTTAATTTTGAATCATAATGGACCGCAAAATAACGAACTATTAACGGGGGCGCGGGAGGACCGTCTCTTATTTCGATACACATTCGTTTCTGTAGAAACGGCTCTCAACGCGTCTCGTCGTCTCACGGTAAAATATAGCACTCTGGTCTCGTCTCAAATCCAATTTCACGACAAATTACAGAAATATATATATAGATGAGGCACGTAAACTTTAATGATCTCGCGTGCGTACATTCGTACGTAGAAGTAAGAAGTTGAAGAGAGCCGGCGCCTACTTTAAGGAAACAAATGTTATTATAACGATTTTGAACGCACGGATACAACTTAATTAGCTCGAACTGGATTCATGAAATACGGGGAGGGAGGAGGTGCCGTAGGCATAAATAGTATGTACTAGTTATGATATAACCCTTGGTACAGCGGGTTCCTGCACAAGTTGTTCGGCCTTATGATCGACGGAACACAGTCTCGAGGATATTTATTAAGTACTCGATGGTAGGTAGGTACGCGTCACACCAGACCTCTAATTGCTTCTGGCTATTATTCTTACCCCGAAGGAACTCTGTGCGCGCGAATGGAACGTTCTCGATTTAAGTACCGCGCGAGATCTTTTCGATCGAAGAAAAAAAAGCTGAAGAACGACGAAGCTATTCCCGCGAATGCTCGTTTCGAAAGAGATGAAAACGGATCGTTGACTTGGTTCGCGGAAGTGTGCCGTCGCCTCCCTCCTTCCGTTCCTCTTTCTATCTCGGTACATTTTACGAGATCTCGTCGAGTTGATTCGAGGACTGCGCGAAATGGGCGAACGAAACGATAAACCTTGGCGTTTATTCCGTCTATCGTCGTCCATCGTGCATCGTTCTCGATCGGTGCTTCTTTTCTTGTCGCGAAAAACTTGGTTAATCGTTATTTTTACTTGAAAATAGAGAGAGAAAATTGCAAATATTCCAAGCGATGAAACGCAGCTTCGCCTCTGGCACTCGGTATTGTATCCAACGACTAGCGGTGTCCGAGCGTTTGCTTATCTCGCGCCACTTTGCGCGTTTCAAAGAATCTCTTTTCTCCGTCGCTTTCGTCAACGATTTAATATTCTCGATTAATTCATGCACGGGAGGGCTCACTCTCTCTCTCTCTCTCTCGTACTGGCTTTTATTTTATACGAGAGATCCGTGGATATGGAGGAACTCGTGTCCATCCTCGTGATTATGGAACGAGTCGTAAATCTTGGAAATGATTCAACGAGAAGAACCGCGTCTCGACTCCGAATTACTTCGTATCTGCATGGTACGACGTTTTTTCTCTTCCCAAGGACTCTTTCTCTCGACCGCCGAGCTTCGTATTAAAATGATGGAAAACTCGAGCGAAACGAACTAAACCCAGCGAAACGTATTATTTGTTATCTCTTGGAAAAATAAAATACTAAATCGAGACCCCAAAGCAACCAAGATTATCTTCGTGTAATCGTATCGGGTGTTGGAATTGTTCCGAGTGAATACGCGAGGATGCTCCCACGCTTGGGGCGTATCGACGTCTATGCAAACACCGTTGCGTCCATCACGATGCATTGATGACGGGCCACGGATCTTGCGACATCCGTCAATCGGGAGTGCGTGTCTCGAAAACAGCTGTCGATAATTGAGCCACCTACGAGCCTCTCCCATTCACGTACCGATATGTACCTACCTACATACATGCAAAGACAACTTATTATTCGGCCCACTCATTATTCGAGTCGATAGCCCAGGTAGCACAGGTAGGTAGTCGAGCTCGTCAAACACGTGCTCGCTAATTATTTCGTTCTTTAGCCAGCTCGAGTAGGTAGCCAATGTGAATCAATCAAACTTGAATCGAAACAGAGGCACGATTGCGAACGATTACATGGGAATAACGTACGTCCGTTTTTCCATTTCCGTATACCTAGGTATATACCTAGGTATATAGGTGTAATAGGTAAGGACCGCGAGTCCCTTAATCAACGCGAAACTATTTACCTCTTGCGTAAATTTGCTCTTGTTACTTCGTACTTATATATATATATATATGTGAAATCTTTATTTATCTCAAACTCCCATTATGTTCGAACAACATACCCCCATATTTTGAAGGTCGACGAGAGAGAATTTCCCTCGTTTTCTCACCCACCTAGAAAGTTAATTGGAGGACAGAGAGAGGGACGTACCTACCTACTATTGTAGAAAATGGCGAAACTAAAAGCTTAGCCGCACTTTATTTATAACTCTCGACAAAGATATAGAGCCTCCCTTGAATTTTCCTGCGAGAATCGTACGCCTCGATAAGAACAAAGTTACAGAAGTACATGGAATAATATATAGCTACGTTGTCAATTTGAAAGGAAATTGATGGGAGGAGAATTTAACCGATCGAGGATCGACCATGCACGGATCGACGTGTTTATAATCAAACGTGTCTCTTGATTCGAATGTTCCAGACCGTTTTACAAAAGGATCGTTGATAAAGAACAAGAAGAAGAAGAAAATGCAACGAGGACTGATCGCGTGGCTAACACTGGCTACTGTTGCCATCTTCACCATCGTGGCAGCTGTAGACGCTGTTCCATATCAGTGAGTTTTTCATCATCGTTCAACGTTCAACCTTCTAAATGATTCTTCCGCAATCTTCGTTACACCTTTACATTTTAGTCTTATCAATTTCATTCGTGCGCATATTTAACGCATTCGTCTTTCGTTCGACCTTTTAATTTTGTTTCATCGAATTTAATAAAGCAGGAATCGCGGTTACGATCGGTCGTCGTTCTATCGTGTTTTCGCGACGCTCTTCGACTCGACCTCACCCGTTATATCGTTGTCCTTCGATCGACGTAACACACGAGGAGCATCGTATTATAAGCTAATCTCTCACGGACGTTACGTCCGAGCCAATAAACCATTTTCGATTTCGAACGTACATCGCGTCCGCGAGAGGGAGAACGATAACTTTTTTTCCCCCAGCAAGGGAGTTATTTTGATTTAAGGGCAGGAGAATACCGCGAGAGACGATCATGCGAGTGTCGTTCGAGCTTCGTGAAAATTAATTCGACTAATGGAAACGACGATAAATCGCGACCGAGAGAGGATTCGGTTACAGGGGGTATCGAGTAGCTAGCCGAGGGGGACGCGCTAACATCGAGGGATTATTTGACCGGGTTATCGCTTACTGCACTAGGAATTATTGTAACGCGTAGATACATCGATTCGCTACATCCTGATATTGCCTATTGCTATTATTTTATTAGTAATTTCGTTTTCTTTCCTCTTTTATTTTTTCAAATAATTCTACAGATCCTGATCGAGAATGGAAATAACAGGATCGATTACTAGTTAAGGTTCCCATTCTCCCGATAATATCGTTTTCATTAGTTAATATCGCATCTACATTCGATCGAGACGTATTTTTCATAATTGGCATCGAATAAACTCGTGCGCCGCGAAGCTTGGGACGTGTCACCCTTATTTACTATCGAATGAAAATATTTGCACGCAGACGTCCGATATACTGGGACCAACTGGAGGAAGAGGATCCCGAAGTGATAATGGAGTGGTTATCGCGAATCGGGACATTCGTTCGTGGCCGGGATCCAGAAAAGTGAGTTTTTTACGCTCGCGGCTGAAACAAAATTCTTTAATAATCGTCTTTAATAATCGTCCCGTTTATGTTCTTCAGCACCAAACGCGGTCTCGATCTTGGTCTTAGCCGAGGCTTCAGCGGTTCGCAAGCCGCGAAACATCTGATGGGACTCGCAGCGGCGAATTACGCCGGTGGACCGGGAAGGAGGCGTCGCTCGGAACAGGCGTAAGAAGCTGCCGCTGCTGCATCGCTCGACGAAAATAATAAAATGAAAAAGACGGGGGGGAAAAAACAATAACAGTAACAACAGAAAAAAGAAATATTTAATGTAACCGCCAAGACAGATTATTCAAAAAGGACAAATTTAACTTATCGACCGAGACGGGTCTACGTGGCGTTTCAGTCGTTTCATTTTCTTTCGGATGGCAAAAGATTAAAAAAACGTTATGACTTTTAGATGCGAACCCAAAGACGGCGAGGTTAATTTCACGAGGGCTAATACGTCGAGCCAAATAGCGAAAAGAAGGGAAATTTTCTACACGGGCAAATCGCGCGCTGTTCGATTGTCCGGATTTTGTTTTTCTCGACATCTCGATAGTGACGCCACTGTTTCTTCCGAATGGCTAAACACATATTTAAACGGAGTTACATAGTACGAGCTACACTTATACGATTCCTCTCGCGCACTCGCTAACTCCATTTACCTCTCTCCCCCTCTCCCGCGATAATATTAAATTATCTTATCTCGATGTAACTATCTAGTTAACTTAGAGTTAAAACGCGCGCAAAGTTCATTAATTAGGCTTCGTTGTAAATTCGAACCTTCAACTACCGGAGATTCGAGCGAGGCAATTGCAATTCGTATGCACGAAGCAAACGTCGATCGTTCGAAAGATTAATTAATTCGTGGATAGTCCTGGACTCGTGATCCTCTGTTATACATTTTCCGCAAAAAAGTTTATAGTTTGTTGATTCGACTGGGTCGCTAATCGATTCGTTGGCTTTCGTACGCTCGTAGTCGAAATGTATCGATCCAAACAAGGAGGGAGAGAGAAATCATCGATGTAATTATTATTATTATTATTATTATTGTTATTATTTATGTTATTATTATTTATGGATAAACTATAATATATTATAGCACAAATACATGTTATTATATATTCCGGAGAGTAATTACTCGAGATAGTGATAAAACGAAGGAACAATTAAAAAGATTTCGAAAGTTGAGATCGGAAAAGTCTGAACTGGCTGGAACTGGCTCGTAAGCTGAAAAAATGTTTACGATTGGGAAAAATCTATATATCGAGAAAGAAGGCGTTTGTCCGCGAGTCGCGGGGCAACAGGTTGCTCAGGTCGACGGTTGAATTATATAAAACATAAATTATTGTATATTAGATAGTACAAAAGATGAACAGCCAAAACGAAAAGACGAAAAAGTCGTGCGCTCTATGTACCATAACGTAGAATCTGTCTTCTGTCCTCTCTTCCGAATAATAAATGTTACTTTACTCCAGTGGCGTACAATAATTTCGTTATACTTGGCGCGATATCGAATTCTAGCTTGATTCTTATTGCCATATTAATGAAAAATATCGATTCGATCGTTGTACAACCGATACTTAATATTGATCATTAGATCGATACGTATCGCCTCGCATTAATGACAACTGGATCAACACGCGTTATCGTCGCTAAGATAATAGTCGATCGTAGCTAGTATGTACGCATGACCCATAATCGCACGTAACGGAGATACTCGGCTACTAATTTAGCGGTTTGTCTCATAGCGTGTACAAATATTAACGAGCTATTCGTATAAAATTGTTGCGCAATGACGTTCGTATGTTCTCGTCGTCGTCGTCGTCGTCGTCGTCGTCGTCGCTGTAGCATCGGTAGTGGGGAATGGAAAATAATCGTAAGAGACCAGCGAGCATAAAGCGATATTTCCCGGTTGGAATCTCCTCGTGACCGAGTTAAAGCGGGTACTATACGGGCGTTCAACGCGAAGACTTTCGAACTGTTCAAACTCGACTCGCGGTCCATGCCAAGGTTTGATCGCGTTTGCACGACCAGCCACGGGAGCGAGCCACGTACGCTCCCCAGTTCTCCGACATAATTCTCGATAACGTATCAGCCGATTCTACGGGTTCTACCGACCAATCTTTCTCTCTTTTCGTTTTTTCTTTCTTTTAGTTTTTCTTTGCTTTTTTTTGCTCTCATGAAAATATTAAAAACGCAAGTGTCTCTCTGATGATCTTCTGGTCAAGGGGATAACCTCGATTGCTTCGCGATTACGTAAGTACAGCTTAGCTCGATCTACCGGCGTGAATGTGGAGAGTCAGCGAACGCAGCGGGCTTGGTTCGTCCCGGATTTCCCTCGTAACGCATGCTCCGACGAGTACAAGAATGAGCGGGAACTTCGACGACAAGATTTTCTCATCGTGTTTAATTTGTTCTTTCTTTTCAACAGAAAGATGGATAAGAGGAGAGGTTTTTTGGCGAACAACTGCCGATCGGGCAGGCGTGGTGTAATCGCTTCCGTCATAGTTCTGGGAATCATACTTTTCTCCGTACTTTTGGCATACACCGCTTTTGCCGAGGATGTCGTTCATCCGCATGTACGCCAGCTTGCCATTGTGAGTTTATACCCATCGGAATTAATCTAGCGACGATCGTCGCGATCCCCTCGTATATACACGTTCGATGCGATTTATCTCGAGGTATTTTTTCTTCGCCCAGGTATTTCGTCACGGGGACAGAACGCCTACCGAGACTTATCCCAAGGATCCTCACTTACATCACAATTGGGAGGGCGGTTGGGGCTCTTTGACCAAGGTGCGACGTTATATCGGATATCTAGATATTATGTATCTACGCTTTTATTTCTTATCGCTTCTTCTTCTTCTTCTTCTTCTTCTTCGCATTCGTAGAAAGGAATGGCACAGGAATACAACTTGGGTCAATGGATCAGAAGCGAATACGGGGCGATCGTTGCATCCACGTACGAAAACGCGAATACCCTCGTGAGAAGCAGCTACGCGGAACGTTGTATAATGTCGGCCCAGGCTCTACTGGCCGGACTCTTTGTTCCCGATCGTCATGATTATTTCGTTGAGAATTTGGCTTGGCGGCCGGTTCCTGTTCACGCGACGCCAAGAAATTTGGACAAAGTGCGTCGATCGGCCTCAAACGCCAAATTCCTCAAATTTCGGAGATTATTATTGTTATGATTAAATGCGTAGTTGATCGTGGTCGAGGCCGATTGTCCAAAGATGAGAGCCGCGGTTGCCGAATCGTATCGGAACGAGTCTCTGAGGTCGGACATGGAGCTAGCCACGTATTACGCCGAGTTGGAGGAACACACCGGTCAGAAGATGAAAACTATAACGGACGTCGAATTACTCTACAATACCCTCGAAATTGAAGTATCTAACGTTTTCGCCACCGCAGAATAGATTATTCGTCCGATTCTCGAATACGATCGATATATCGATGTTTTTTTTATTTTTCTCACAGGAAGATAACGGCTTGGAATTGCCCGACTGGACGACCAAATTTTACAATGCCCACATGAGAGAAATCGCAACTCGTAGCTATCGACTTTTCAGTAGCAACACTTTACTGAAACGTCTTCGCGCGGGTAAGGCTTCGCGCCTCGAGCGCCGCAATTCCATTTTATTTAGCCACGATGTGTACGAAATATTATTTTTGTCCCAGGGCCGCTGTTGAAAGAAATCTTGAATGCCATGATCGGCAAAAGCAACGGCGACGATACAAGAACGTTGTATCTATATTCGGCGCACGATATAACCCTCATAACGTTGTTGGAAACAATGGGATTCAAGGAAAAGATGTACAAACCGGATTACGCCGCTGCTATTATATTCGAATTATTGACAGGCGAGAACGAACAAGATTTTAAAGTGCAGGTTCGTTCCCCGTATAATCTTAATGCCAACAATAATTTGCACATTCGATCGCACATTTATTTGTCATTGCATTCACGAAATCGTGAACAAATTCCAGGTGAAATATCTCGATAACCCGGAAACGAACGAATCTCGTCTTATGAAAATTGCCGGATGTTCGGAGCCCTGTGGCCTCTTCGATTTGATGAAACTCTGGGAGGACGTTATTCCAAAAGACTGGGACGCGGAGTGTAAATCCTAAATTTGTCTCCCAGCTAATTGTAAGAAGAAAAAAAAACCCAACCCACGAGCTCGATATCCCAGATGCCAAAGGAATGGCCAACCACTTGTATTTTCATAGTATTCCCGGTCGATTTATTTTTCAACTCTTCCCTTATACTGTACATAATATTTATTACGCGTTCCAAGAACTTTTTGCTCGCCATAAAATATACTCCGTGGCGGCGAATCATCCAATTATTATTCATCTTTTAAAATGGCAACTACGTATATGTATGTGTAATATATTTCTTTCCGAGACGTGTTTTATTTTGTTTTTCTTTTATTTACGAGCTTTGGTCAACGTCGACGTGTCGTGCCGAGGCAATCGAGCCCGCTTCTTAACCTTTTTTTTTATTTCACACGCTTACGTTTTTATTCGATTGGTCA
This sequence comes from Netelia virgata, assembly GCA_951802705.1. Taxonomy (NCBI): domain Eukaryota; kingdom Metazoa; phylum Arthropoda; class Insecta; order Hymenoptera; family Ichneumonidae; genus Netelia; species Netelia virgata. Next base: position 331,564 of record OX637867.1, on the reverse strand, counting down.
ACGACTTTTATTCCAAATACGAAACAATCTTAAATGTTACGAAGAAGTATGCGATCGAGTACAAATTTCAGAAGCTTCGATCGATTATCGTCGAGATGCGTCGACGCTCAATGAGAGGTTCGATTTATTGACTATTTCTTCGAGTGTGCCGACAAAAGTATCGATCCCGTTTGACAATGCAGGAACAAAATCGAGCAGCACCAAATTGAATTATTTTCTCGAGCCGAAAACCTCGGATCGATATCGTACAACGAGCCAACGAAATTCGTTCATAATTGAATTACGACGTTGGCTCGTGGAATTTTGGAATTCCGTTGTTAGTCGACTGACGAATATTTTTTCGGAATCGGGACGGAACCCGAGAAGCATCGCTTCCAAGTACTCAAAAAACCTTGCGAGCTCCTCTCAAAATTATTAACTTTATTTACAAACGATCGTTATCTTCAGGCTAACGAATATGAATCCTGATAGCGAGAACGCTTTCTGGCGAGAAGGTCGTCGACGAAATTCTCACCATAAATCGTCGATCGGCTATCAACAAAATGGAATACCAAATTTCGATCCCGACGCTCGATCGAAAAATCGTCGAGCTTTGCAAACTATACACGTTTTTCCGATCGATCATAAAGCGTATCGATGGCAAACTAATCGTCGCGAATCCTCGAGAGAAATTGCCAATTTTATCGTAACGGAAACAACCGACGACGAGGAGTATCTCGCTCTGTACGAAAAGTCAGGTAAAAAAGAATTGGGTGCGAGATCGAGTGAAAAAACGTCGAGGAACTGTAATCGCTCCGTTGATCCGAACGAAACGATTTTGTCGAGTGAGTGATCGATGTTCGTAGTTCGTTCACTTATATCTGTAGGAAATTCAAAGGTTTGCAAACGTTCGGGAAGCAGGATATCGAACGACGAATTATTCGACGTCATTTTCGAACGACGAAAATCTCGAGCCTCGGTTTCAAGCCCTGAATATCGATGACGTCCAAGATTCGACGAATCCTCTGTCCTCGAAACGAGACTCCTCCGAATACGAGAGAGACGAAACTTTGGTCAAGTGGATCGAAACCGCGAGATTCGAAAGCCCACGGTACTCGAGATCGGAATTAAACTTCGCACCGGAGAACCGTGGCAATACGTCGAGGACAAAAAATCCTTCTTCGAGAATTCCGAGACTTCGTAATTCCTCGTTAAGACAAAATACGACACATTTTCACGTTTCACATTTTCAACGATGAAAATCATTTGTTATCCTGCGTACTGATGACGAGCGAAATAACCCGAAACGAATAATTAAACTAATATTTCTCATTACAAAATGTTTTGAATAATTTGCCAAATAGTATATCGAAAGGAGAGACGAGAAGAAGCGTTGAAATAAAAATAAAAAACGAACGACTGGCGGAAAGAGAGGCAGAGGGGGGAGGGGGATTTATTAAAATTGACGCATCTCTCAACCTCGCAAATTACACGTTCGATAAAAATGGAATCTCTCGTCCAAAAATACGGCCGAATCACGAATAAAATTGACAAAGAAACAAATAATTCGATAAATACGAAATGATAAAAAAATCTATTTCAACGATGAGAACAATTTTGCCCAAAGTAAAATTAAAAAAAGACTTCCTACAGAGAGTTTAAAACGTAATGGAAATGGCAAGTTCCTCGTCCGATTTTTCGTACGAGTACGAAAGGAGCGAGGACGAATTATTTTTCAACGATGAATTCGAGCGAAGAACCGAAGGATCGAACGATGGTCGTTGGTTTCGTAACATCGTCGAAATTCCAAACGCAGTGACCAATCGTTTGAAAGATTGGCTACGCGCTTCACCCGAATCGCGAGGCTCATTGAGGGACCAGAGTTCGGGCACCGATTCGATGGACAAACGGAGAATCGGATCGACCGAACGATCTCGAAAAATCGAGTACCGTTTCTCTCGAGATTGCCGCGATTCGGATTCGAATCTTGCGCGTCATCGAGACGCACGGATAAAATATCCCACCGCGAATTGTCCTCGACAACTGAAAAATCATCGCTCTTATCGGTCGTGCGACCAAAACGAGATCGGAATTGAAAAATTCGCCGTCGGGGGACGCCGAGATTGTTCCACTTCCTGGCTACGATCACCGAGAGACTCTGCCAGCTTCACGAGCAGTCCGTTTCTAATTTTGCCCAGAATTAATCTCGAGACCGGACAACCGGCGTTTCATCCCCGAAGCTATAGTTCGACAACTTGGACCCGAGAGTATCGTTCGATCGTGTAAGAAACGTTAATTTTTAACGGAATAATTAAAAAAACGAAAAAAGAAAACGATCCTTTCGACAACGAGTATAAAATTCGCTCTCGAGGTTCGACGATAATTGAAACGATTTTTTGTTTTGTTTCTCGTAACGTCCTTGTGATAGAGAACGATGATACAAGGCGTCGAATATCGTTTCCCAGCTGTCGAGTATTAACGAGAACTAGACCGGCTGTAGAAAGAACGAGGGCGTCCGGCGGCGCTTCCTCGCGCGCAAATTGCTACAATAGATCTCGTTTCGTCGCTATCTTTCTCTCTCTCTCTCTCTCTCTCTCTCTCTCTCTCTCTCTCTCTCTCTCTCTCTCTCTCTCTCTCTCTCTCTCTCTCTCTCTCTCTCTCTCTCTCTCTCTCTCTCTCTCTCTCTCTCTCTCTCTCTGTGTGTCTGTCCATCCCGTGGTTTTTGCCGCGCGTACCATGCATGCAGATCCGTTTGTTCCGTACACGTGGATAAGCGAGATAAAGCTTGCACGACAGAGAGAGAGAGAGAGAGAGAGAGAAAGAGAGAGAACAGAGACGCCCTTGGGATCTAACGCGTTTCGCTTTTACCTCTACTACCACGAACCCACGATGATGACTGGAAAATGCGCGCGCGTAAAGACCCGATTCCGGTCACGGACGAGTGACCTTTGTTCGCACAATTGCCGGATCCTCGCACTCGTTTAATGATTTATTCCGAACAATTCAATGATCCGACTATTCGGACGATTTGCCAAGTTGCTTCTTTCTTTTTTTCTCTCATGCCTTTAAAATAAATACGATCAACGATGAAAAGTATTTTTCACCGATGCCCGGAGTGACTTTATACTCGTTCTCTTTTGGATTTCTGATTATTCGCGGCTTTACATCGTCGACGATTAAAACGACGAGAAGATTTTTATTACAACTCGATTACGAACGATCGATCGATCTTCGATCGAGAATCTGCGCACGGAGCGACGAACCTCTGTCGAAGCGAAGAACCACGGAAACATACCGACCTCGTTCGAATCTTGCCTCTCTCTCTCTCTCTCCCTCTCTATATATATAATATATATGCAGGCAAATCGAGTACGATGCGATTAAATAGACGCGCCATTTTCGCTCCGAGCATAAGGAAAGCACGTGCTCTCGCGAAGGCCAATATGAAAAGAAAAATTCATTCGGTCGTTAACTAATAGAAATGATTACAGTTAAACATTTTCAATGCGTCGATGGATCAACGATCTATCGACGATTTTTTTCTTCTTCAAATCTTTCGTATACCGAGGGGGTCTACGGTCTACCCGAGTACATACGAAGCCGATTCTTCGATCAAGTATGCAAACTCCTAGCTAGTTTACGATAAATTGAGCGGCGAAGACTCTTGAATAATAAATATAAACCTTGCAAAACAAAAAATCTAAAACACTTACGTTAAAAAAATCGTTTATTTCTATATTTGCCAGGCGACGAGATGAAAATTGGCGAACGAACGTTTTTAACACGAAGATCAAAGACGAGGACGAGATCGAAATAAATTCGAGCAAGAATCCTCAAAGAGATTCGTCGTTGAAGAGCAGGGAAATAGTCGTCGATGGCGAAGCATCGAGACCCGAACCGACAATAAGATCGACAGACGCGACGGATTTCACCGAAACGATCTCGTTGGCAACGAGAGATCAAAGCCGTCGATCGAAACTCGATCGAAACGACCGCCAATTCGACATAGTCGAACGAGAAAGAGAGAACGAGGCGAAAGGGCTGCCGGAGCTTCGAGATTTTTCAAACATTTCCTCGATGACGCGAAACAATATGGAGGAGTTGCTCGAGAGTCTGCGACAAAGAATTCGATCCTCGAATTTGGAAAAGGATCCTTCGAACGATCGTTCGGCCGAGGAACAACAACGGCCGTCTTTCGCCGAGAGAATTCAGGGGATATGGATTCGAGAGGGCTCCCTGACTCCTCCGGTACTTGGCGACTTTCCAAATTTCCCCTCCGTCGGTAATGCGAAGATCGACCCCGATCAAAATTTTCGAGAGGACGAGGACGAAGAAGTTACGTTGAAGAATCACATTAAGAACGAATCGTCGATCCAACTTGGCGATTCGGCCGCCTCGGCGAACGACGATGAGAAGGAATCTGCAATGGAAATTTGCAAGTCCCGCGACGGAGAGCCCATCCAGGAACATAACGACATTCCAAGAGACTCGTCCGAGGCTGTTATTCTCGTTGGAGCCTCACCACCACCACCACCACCACCACCACCACCACCACCACCACCACCATCGCCACCACCATCGCCACATCGTAACATCGACGGAGCATCGAAACGAAACGACGAGCCACGTCGCACCGTTACGAGAATTACGAGAGATCGATTAAAGTCATCTTTACGATTAACGAATTCACGACTCCAATATTGGAGCAAAACTGGTCGAATCGGTGCTCGATTTGCGAAAAAAATTCGAATCTGGCTGACGAAGAAATTTCACAGCAGCGACAAGCTGTCTCGGAACTTCCGAAATGTCTTCAAATGCATCGATCGAACCTCGAGGATCGAACTTACCGAGGTATTTACAAAAAGGGAACCACCCGAAGAATTTTCGACCCTCGGTGAGTCGAAGCTGGAAAATTCTGCGACATTAGCGAAATGTGAGAATAGCCTTGATTTTGACGAGCTCAACGAGGGTAAGAGCGACCGCGCCAACACAAACTTCGAGTCGTCGTCGTCGTCGTTGTCAAAGATGACCAGAGATCAAAGCTCGAGTCTGTGCGACGTTTCGAAAGATTCGAATATCTTCGAGAAGATGATAAACGATGGACAAATCGATACGAGAGCGAAAAGGGAGCCACGCGAATGTACGATCGATACGAGCCTCGAGAAAATCACGAGTTTCGAGGAAAGCATGGAAAATGCACGCGTTCCCACACCATTCAAAAATCCCCGATCGATATTTAACGCGGATGAGGTGGCCGATTTTTCGTTGAAAAATCGGCCACCGGTGGTCTTTGCTTCGAGACGATTGCCCTCGTTTACGGCGACGAAAAGTCCGAGCGGAAGACCGAGCCAACGAATGGATTCTCCGGTCGTTCCTCGTAGAATCATAAATTCTTACGAGATTAAGGAGAGAAGCGTTACGGGGCTTAAATCGAGTCTTCTACCGGTCTTCGTCGGACATTCCAAGATCGTTAGAAGCGGACGATCGTACGAAAAAAACCCTGTCCTCGATCTTCGTCGGAACTCAAAATCGATCAAAGACGAAAACCCGGAAATTGGTTGGAGCGAGTTATCTTCGAAAAGAAGTGTGAGAAGCATTCCGGACTCGAAAGGCCGGATTAATGCCGAGCATAGAGTGCGTTTTCAATTAAATAACGATCCGTCGTTAAATAAGGGAGCGAAATTGATCGGAAAGAAAGAGTTGGACTTGAAGTTGGACGATCGCCGACGTCTTCGTCGTCGTCCTCGACGTCTTCCTCGATCGACTCATTTTTCGAGCGATCGGTTCGACGAAACGAGGGTCGAGGAGGGCGTCGAAGGACTCGTGAAAAAAATCAAATCGAGCCTCGATAATGGATTTCCGTTAAAGAGAATTACGATCGTGGATCCTTATTCGGTGGGAAAAGAGCGTAACGCGCGAAACAAAGAATCGAGGATAGGCCGAGCGAGGAAAAAATCAGCGTATCGCGACGAGGAAGCATTCTCGACGAGGAGTCACATTCCACGAAGGCCTCGAGGCTCTTTTCGAGATCGGGAATTCTCCAACGATACCGAATCGTCTTATCTCTCCCCTGGAATCATCGATCTAACCGCCGTTAAGGAAAAACTCGATAGCGAAATTCTCGAACGTACCTCTAGAACTTGGGGACTGGAGGATCGGGATTGTGCGATCGTTCTTATAAACGCGATCAATTCCTCGATCCAGTTCTCATCGGACGTGTGATACCTACGCTTGGCTTCTATTTTACACCAATGTTCGATCCTCCCGAGACTTTATGTGTCTACCATAATAAAAGTGTGGCAGGGACAGGGACAAATAAGTTCACCTCGGGGCCCGCGAATTAATTCTCGCAAAAGCGTTTAACCACGCTTAACGGGATGTAAACCTCTCGTCGCAAATGCCTTACGCAACGAACGTAACGCTATCGTTCGCATATAATTACGCAATAACGCAAATTATTGTCGCGTATACGCGACTTTTCATCCTCGTTGGAATTGTACAAAGTACTTACTATGTCGCTACATCGGCTTATTCCCGATACTCCGAAACTAAATTATCTACATACGACAGTCGTTGACTACATTCCTTTGCCCCAAAATAAATTATCGGATTTACCGATGTTTCGAAAGGTAAACATTTTTCATTCCCCATAAATATTCAAAACCCCGAACGTACAATGTACGGTCTCGGTTAACTTACATAAGAAAATGGTCTATTTGCGATACGAGCACAACGACCGACTGATAATTGGAACACGTTTTGATAAGCGACGCGACATTGATAGAACACGCTAAAGACGATACCACGCGCGAAAGTCAGACTTTCGAAAAATATACGATTCACGTTGTATTTATATTTGCGTAGACGGTTCGATTCACCGAGAGCCTCGTATAGTATCGATTCGGTGGAAAGATCTCCGGATTATCTCCGGACAATATCTCGGTGCAAATATTCTTATCGACTATTCGAGAGCGCGTAGTAATATGTAGTCGGGAATTTCAGTGAAATCATCAAGATTATACCATATTTCATGTGCAGATCCCCCCCCCCCCCCCCCCAGATAGCCTTTACAAGTTTGATGTCACCTCGAGAGAAGAAACACCCGTCTATAGCAAGAGCAAATGAAACGCGTAAACGATTAACCCGATAATTTTCAAGATATCATCAGACTTATAACATTTTTAATGCGATTGCCACTTACGAAGACGGGGTTATATACCTAGATACGATATTATCGGGCGATACATTGCGAAAATATGTTTCCAATTTAATTGCCGTACATAAATATATTTTTGATCGATCTTGGAGTTACGCGAATAATCTATGCACCATTCGATCGACACAGGCGCGTTTCTCTCGTTTCGCGACCTTTCGTCGACAGTAAACTAACCTCACTCCTTACACGTCGATGTAATTTCACTCGAGCTGCGCGAGACCGAGCATGCTTTACAAACGAAATATGTAAAACGCTTTAGCTTCCATACGTATACGTCTTGCAGTTTATAACAGAGAGAAACGAGTCATATCGGTTGTAGCGGAGTGTATATCGGTAGAGTCCGTTCGAAACAGCTCGAACGAGTCATCGAGCGCACCCAACAGGCGTCGCAACGTGACAACACACCGCTGGCTGTGTGTACTGTCGCAGTCGGTCGTAGTCTGCTGGCTGCCAACACCCGACGGTCCGACACACAACGCACAGCTCTGTGTCGCAGTCAGAGCGCAACAGCGCTACTGGAGGGGGTTTGATATCGTGTTCGTAGTCGTGGTCATCGTCGTCAGTATTACTAGTATCGTCGCTGTCCGTTGCTTTTTATCAGACCACACTCCTATCCAGGAATCCGCCTTCCTTTCGGCCTCTTGCCACCTCGCACTGTGGCGAAGTAACTATAGCGCGTGTGCTTTTCTCTTTTTCTCCTTTACACGTTCGTTCATTCTTCATGAACGTTGTCTCGTCGGTTGGTGCAAGGGTGAGACAAACGTGGATATAGAACAAACTCAGCTTCCTTACTCCAATCGGTAAGTGATGACGGTCGCACGAAATTTTAATTCAACCGTCAATTTTATTCCTATATTCATACGTGAAACTAAAGTATTCCTGTATTCCTACCCTTTTTAAACTTTATCAATAGATCGTTCAACGAGCCAATGTCTCGATTAATTTTACGACGGTATAATAGCAGTAGAAGCAAACTTTCTAATACCCGTAGTCGATACATTTTTTTATCCGCTGAAAGTTGACTGTATGTATATTACTTAAAAAATGTCAGACAGCCAACGGACTTATCCCAGTATATAGGATATTATAGTTTCTCTTGTCCGAGCTTACGCATCATTTCCATTATAAATTCATTAACACCTCGCGACCTTGACAAACTCACATCGGTATGTCACTTTTCGTTTTTCCTTATTCATGAGAACTGTTGGTTATAGTCGCGGCCGTATTACAGGTTAAAGGTAGTTCAGTCGTGAGAGTACGGCGGAAACGAGCGAGCGATTATGGACTGCGAGAAGCGCTCCGGAGTGTCCACGCCAGAGCGTGCCATGATTCGTTCTTTCGGCTATTTAATCTATAAAATTATCTAATTAAACGCAATTTCACTCGCATGGATCTTTCTCGATGTCTTCACTCGCCATTCACGGGACCTTTACACATTTTTCTCGATAAGTTCGGACGACTGTTTTTATAATATGCCTTGTCGAAAATGCCCCTTTCGCAACATCTTTGATTTGCAACCTTCTTGGTGAAGAAAAACGTTTTTCCAATGGGGAAATACTTTCTTAAATATTTTCTGTTCTCAGCCTGTACTATAGAGAGCCATCAACATGTTTTCCTGGCTGTCTCGAGAGGACAAGGATAAGCAGGATCTCTTCGATACGGTCTCCGATGGCTTAATCAAGATTTACAAAACGAAACTCTTACCCCTCGAACAACACTATCAGTTTCATGACTTCCATTCGCCCCAATTGGACGATCCGGATTTCGATGCGAAACCCATGATACTACTCGTTGGTCAATATTCAACGGGAAAAACGACCTTCATCAAGTATCTCCTTGAGAGAGATTTTCCTGGGATAAGAATCGGCCCGGAACCAACGACCGATCGTTTCATAGCTGTGATGTACGATCAGAAAGAGGGAGTGATACCCGGAAATGCGTTGGTCGTCGATCCCAGCAAACAGTTTAGGCCTCTTTCAAAATTCGGCAACGCGTTTCTCAATCGTCTTCAATGCTCGCTGGTGTCATCGCCCGTTCTCAAGGGAATCTCGATAGTCGATACACCTGGAATTCTGTCCGGCGAGAAGCAAAGAGTGAGCGCTAAAACATTTTCGAGAGCGGTGATAAATAAACCCCGCCAATTGGCATAATGCACCGATTAATTGACGACTTTTGTTCATTACAGGTGGATAGAGGTTACGATTTCACGGGTGTTCTTGAGTGGTTCGCCGAAAGGGTCGACAGGATAATATTGCTATTCGATGCTCACAAACTCGACATTTCCGATGAATTTCGACGATCTATAGAGGCCCTACGCGGCCATGACGACAAAATAAGGATTGTACTGAATAAAGCCGATATGATAGATCACCAACAATTGATGAGAGTTTATGGCGCTCTTATGTGGTCATTGGGAAAGGTTTTACAAACACCCGAAGTCGCGAGAGTTTATATCGGTTCGTTCTGGGATCAACCGCTGCGTTACGACGTCAATAGAAGGCTCTTTGAAGCCGAAGAGCAGGATCTGTTCAAGGATATGCAATCGTTGCCGAAAAATGCTACCGTCAGGAAGCTCAATGATCTTATCAAGCGTGCACGATTGGCCAAGGTAACGGGCATTTCGCGACAATCCTATACATACATAGTTCTTTTATTTCAACAAACTACTAAATTTACAAATTTATCAGGTTCATGCTTACATAATAAGCGCACTAAAAAAAGACATGCGAGTTGTATTTGGCAAAGATGCGAAGAAGAAAGAGCTGATAAAGAATTTGGGTCAGATATACGATCAAATACAGCGAGAACACCAAATATCACCGGGTGACTTTCCCGATCTGAAGAAAATGCAGGAGAATTTGGCTAATCATGATTTTACCAAGTTCAATCCACTGAAACCGAAACTTTTGGAGGTCGTCGACAAAATGCTTGCGGAGGACATTGCGAGACTCATGGCTATGATTCCGGCAGAGGAAATCACAACGACGACCGAACCGTTGATCAAAGGTACCCGAGAGATACAACGTACAGGCAGTGGGGAGAATGCGATAATGCACGAGTCATAGTTTATATCGAGCGATCTTTGTCACTCAACGACAGGATCGATTCGATTGTATTTTTCCTTTTGTCTCTTTTGTGTCGCTTGAAATATCTGAGGATTTTTTTTTAACGTACAGGCGGTGCTTTTGAGGGTGTGGAAGACCAAATCAGTCCATTTGGTTACAAAAGAGGCGAGGGCGTCGATGCGGGCGCGGGTGAACCCGAATGGATCGTTAACAAAGAAAGAAAAAAGTACGATACAAAGTTCGATGAGCTCGGACCTTCGGACGGGAAAATCACCGGTGCAGGTATATTTTCGTTGTGTACATGAATTTTCGACGATCAGCCAAATCGCTGTGATTCCATTATTATTATTGTCATCATCATCATTATTTTGGCGCACGTTTTTCCAGCGGCAAAATCCGAGATGGTCAAATCCAAGCTACCCAACAGCGTGCTGGGAAAGATTTGGAAATTGTCCGACATTGACAAAGACGGTCTCCTCGATTCTGACGAATTTGCCCTCGCGATGCATCTAATAAACATCAAATTAGAAGGTTACGACTTACCCGTTGAACTTCCGGAACACTTGGTACCACCATTGAAGAGAAACATATGAACTACGTTATTAGAACTCGTATCCTTTGAAAGCATTTATTTCGCCTGTTGATTTTTGGTTCTTGAAACTTCTGTTGTTTGTACCGTCGAGAATTGTCGCGATTACGAACGCGTCCTTTGATCGTGATACTACAAAAGTTAAATCGAAGAATGGAAAACAAAAGGAATACATACAGCATCACACCACAAGCGTAGGATAATAATTTATTGCATGAGAATTTAATATTCGCGAATAAAGTCTACCATGACTTAAAGTTCACAGGGAATTCCCCTTGATCATATTCTGCCTTTGTTGTCGCAGTCCGACGCTTATTGCGTAAGTGTCATTCAATTATTAATGTGTAAATAAGTCGAAAAATCACCGTGTACATCTTTTGAGTATATACGTGCAATACATGTACACTTATTTTCGTTTGCTCTCAAATAGTGCATCGCATAACTTTTTTATGAAATATACAAGATGGGAAGATTTTACGAAAAAAGTGCACATTACGAATTGTCGAATTTAGATTTATTTGTACAAAAACTACAAATTTTTCGGAGCCTTGTGTCCATTAATATTCTCGCTCTTAATTATTATTACAATCTAACATCTCGATCTGGGCGGCATATTTACAGGTTACCCATTATCATTCCTGTTATGTCTCGGTATAAGTCATATTTTTTGTACGGAATTGTAGATAGGTAGACAAATGAACAATCGATAGGAAGGACATTTAAATCGGCGATTCAATTTCAAGTATGTTCGTCGAAGATACTTTTGGAATCTATGATCGAACGACTTGGTCGAACTGCATAATCACTTGGAACAACTTAGGAAACGGAATAAATGTGTATTTATTTTATCGTAATCACTAAATGATAATTAATTATGCCGAACGATTTTGATAGCACCGGTTTCAATTAGCACTGCCTTTCGGACGGCGTAATTGTATGTGATATGTGAGTATATATTTATATTTTTAAAGAGACAGCATTTGTTTTCTGGTTTAAGAAGAGCAAAAAATAATTCGACGCGATACTTGGACACGTCGGCTCAACATGCTAATCACGATTATGAATTAAAAGGCATGTTTATCGAATCAATTTTTAGCCATTTGTCGATTATTGTATTTTGGCAACATTTTCCTGAATGTTTATACGTTTTGTAACGTCAACCATAATGATGTTAAAAATCAATCAGATCGATGCTTTTGAATTCGTTTGTTTTCTCTACCGAAATCAAGATAAATTCTCTGAGACACAATGAGTGCTGATGATCCTTTACTAATCATGAATTATTTTAATAGGATGATGTATAAGCTTCGTGTTGCTTGGCAAGTCTATGGCGCATGTACGCGACAAATAATTTGGAACACGTGTAAATTGTAAAAATAATTTTATAAGAACAAATGTTTGAGCATCTAATTATACACAAATACATATGTGTATGTATACATGCATACGCGCGCGCGCGCGTGTGTGTTCATAACACACACATATATATATATATATATATATATACACCTTTACCTATGATTATGAAAAAAAAGATATATGAAATAAATTACATTATGTATTTTGTGACAATAATTACTCCTGTTACGTGTGTGAGGGACAAGATCGGACAAGATCGAACCGATTGCTACAATTTGAGATTCGATAATCATATTTTGTTACATAGGAGATAAAAACGTACAAATAGTTAAACGATGCAAATTAAAAATAGTATTCTTACTCCACGCGATAATAATATTCACACGGGATATTATTGTTCTTTTGTAACGGTTTCACTATCGTAATCGCAGAATATAAACTTATATTATACAGAATCGTTAAAATATAGCCGGAAAATATAAAGTTTCCCCAGCATCGCCGCTGATTTAATAGCGACTAAAGTGATAACGAAATCTGCGTTGTATTTACAAATCGGAATTTTCATTTATGCCTAACTTTGTTGTAACGCACCTAGAGACTCTATCGTTAGAGCTCGTCGTGGATGTTACTCGTTGGAATACCGAGATATGCCAATACCTCTTGCTCTATCGTATTAGCCTTTGTAGCTGTTATTCGTCCATCACCCCGATTACTTCTACTATTCATCTTTTCGGTATAAATTACTAGCGTGGGATATTCTCGCACACCAGCTTGAGAACACTGTTGTCTATAAACCTCGCAGTTAACACGTCCCAAACGTGCTGTTCCTTCCAAAAGCTATGTACGAAAACGAAAAAGCAACATTTATTCATCATTGATTCGGTCAATTCTCACATTTAGTATGAAAAGTATGGATAGTTGCGTTACCTGAGCTGCAATGACAAAATGGGGCTCTAAAATTTGACAATGGCTGCACCACGGAGCGTAATAATCAACGAGCCAAACATCGTCGCTCGCGAGAACGTTTCTCTTCAAAGATGCTTCGTCAAGATCTTTCACTCGGATTGGCAAAAATTGCGTTACCCACCTTGACAGAGACAGAGAATCTCTTGGCCCGTTATACTTGCTGTTGAAAACGTTAATATCAGCAATTATAGTGATAATGATAATAATATATTTAGCGTAGCATTATAAAAAATAACTCACGCCACTTTATTGAGACCTTCACTGTCGAAGGGGTACAATCTGATGGTCGGATAACTCTGTACTCCCTGGGATCTGCACAACGAAGATTCAGCCTCGCAATTGACACTCGCAATTTGAACGTTTGGTAAAATGCGAAAAAGTTTTGCAACTGCTGACCACTCCGGAGCCAGTTGTTGGCAAGGTCCGCACCATGGCGCGAAATAATCGACCACCCACAAAACGTCAGACGCTTTCTTAGCGATCTTTTGATCGAAATCTTTCCAAGTTATACGGACAACTGAAATAATCGCGGTAAATACAATTAGTTGTCGATTATTTTCATCATTCGGTGTATAACAAAAGATACTCACCCGTTGGATTGATCGCGTCATTGATAAACTCCACGACATTTGCCGCTGTTTTTGGCATGGTAAACTTGGTCGTTGTGCTTCCATTAATTAACATTGCCGTTGGATACGAGCGTATATTGTATTGTCGGCAAACGTGGGAATGCACAGTACAATCGACGGTGCCGAAGTTTACAAAGGATTTTTCGAATTCGAGGGAAGCCTTTCGAAGTTCCGGTAAAAACTGTATGCAAGGCGGACACCAAGGTGCGTACCAATCGACGAACCATACCTCCTTGTCTGAAATGGCATCTTCGTATTGTCATTTTTGATATATTTGAAAGACTATTCTTTCATCTTTTATACTCAACCATTTTGTGTGTTCAAAATCGAGAGAATCTTCTCAGCTGATAATGCCCACACATTCTCAGCCTTGATGCTATTTTCGGCAAATTTGGCTATGTCATTTATTGTGTCTTTGCCGTGACTAAGCTCGAACGCCCCACCAGGCTTCAGCACACCCCACATCGGATAACGATTAACGCTTAAACCCGCACACAACTTGGGATACTTGCCACAATTGACTTTTCCTAAAGGCAATATCCATTATTATATGTATTGGAAAGAAACATCAATACGGTCGATTTTCATCGTGTGTGAAAATTAAAGTTACCCAAATTGATGTCACGTATTATACTGGGCAGGCGTTTCAATTGGAGATCCAGCTCTGTCGCATGACCGATGTAGAAACACAAGAGCCAGCCATCCTCGACTTGAGACGCGAGAAGTTGTTTTATAGACTGTTGATATTTAGATTATAAATGAACGGCTAGTATGGAGCAAATGAAGTGGGAAAGAAGTACAACCCTATTACGAACCTCGAATTCGTCGGAGCTAAGATCCTGTGGCTCGGGCAACTGTTCTAGAATCTGTTGAACCAGAGAATCCATTTGGGTCATGTCGTCGAAGAGAACGGTTTTCGTTGTATCGTCTTTTCGTTGTACATAAACGGCTCCGGTATCCTGCGCTACTAAGTTATCGCATGTTATATCCTCGCATATATAAACTTTCACCGTTATGACATTATCCTGCAGAATAATGGAAAATAGTAAAACAAAAGATAATCAAAGTGTATCGTTCTCTCTCGAATAAAGCAACGGGCAGTCGTGTATTATTACAAAAATGGCTGAAATTTTCAGACGCTCGTCGGACGCTGGACATTCACGACCAGGTCCACACGTAAAGATCAAAGTCGGACGATCGCTCTTCGTTCCTTTCATGAGTTCCGTCCATTCCAATTTCGTTATTTCATCGATATTCGTGTCAAGGCGATCCAGCAAAAACCGAGTTATCTCATCTTGAGTCTTTTCTCCTATATACCTGATACCATGCTGTGAATTCTGTAATACGAGCATAATTCAACGTTCGAGAAAATTGTTGTATCTCGCGATGCATAGATTTAAATTTCTTTTTTTTCAAACCTTTGGATAATAAAGCAAGGTGGGATAGGACTGTATGCCCAATCGATGACAAAGCTGCCAATCGTCCTCGCAATTAACAGCACCAATTCTTACAACGCCCTCGAGATCTTTGGCTACGCGTTTCCAAACTGGCGCTAAATGATGACAATGACTACACATAGGCGAGTAGAAGTTTATGAGCCACATTTTCTCCGAATTGACGACACTATCGTCTGAGAAAACAAATAATCCACTATGAAAATACATTGTTTTGTTCGGCCAAAGTATCCTTAATGTTTTTCATGTAGTAGGATTATTCGTATCTTACCATAGTCATTTGTATTCAGCGTAACGACCTGAAGATCGTCATCGTAAATACCAAAATTATTTTGATAATAATTCCAAGAATGATAATTCTGTTGTTTATTGGCACCATTCAGGCCCTCCTCTCCATAAAGATCATACTTTTTCCGTAAATCAGGATCCTTCAGAACTTCGTAAGCCGTAGTATATTTAATAAAGGTTTCGTGAGCATCTGGATCTTTCTGAATATTTGGTAGACCATTCATTTAATATAGCATTAAGATCAAGTTTATATAATATTATTATTCCTACGTGAATTAATGTCTTACATTGTTCTTATCGGGATGATGAGTGACGGCGAGTTTCTTGAAAGCTTGACGAATTTGCTTCTGAGTAGCGTCCCTCTGTAGTTTTAGAAGCTCATAATAATCCTCCGCAAGTGATACGGAGAATATCACAAACAGCAATGCAATTTTGATATACCTGTTGCATACAAGTTTGTAGCACAAAGATTCATTGAATTATATGGTCAAGTGGCATTTGTACAATTCTAGTTTGAAAATATCAATCGTTCTCGACCGCCCGAATTACATTGCGTTAATTCACCGTGTTCCAGGATTACAGAGAGGTATCTTTTATATTATTCCGATTGAAACAATACTACCGTTTGGTGTATGCATGATTTTTCAGGTTTCTCAATCCCAGAAGCGATTTTTCATTTAAAAATAGTTTCGGCATTAAGGACAAACGATTGTAACGAAATTGTGTTCGTGCTACAAATTGTGATAAACGCAAATCCAAGAGGTCGAATGTAAAAATTCCCAGATTGATAACAAATTTCGTATAGATGATGATAGGTCAATCATTATCAAGTTATACTCACATTTTTTTCATTAATTGAAACAATCGATAGCAGGAAATTGTACAGAAGCTCGCGGTGGTCCACAGTGGACCGCGGTACACAAAATCTTATTCAGTTACAGCATTAAGCATTATGCATGTATCATACGACGCCCACTCTACATAGTTTTACGTCTCCTATTAAGGCTTGAAAACTCCAATCTTCCAGACGATTATCTCTTCCTTGCCAGCTCGACAACTATGTTGCGAATCGGGAAGTTGGAGGACCGTACTTTATTCGTAGCACTCCCGACGAATGGAACTATCGTTCATAATATCAAATAATTAAACTTATAACTGGGTCTCGAGAAACAGTAATAAACGTGATCGTCGCTGGAGCAATCAGAATTTCATCTTTACCCGGCAAAAGACCGAGGATTTTGACCGAGATTGATTACACCATTGATCGTTCGAAAATACTGAGAAGGTTGCGCCGGGACGAATACTCCAAATTTTCGGCGATTCGGTTAATTACACTATAGACCTGCCCCCTAGGCGCGATTGGTTCTTTTAACTTTTTCGATTAATTACGTACTACCACGCGACTGACCAAAGATCGTCAGAGGATCATTGGTGATCGGTAAGCAATAACAAGTTATTAGAAAATAAAAAGCCGACTAGTAAAGTTAACCGAAAAATTGTATTTAGACGATGAAAAATCGGTACCACCAAGTTTGCAATAAATTGTACCAATCGGCACCAACCGATCTCCAACCGACTTGACAATAATTAAAAAGCCAGTATGATACGGCTATATTCACGGAGATACGAATTTCTTGTGAAAATATGGTTAGAATAGCAAGTGGATCAACTTCACAAATGGAGCCCAGTCAAAAGTTACCAATTCCAGGGGATTGGCTTACCGAGAGAACCGATAGATGGCACAGCGGGCAATTCTTTCGGAAGGGAGCCATTTAAAAATGCGAACGATAACCGTTATATTCCCGCAGATATTCCTGTTTGATGATAAATTTTGTATCCAGCGCGCAGCTCGCAAAGTTGATTTGGACGAGTAAGAAATGTTGGTCTGCGAGCCGAGACCAAAAGAAAGATATCGTTTACTCCCTTGAACGACAAAACGCCAGAAAGTGTCCGTTGTAGCATCATCACCATTGTTGTCAAAATCTGTGTCATACTGAAAATATTATTGGCCTTGTAAAAGGCCTGGTCGAACGACATCGATTCGAAGATGGCAAGGCGGTGAATCTATCGAACGAAAAATGCTCGTTCGTACCGTTTTATTACCTTCACACCCGTATATTATGATACGATTCGCGATGGCTATCGAAGGTCGCAAATATGGAACTGCGCGTTCGAGTCGCGGTAGAGGGAGTCGTGCGTCGCGCGGGAGATCCCCGCGCGGTAAGCGTCGCTTGTATCTCCATCCCTGCCATTATAATACTTACCATACTTACGATACACTAGCACGAATATAAGCCGATCGCGGATGCTTTCGATACACGAGACGGAGAAGAAGGAGGAGTGTCAACTCGCGAGTTTTCACCTCATCGGTTATTTAGTTTTCGTCGGCACGCACGCGACGGATGGCAAATAGTCGTTCGCCGCTGTATTCAAAGTGCATTATCAATATACAGGATAGAACATAGATACACGTGTACTTTTCTTTAATGCGTTCAATCCTATCATAATGCCTAATCCTACCGGTGAAAATGGTTTATTAACGACAACATTATATTTCGCACGAGAAATCTTTGGAACGATTTTCGACAAAATGAATGGGATAATATCCATCGTATAATATCGCGCGACGTAGGTTCATCGGTCGTGTAAACCGAATTGTATTGTACAAGACGCGAGAACGAGATGGACTCGATTATTTTCAACGTCTATTTTATTCTGGTGTTTGGATCGATCTGGGTATTCACCTACGATACTCGGCAATGGACCTTGTTATCCTTCACGAATGAGAATCAAGCTTTTCAAATAGCCGGCTGCATAGCCCATTGCAAACAGAATGTAAGTCGTTACGAAAATAGATTTTCCCAATAATATATTCTATAGGTATATGTTGTATATGTACATATTTGTATTTATACGAGTGTACACGGTATGGTATGTAAGCTCGAAGGCATATGCTAGAGGCGTAAGAGCGGAGTGATTATCGAACCGCGTTTCGATCCTCCAATCGAATTCAGTTTGCACCGCTCCATAATTAAACGTTACACCACGCATACGATATTATTAGGAATAACAAACCGTCGTCTTACGCGTAGTGATATTTCTACGTATCCGAATAATATAATCGGTATTCTCGGCAGAATATTGCCACGTATGCGGCCTATGTATATGGCAATACAGCCGGTATTTCATCTTGGCAGATTTCTCAGTGCTTTTTGACGGCCTATATTACCTATTAGTTATTCCCTATGTATTGACACAGTTGTCTCTACCACAGGCCGACCAACGCTATTTTCGTGCCTGTTACCTGATTAGGTGTATGCACCAACACACGCGTACCATGCACAGCACACACTTATATAGAATATACGTACCATGCACGTTTCTTATAATGTATCACGCTGCGAAGCGGCATACGATACGTCCCATCGCCGTTCCGTATAGGTATACGTATTCTCGTCAACTATATTATCGAGTTCCATCGTACTTATCGTCGTTAGTTCTCTCCCTTGTCTCGTTAGAACACAAATACAAGAACATTTTTGCTCGCATCCATTTTCCATTAATGAAAGATCGGACGGTCGGGCGAGCGACCGACCAAAAACCTTGATTATACCTGTGTGCGTGCGAGCGCGCGCACCCCTTACAAGGTCGTACGGCGGCGGATAACGCACCAATACAGACATCGCCACCCTTGGAGCATAAAAGAATTCAAATAAATTATGTAGAATACGTAAAATACGTACAATGCGAGCAAGTATATGGAGTATGTAACAATGCGTAATATACACATGTATAGCGATGACGAGGCGGTACGATTCGCGATCGGGACGACGATATCGAGATCTAACGTATGAAAATAATGATGACCCGATCCGATATGCGCATTATAGAGCGCTATTTGCTGATCGGAGCTATGCTCGCGTCGACACACGTACGCGCGTATTTACGCACACCCTCTATACCAGAAGATGAAATCTCCATTATAAAGTATAATCGACGAATGTTGCGCGATGTTGTCGACGACGACGACGACGACGACGACGACGACGACGACGACGACGACGACGACGACGACGACGACGACAGCGAATATCATAATACAAGCTTGGCAAACAAATGCAATATGATGAACGACAAAATTGCCAAGGACAAAAAAAGCCGATCGCAATATCTGAGTTTATTCGTGTTTAAACGTATACGAAATGGATGAATATAACGAATGTACAGCGACGCGTATACGCGATTCGTACAATAATGTAAAAAGATTTGGTGAAATTTGGCAAAGAAATGGGTTTGACGTTACGTGTATTACTTACAGCAACATTGTCAAGAAGAATGTCGGAACGTGATAGGATTATCGTTGGCGAGCACCGGCCAACAAACCGACAATAATACATTATTCTACGAACTTAAGAATGGTACGTGCATCTCGTTACGTATAACGAAAATATAACGATAATTCGTACCTACACCTATGTACATATATTTATGTAAATTTATGTAACTTGGTACACTTCTAAAGGTACAGAATCGTCATCGGAGCCAGCCAATTTCAATGCGAGCCTCCATTGCAAGGACATCGACGTTATAAAGATCAAACATAATCCGGGACTTTGGATGATCGAGCAACGGAGTAGTTTACGGAATGATTCTGTCGTTTGGGAAAAACGCGATGTTGTCGATGAGAAAATCGTCAAATACATTCGGGTGGTGAGTACACTCTGAATCAAGAGTCTAGACAGGAGTAAAGTAGGAATGTGCATGTAAATGCGGCGTATACCGTATTCATTTTCAGATCAACGCGGAATCCGTAACCTCCGCGACAATCTCGGTCTTTACGAATCTGTCCACAGGCACTTTTTATCGTTACAAAGCTCGCCGAGTGAGGATCAACGATTTGGGTGGTATCGTCTTATCCGAAGCCGAAATATCTCCGTGGTTCAAGACGTTCGAGTGTAAGTTTTTCGATCGTAGGAATACTCGGCCCGATCGTATCTCGGGAATGAATCGTATATATACCTACCGATCGATTAAATGTTGTTGACAGTGGGTCACCGCTCCGAGGAAGTGAAAAGTCTTCATCTGGCTGGTACACGATTGGACGAGATTAATCGTTGGCGCGTTTGCGCCGATATCAACATCAAACCGGGCTCAGGTAACGACGTCAAAGCCGAGACGACCGAACGATACGTCCCTAATACACGAATGATTTTTCATCCGCGAATTATAGATCGTAGCTGCAACTACGAGGTAATCTCGTTCAACGAGGAGCAAGGCTTGACGATCGGGAACGTCGATTCATCCGTAAGATATACGCTTGATATGGTACATGTATAAGAAGGGGCGGTGGTGGGTGGAGATGAAGAGCGGTAATCACATTTTATTATCGCACATTGCTATACGAAAGGTTGCGTTATTTTCTCTTTCGTTTGATATTTTATGTCGTTATAATTTCCCCGTTATTCCGTACGCGCGCATCAGTCGCAAGATTTTCGGTTCAGCCTTCGTGATCTCGATTACATGAGAAATGTGAGTGTCTTTGTATCTTCGCGGAACAGGGGTACTTTGGGAAGTAGCGGCAACGTCTCCCTCGTCTTTACCACTCCATCCTGTCTTGAATTACATCGAGATGTCGGATTTTGCGGTGAGTCAAAGCTTTCGGGGCTCGATGAAAATATGTAGTCGCGATTCGCCGAAAAATTCATTAAAAATTTCAGCTCCGGAACAAGTGAGAGGATTGCGCGCGGATGAGTTGAGCCATCGTGAGAACGATTCCAATTACGAAATCCTCGTCGAATGGGATCGGCCGGTCTTCCCTCCCGACAATTATACCTTGCAAGTTCAATCTGGCCTCGAATATTGGGACGGTAGCGGAGAGCCATCCTTCTCTTCTCCGCCCAGGAGCATCCTGCTTCCCGGTGTAAGCTTACATTCGCCGTTATTCTCCTCTCCACTTCTCATACCACTTACTAGGTAATAGAATTTCCTTAACTATGAGATTCGAATCGTCGATATAGAACACGACCAACGCCCTTTTGAACCTCAAAGTAAATAATGTTGTCGGATCGGAAGTTGCGAGCGACAACGAGCGGCGGCCTCGTACTATCGTATTGATAAGTATAATTGCCGAATCACCCGGAGGCAAAAGTCTCGAATCGTGGATCAATGTGACCTTGGCCGATATCCTTGAAACGATGTTGGAGGGTTCGCCCGTCGTAGGTAATAATCCACGATAGATTTCGCCGTTATAATAACATATGGGAATTCGCCGCGATATATAATCCAGTGTCCATCCTCGGACTTAACGATATGTACGTGGGCAACAGGTCCAGTGGCGGTGACCGAAAGGGACGAGACGAGAGGAAGATTGCTCGACAGCCTGATGAACGCCGTGCCGGCAGCGACCTTGACAATCGTTGGTGTCCTCATGCTTCTAGGAATCGTCTATTACACTCGCCGCGGTACTGGTAAATATCGTCGGCAGCGTCCGCGGCGATGGACCGTCGTCAATGGGCAAAGCAGACCCACTAAATACAAGGTCGATAAGAGTTACAGATATTGCCAGGTAAGTACGATGTCCACATTGTCTTCGATTGAATTCCGATCGAATGGCTCGAGCTTTTTCCAATTTTATTGATTAATTCGAGCGATCAACGCCCCGCGTATGTAACCCATCCATGTAAAACGTCGCTCCATCCAGAATCTCACCGATGGCGGAGGTAAAAAGACTCGGCGTGATTCGACCTTTTACGTTATGGAAAAAATTGCCAAATTTGCCACGGAATTTGAAAAGATGGATCCTCCGCTCCTGCCGGCGACGACGCCGATTAAAGACAAATTTGAGATACGTCCGTCTCAATTGACGATCAAAGGTATACTCGGAAGCGGAGCTTCCGGTATTGTCCGGCTCGGCACTCTGCATCGCGATTCGTCCAACAATCGTCACTCGTCGATGGACGTCGCCATCAAAATGCTCAAGGGTATGTATCTTCACCAACATGTTTTTTTTTTTTAAACAGTTATATATACATTATGGCTCTGTAATGCGATCGATTCCGATCAACGATCCGAATCAGAGAATCCAAATACGGAGGATCTGAAAAATTTTCAACATGAAATATCGATAATGAAATCCGCCGGACAACATCCCAATATCGTTTCCATTATTGGTTGTTGTACACTGCAAGTTACGAGGCCGATGCTCGTTGTCGAACATTGCAGTAGAGGAGATCTTCAGACTTATCTCAGAGCTGTCGGTAACATTAATATTGTCTCGTTGCTTTAATCTCCGGCACCCGGGCGTGCTTTTTCCCTTCCTTTTCACTAAATTTCGTTAATTCGGCCCACACAGATATGGCAAGAAATGATGTCGACAAATACCTTGGAACATCAAATTCGCCGAATGATTGGATTTAAAAACGAGAAGAACAGCACCGCGATCCCGAGCGGGACGATTAAAAAGATCAGTAATGATGAAGATACGACATACCGTAAGTCTGTCATCGATCTTTCTCTCCCCTGATAAAGCTAGCTCCCCGTGCGCGGTTAGCCGATGTCGCTAACGACGATGCTGCCCTCCATCATCCCCCGCCGAGTCGATCGTACACGGTCTACCTAATCGTTCGTTAAATTTTTCAAAGGAAGGCCGGCCCGTCAGATTGCAATAACGAATCAACTGTACGACATTCAAGAAGCAGGTAAAATCCAAAGTTTTTTCATCCTGCTCCCCACTCTCTTGCTACATCGCTCCGATTGAAATAATGGAATAACGAAAGAAAATCAAAGCATCGAAAACATATACGATGAAAATATATTATTTTAAATTTATGGTTCATCAGCGTCGGCGATCTCGGACCAAGTAACAGTTCCGGATTTGTTGAATTATGCGAGGCAGGTCGCCTCGGGAATGGTGAGAAAGACCGCTAATTTATATTTCAAATTATCGAGTAATAACGATTAACGATCGGTAGAATGCTATCGTATTTTTTACACGATGCCACACAGGAATTCCTCGCCTCCAACCGAATCATTCATCGTGACTTGGCTGCCCGGAACGTGTTGGTCTGTGTCGATAAAACTGTTAAAATATCCGACTTTGGACTGAGTCGCGATATTTATCAAGAAAACGTTTACAAAAAACAAGGAAACGGTAGACTACCTCTCAAGTGGATGGCCATCGAGGCATTGACTCATCAGATATACACGACGCAGAGTGATGTGTAAGCCCGTTATTTACCTGCCCATTTTCAAAATTGGTCCGACTCGATATCACGTATTAAGGCATCGGTTCTAAATAATATAACGACTAATATAATAACACGACAGTTGGTCCTTTGGCATATTGTTGTGGGAGATTGTGACTTTGGGATGCAATCCATATCCGGACACCCCGACTAATATGGTCCTGCAGTATCTAAAATCAGGCTGCAGAATGGAAAAGCCGGATAATTGCGGTAACGAATTGTACGATAACTCGTGTATACGTCTACAGTATCGTAAATCCTCGTCGTGATTGAAACGCCCGCCTCTCCTATTGCCTACAGGTATAACATAATGATGTCATGTTGGCACTCGAGACCACGTCGTCGACCTAATTTTACTCAGTTGAAGCATCAACTGGATCGATTACTACGAACGGTAAACGATAATGAATATTTGAACCTGTACGACATTCATCCTCGGGAACCCAACAGCAGCGGCAGCGGCAGCAACAGTAGCATCACTAATCGTCAAGACTCTTCAAAACAACTCGTTGAGAAGACCAACGAATATTCGAACATTTTTTCGACATAATTCGTGAAAGAGGCATTTTTGTTTTTTCTCCAATTACCACCCCTATTGACAAATAATTAAGCTATTCTCCTCTTGTGCAAAATCGTTTATATTTCTCTTTCTCTCTCTTTCACGCTCTTTCTCTCCGTCTCTTTCTCTACGCGCGTATAAGAATTTTTCGTGATATATTGAATAATATACCTATACAATCAGTATATTTACATATTATTGATTCTATGCGTACATCTCATCATCCTATGGCTTATATGTATTTTGAATCTCGCATCGCCGCAATCCTTTATCTTACGTATACTATACGCGAGTAATTATCATAATAATAATCGTGTCGTCGTACAGTGTAGCATAACGAAAATATTAATAAAAGGTCTGTCTCCTTTTTTCTCTTCTTCACGGTTACGATTTCATAAATCGCATCAATGATAAACAGCATTGCGTTTACAATAATTAAATTACCCAAATGATGCACAATCGCGCATCAACGATCCATTCGCTCATCATTTTATTCATAACGAACGATATACGTGAAATGAAATGTTTCGTTTGTTCTCTTTCTTTTTGACAATAACTTTTTATAGTATCAAGCACCCAGCCCTCATTGTTCTTTCACTGTCATCGACGATAATCGATGGGAATAGCGCAGCAAAGCAACGGCCAGCCGTATGTAGTCGCGTAGAAGCTGTACGTACATCTCCACAATGTACCATCATGTTCGCTCACCGATTATCATTATTATAATCCATACACTCGTTTACTGTACACTCACCCACTCATTATCCATCTCATGTCGTATACGGCCAACTATCGATCAAATTAATCGGACAATCGTTTTAAGCCCAGCCCTGGCCACCTCGACACGACAGCGAGATATTAGAAGATGTGTACGATCAACGTTGGTTGACGCGTTTCTTTTTGTTTAAATACATACATTCCATAGAGCCTTTTCAGAAAGGACGGTTATCACGTATAGCCATTATTTCATGTTACAAAGTCGTGTCGCAGGATAGCACACGACCAACACAGAAACGCACGCACACACGCACACACGCACACACGCGTTTCGAACACTATATTTACATAAAGAGGCACATAAACGTATGAAAGTATGAACGAATACACGGGTAGGTAGTGTATGCCATGATGGATGATCATGAGACTCGACAAAATGTTCATATCAAAATGCGTGCGAGGTAAAAAGAAATTGTATAGAGGACTCTCCGCGTGTGTGCAGAGCACGTGCTGCGCCCGTGTGAATTACGGAGAACAGCACTGTCAAGGCGTGCGTTTGTTTCAGGCTCGATTCGATACGAGCTTCCACGTGCAAATAACAGACAAGAGAAATCACAGACACGTGCTGGTAATGGCTCCGTTTGTCTCGAGGGCCGATCTATCCGTATCAGATGCTGTCGTTTCTGTCGATCAAACGATCCTCCTTGTCGACCGGTGGTGGTCCACTTGGAAGAGTCGTATTTGGCGGTCCTGCGGTCAAATATCCAGCGGATACGGGAATTCCTCCTGAATCGTTAAATAAAGCCGATCGCACAACAATGATTAATTTAAGCGTTACGCGTGTCCCAACTGAGGTGTGCTCGAGCACGAGCTATTTTTCATTATAAATAAGATTCAAACTGACCGGTAAGATATCCAGCGGTGGGAGTATTGGAAATAAACAAATCGTGCTTTTGATCCTTGTATTCAGCCCAGACCGATGATTTCTCAAGAATGGCATTTATTTTGTCCCCAAGCAGCAGACTTCTCGTCATTGCTTTCAACGCTTTAACAATCTGAGCCTTTGTCGTTGCTGGATTCTCGATCGAATCTAATCGGCCCTCGAGTATATTGAGTAGATACGGTACCATTTCTGCTTCGAGTGCCTTTTAAAAACAAGTCATGTTTTTTATGTTGATTTTTTCTTTTAATAACACGGGCTTACCTGCTTGACCAATCGATCTTCGTTGGTTGAAAATAATCGGTTGAGAGTTTCACACGCGACAGCGATCATATCTTTTCTAGCTTGCATCGCTAGTTTCAGTGGACTTATGCAATCGGTTTGACATATGGAGGATATGCAAATCTGAAATTGAAGGTGAAGCGTATGAACAAGAGAACGACTCGCGGCATCGGAACACAAATTTCACTGCTACCATGTACCATTACGTACCTCACTCGTCGCCAATTGATGCAATACGAGTATCGCTGCTTTGTAAACGATACCTTGGCTGTTTCGAAGTGACATTTGTCGACACAATCTCGGTATATGGCCGAGCGAAGGAATCTGATCAGCCAGAGTCGGTTGGGCCTGCAACAAGCACACCAGGGCTTGCGTCGTGAGTTCGAGCATGTCCGGCTGGAATTAATACAGAACAAACGAACGGAAACCGTTATAAAGAACGAGAAAAATTATGGAAAGTTAATGGAACGACTCACGTCCCGATCCGACAATGTCGTATGCATCCAAGTCATTTCTTACGTCGATACTTTCTCTCGACATGAGCATCAGCGTCGTGTCCAGTAGTTCACTAAGGAATTCTTTTGGTTTTCTCAAGGTCCATGCTGGACTCGCGATGAATAGTCTGAGGTAAACTCCACCGACCACCGGTTCGTTCGTACCAAGGTCAATATTGTTCTGAGTATCCGGTATCTTTACGACCGCGTTTGGATTGCATCGTTGAATCGCATAATTGCTGTGGAATCGAATTTTTATTTTTACCTATAGATAATCGAAGATGGCTTTGTTAAAAATAAAATTTCTCATTTCACCGACTCGTCTTTCAATTGAGCAACCATTCTCGAGACTCTCGACTTGGCATCCTCGTCCCAAATCAATTCTGGATTTTCGTGCTTTGTCTCGAACATATGCACACACTGTTTTGGAGCATCGCGAATAGCCTCGCTAAACAGTCTTGGAAGAAATTTGGACAAATCCAGTTTCACCTTTGGTCCGGCCAACTTATCGGAGGACATTTTCGCTAATAGCTCGGCAGCGCACTCGCGTACCTGCGTGTTGCTCGAATTACAAAACAAATCGAGCACGTATATCACAGCTCCTTAAGAATCCGCCAGACAAAAAAATGAAACGAAATTTTAGATAATCACTGAAACGACGAGACGAAAAATGTGTTCGCGTTGAAAAATATGAGACGTTTACTCGTTCCGTCCATTTACCTTTTCCAAGCGCGTCTTTCACTATTTTCGTTGTACTCATAAGGGCGTACAGAGTTTCCAATATAACGAGCTGACACTCTTTGAGTGTGTTGAGAGCCAAAAGCAGATGAACGACAACCTCATTTGCTGCAATGTCATTAACACACTCGTTGTTTCTCGTCACGTTATTAATCACCTCAAGAGCACCCCTTTGTATGGGCTTGAAATTATAGCAACCAAGTAGGCTAAAAAGCAACGTGAAGTGTCCAATACATTGCATCTCAACGCCAGGATTGTTTTTAATAACATTTTTTAATGCCTCGAGAGACATGACGACCCAGCGAAGTTTATTCTGGTCTTTCTTCGAAAGTGTCATATTATCGAGAGACGCGAGATGATCCGATGACTTGGATAGATAGTCGAGCAGATCAATGGTAAACCCTTTGGGATTCTGAAAAGCAGGCAATATACCTTGACTCGTAACGTTGTTCACGTTTATTTCTTGGATCAAGAATTTGAAGGGTCGATGGATATTTACCTCGATCGAAAACATTGGCTGCTCATTGTATATCTTGACAAATATTTCCCCAATAACGAGTTCACCGCTGTGCGCGCTGTACGCAAAATCACTCAAATCAAGCTCCAAACTACTACCACCACTCTCGATTCTCTCTTGTCTCATGTTTTCCAGATACTCGATGAGCTCGGCCCTGGTCGCATTATCCCATATGAAGTACGGATTCAAGCAATTTGAATTGAGAGTTTTCAAAATTTCAGCGGGTTTATCCGCTGCGAGCTGACGGGCAAGATACGGCGTTAGAAGGCTCTCGAGAGCTGCAACGGTCACTGGATTGTGCGGTGTCGCGTTATCCCCGGTCATATAGCCGCCCAATCGGGCGCAAGCACGAACCGCTAATTTTGCCAAATTGTTCGCAACCTCCTGACGATTTTCCTCCTGATTTCTCTCAACCCCGCCTTCTTCCAGTGTATAATCGTAATTGAACATAAATAAAAGCAAATGCCAGAGGGCACCCGACTGGAGCAACTGCATCTGTAGTATGCCGTCAGTTGCGAGTGACGCTATGCACTCGGTCGCTACCGAGCATAATTTCGTCAAATGCTGTAACGATACGTGCGATTATCATGCGCGATGGTTTCTCTATATGAAAGACGTGGGACGAGGAGGAGGACTAGGTGGAGGTAAGGAGGATGGGGGCTACAAGTAAATACCTTAAAATGTAATATACGACAAAGATCTCTGATAAGCTGTCCAAGCTCGACCATCCTCTCGCGGCAGCCACGAAACGTTGCGGCTACGGCAAAGCAACGGGTGACGTGGGTGCAAACTTGTACGGCTATGTCCTCGTTTTTGCTCGACTTGTTCAGCACCGAGACGCATCTCGTGTATGCTTCCAGCAATATATCCAATCCACCTTCTCTTCGCAACTCTTCGGCATTGAGAGCTGAACAATGGACCGTGTGGTAAGCGAGTTCACTTGCCGCGGCTAACAAGGGTGCCGATTTTGAAAAAAGCCCGTCGTCCTCTGTTTCAAGCTTTATCGTTTTTATCAATTGGGGATAACCCGCGTATTTGTACGGTTTAAGTTCGTTGCTGTATCGCTCGAAAAGTATACTCTGAGTTCGCAGAATGAGGACAATATTATCAGGATTAGGACCGTCGGTAGTCCAACAGCTTCGGCTGCATAAAAATTCATAAGCCTGGTTGACCGCCTCGAATTTATCCTAAAAATACGTCTAAATATAAAGTATGTATATTGTACGAACGACAATACTATTATTACTATTATCGTTTACGGGCATAACGATGAAACGGATAAGATGAAAGTGACGGCAACAAGACTTACCCTCCCTTGGGGATTTTTGTCCGGATGGTACATCTGTGCGAGCTTGTAATATGACTTTCGAACGTTAGCCTCATTGTGTTGTTTGCCACTTGGCAAACCAAGTACCCTGTATGCTTCATCGACCGTCATGATCGGGGGTTTCTTTTCGACCTCCTTTCGCCACGCGTCCAACACATCTTTCAGCAGGTGTACCTAGTGGTTGCAATCAAATACGGTACAGTAGCGCGTGCAAAGTGCGAGTAAATACTTGGAGAGATACGAAAATTGTGATGCCTACCGGATTTGGAATAGGCCACATTGGAAATTTAACAGTATCGCAGAGATGGCGAAGATAGAATATTTCACAGAACAACTCCTTTTCCAATTGGGGATATCTCACAGCCGGAATAGCGATGTACTGATATCTTGCCATCGTGTGACTACGCAACCTCGGTGAAAAATCAGCAATGTGAGCAGCTATCTTTTCAATAAGCATCCGTCTCATTTCCGCATTCCAAATAGCTTCGGGAGTGTCAAAATCTCCGAGGAATATTTGAGCAAACTTTTCAGCTCCATGATTCTCGAGATAACTGACCATCGCATCTGGCAACAATTGCCCGAGAATACTTCTTTGCATTATGTCCGAGGATGAATTCTATCCCACGAAAAACAAAAAACAAAAAGACTCTTCAATCATACACACACACACACACACACACACACACACTTTGCCGTTTTTCTCGATGTCGTCGTCATTGCCATGGTCCCAGTAGTAGTAATAATAGTAGCAGTAGTAGTAGTAGTCGTCGACATGTCATCGTCAACGCGAAACATACAGAAATAATAAGAAATGTAGGTATGGGTACTTACCGTGTCATCGCCACGGAATGCCTGTTTCGTATGGGTCAATTGTAGAAAACTTGCAATAGGCAATACATTGGATCCCGTATACATGAGTATGAAGTAAAAAACACCTGTCAGGTAGATCTTGGAAAGATCAGGATTGTCCCGCATGACTTCGCAGAGAAGCGTCGCAACACGCTCAACGAGAACGGGATCGAACGTTAGAAGGAGTTGCACAACATGCTGAAGACACTGGAGCTCCGATAAGAGTCTCTTGACCCGTGGCAATGGCCTTATAACTGCATTGTCAGCATCTCTACTCGGATAATATTCACACATTCTTATGAGAATATTGAGAACAAGTGTGGCCAATTCGCTCTCGTTTATAACAGAACTTGATTTTGCTACCAAAGTCCATTTCAACTGTGGCACTTGCGACAACATTCTCCAACCGTCCAAGCCCTGAGCCCAAACTTTAGTTTTGTGTGTCACTGCATTGCTACTATAGAGCTCCTTTAATTCGGTCAAGCTTATCGGACCTTTTCTCTTGTCTCCTTCGTTGTAGTACCATTCTTTTTCCATACATCTCTCTTGATCCGGACCTGCCTCTATGATATTCGTCTGAGTCGGTACAACGGCACGCGACGTATGCAAATGAGCAAGGGTCAATAGATCGACGAGAGCGCGAACACCGTTCTGATCCATTATGTCTTTGACGTTTCTCCTATGAAGTATCAACTTTTCGATAAACATTACCAGTCGATCGCGTTCCGTTCTGTCGGTACAGCGATCGAGCATTCCAACGATATATTTTGTGTCGGAAAAGGGTCCGATATCCTCGTAATATCTGCCATAAACGATCGTCATTGCTTGCAAACA
Source organism: Netelia virgata (assembly GCA_951802705.1). Classification (NCBI taxonomy): domain Eukaryota; kingdom Metazoa; phylum Arthropoda; class Insecta; order Hymenoptera; family Ichneumonidae; genus Netelia; species Netelia virgata. The sequence goes on along the minus strand of OX637867.1, from coordinate 300,519 downwards.
AAGGCACTTCATTTCCACCTTGGTAGTCAGGAGAAATCGATGATAGAGGTCATTGAAAAATTCATACCTGCGATGTAAAGTTTTGTACATGTAGGGCGCGACGAGCGTGCACGAATAAAATAGAAAAATTATGTTTTGTGTTTGAACAAGAAGTGATAATGATAATGGTCGTGATGGTGATTGAGGTGATCGTGTTGGTGATGATGATGATGATGATGATGATGATGATGGACGATAACGATAACGATAACGATAACGATAATGATGATGATGATAATAGTGATGAAAGTGATGTTCATGATGATGGTGGTGGTGGCAATAGTAGTGGTTATGAGGGAATAGGGGTTAATGGTGGTATACTCACGACTTTCTTATAGGACTGTCAGGACAATCTTTTTCCAACAAGAGTCTTAGATAATAGTCGCCAATTTTAACCTCCTCCAAGAGACATTGATATTGAACCTCAAATTCTCGATGATTCCACGCTATTAGTGTACCTCCGGACAAATCCTTGTCCGAGGTAAATGCTCGTATCTCGTTCTCAAGCGCCGTACGTAGTTCCTCTCTCGTTTTGTGATTCCATATGAGATTGGGCATTGTATGGTCCTGATTGAACTTGTAATAAAAGAGCTTCCAATTAGCTTCTGATTTGATTCTTTCTCGGCGTTTTCGCAGTACTATCGGGCGTTCTTTGATCTTTTCCCGTCGTTCGAAACCGACGCGAGCTCCCCAGTGTTGAAGTGCATTTTCTAGGTGCTTCTCCATAACTCTCATTTGCCGCTCTATCGCAATCCATTGAGGACCTCTTTTGTTTTTTGAAGCATGGGCAATGGCCATTTTCAAATTATCACGATTATTAAGCCGTTCCTCTTCGAGAAAGGAATCTGGCACTTTATCCTCGGAGCTCAGATAATTCAGAAGTCCACACGGCTGAAAAAGAACGATAGCCGCCGATACTACGATATTTCGTCAGGTCAGAATGAAATATCGAGACAAAGATAGAGAAACTAACCACGATCCTCTTGAGTAATCCCATAGCAGTCGGATGTCCAGTAACCCACAATCCAACTAAATGCCTGCACAGCTGCCTGTGAGTGAGCATTCGACCATCACTACCACTCGTGAATAAACTGTTTAACAAATGCCGAGGTAATGCTCCCTCGGCAAGAGCGAGTTCTTGCATTTTTGCAGCGACCTCCGGAGCACCTTCCTCGATGATAGCTCTCATTATCAAACCGGCTCCTTTGACTATCGCCAATGACGGATGTTGAAACAATTTGAACAACGATCTCCCTCTAGACGCGACCATTTCCAACAAATTATCAAAATGTTTTCCATCGGTAGTTTCGCTGTACGGCACGCAAAGTGCAAATGTGAGAAGATCGAGCATAGCTGAGACAACGAGTGCTCCCGTACCGTGATTCTGTAACGTAACAACAACAAATATGTCAAACATTCCATGATGATACAAATTGGTTTTAAGTGCAAGTGGGTTGCGCGACGGTACACCAGGCTGATGATAGCAGCGGTTAGTGATTTAATCCCTTCTTACCACATGACTGATCCACATATCGAGAAGGCTTGACAAAAATTTGTCGCTGCTCAACAGGCTACTCTTATTCAGCTGCTCTTGCCGCAAATCACATTCATCAACGAGCATCGGCTGCATCAGAGCGCAAATACAGTCTATGGCAGCTTGTGTGACGCCACACTCTTGTCGCTTGAGGGCCTTGACAACTTTATTACCAATAGCTTCTCGAAAGCCCGGAAGACTGGTAAACGCCATGAAGCCAACTTTACCAGCGACGAGCCTTCGTATAGCATGAAATTGAGCCTCCACCTCGATGTTGGTCTCCAGGTCGCGATTCACCAGGGAATTCAAAGCCCCCAGGATGATCTTATCTTTGTTCTCCGTGAAGAGGCCCTGTAAGTAGTCATTCATCATCTTGTGCATCCCAAGTTGTAAAGTCGTCACAGTCCAGTCAAGAGGTTTCAAACCCTGGACAGAAAATCACATGTAATATTTTACTACCACAAATGCATACTCATTGAATTCGCATGCGCTAAACAACGGTTGCCTTGCATATTTGTCCAACTCGTCCCAATTTATATATTCAAGTTTGTGTGTGCATCTGTGATACGTGCGTTTACGGAGGACAGAAAAAAGTATAAGGCACACTAACGAAACGAAACGAAACAAGTAGAAACACAAAAAGGAGATGACGGCGACAGGTGAAACAGCAATAAATAAAAAAGCCCACTATGACTCCTATTGAATTGCGAGAATCTTACGTCTTGAGTGAGCGAGTAATGAAGCCCGCTGTAAGGAACGTTTGCATTGAAACGCTCCAATATTTCGACAAAACTTCGGCATCCGGGTGTTTGTTGAATAAATTTAAGATGGGACGTTTCAACTTCCTCATCGACCGGCAAATTGAGCGGACCGAGTCTCTTACCCCGTGCTATCGGACTCATTGTTACGTGTACATCCCTATTACCAGACGCTCTGACACCATCGAGAACAGACGCTAGTAAGGAATCCCTATCGGTTGCCATGTAACTACGCGTCTCTCCATTGAGATATTGTATCGTGAATAATTGAGGATTTCCATAATCTCGTACGAGCGCAAATACGTCGGCTAATGGCCTCAGTGTACAGATGTTGTATGTCTGCGGATCTCTTTCGAGTAAACACGTGTCCGATAAGCAGAGGGTTCGCCTCTGAGGCTCCGAGTGTCGGGAAGAATTCTTGTGGACGGTAAACTCGGAGACGCTTGTTATGTGCTCGTCGCCACTGAATTTACCCAATCGTTGCCCTATGAACTCGTCCAGTTTAATTGGTTCTTTTAACACCTTTATGCTGATACCGAGATTGATCATAGCGGATTCTACAACTTTTCTCTTTATTTCTTCCATATGCTGAGAAGCGAATAGGTGCAAGCGACCAAAACCACCGCACACGATGACAAATCCATCTACATAATCCTTCATGGTAGCTAGGCCTTCGAAATCCTTGAAATAATAACTGGCGAGTGGAACATTTGTCGCAGGATCCAATTGATCGAGACTGTACGGTGTCACTTCCAGTACAACCGGTAGACGAGTATCCGACCAATGATGTTTATATGCCTGATACCTCTGTAAAACAGAACGACAATAGACCCGAGCAATCTGTACCTAAACTCTTCGTTTCTACACATCCGTTCTTTCTTACCGAAACTTCTTTAGGTTTTTCAGCAAATTGATTGCGAAATCTCAAGGCCTCGGTCAGCAGATGCGATCGATGCTCCGAACTAAATTTCATAGTATCAATTTTACGCTCCTTCCGCATTGTGATACTAAACTCGTGCACACCCATCTGATTCCTGTTTGTGGGCTGGACACTGATAAACTCGGCATACTCCCACTTGTTAGTCACATCCAGAGTGCTCGGATTATAAGTCGTTATTCCCATTGATCCAATAGAAAATATTCGCTTGTATCTGCGACGACAAGGAAATGTTGAGACGATTTAACAAAGAGCACGTGTGAAAATGTAGACAAGAGGGTATATACGCCCACTGCAAGGCTCCAATTACACTTCCAAATGTGGTACTCGTTGTCTATTCAACACCCATTGCGTTTCTACAATATTACTCATTTGATAAACCAACTTCCGTTCCTTACAGGCATTAATTTTTAAGCAAACGGTAGTATAACCAGTAATAGTAATTAATTTTTTTCAAATAGACCATATTTTTTGGCTCGGTACAAACAGTTGAACCGCGACGGATCAAGGTATGACGCTGCAAGTAGGTTGGTTTGGTAAAATAAACAATATTCAAACGATTGTAGCATGAATAAACAAAGGATACCTATTGAAATGTAATGAAAGCAGAGGCGAGGATGATCATCCCCCATGTTTCCTTCTTACTTTCCCTTCCAGGAGTGCTTTGTCACCAGGAAGCACGCCACATCCTGATTATCTTTTATCGGCATCATTATTTCATGTCTAGGTACTGTTGTTTATTTCAATCAATGGACATCAACGATAACGAATTATACGAGAGCTTATCTAAAGCGAAGGAAGCCTCAAAAAACAATTTGTGTGTTTGCTGTCTTTCCATGTGCAGCACAAACGCGATATCTGGGATATCACGACCTCGGGGTCCTCTATTCTGATGGTAGTTTTAGTGCTCTACCACCGCCACTACTCCCGCCACCTCCCTTGCCACCCCTTTAATTGTTAACTCAACAAACAGTGCGGTGAGATCGGACTATGATGTGTATTCGGGTCCGAGAGAATGCCTACTGCGGCTTTCAACAACATCCGTGTATTCGTCACATGCCACCTCGGGTGACTCGCCCAATTGAACAGTATCCTCGCGGATCAACTGTATAATCGTACACCATTTATTTTACACGATAAATAAATATGTATACGTTATATCGCTTTCACACAAGTTCTTTCGGCGCCCACAAATCGAGGGCTGGCACCGCTGGCACTACTCATAGCGGCCATCATGTAGGCTGGGGGTGTCATCCGTCAGCTGTTTTCCAGATGTCAGCGCAGTAGCATCCAGCGTGTAGTTCGAAAGTACCGCAACCTGGCGAGAATGTCACTCTCATCGCTGCACGTTCATAATATAGCGATTTTCACCTCAAGTATTAATTTCTGTACGAAAAATATATCCTACGGCTTTAGTAAGATCAAAGAGCCCGTAATTTTCCAATAATCGGGCGGTTTCTAATCGCTTGTTTATAATTCGGCAATAGTCCAATTAATGAGACGATATAAGTCGAACGGTGCTGCCTCGTAACGTGCGCTGTCCGAACTCTCGACTTCTAGGCAATTTTTTATTGCCCCACATTACCACCACTCGTTCATGAGTGACCCGAATAACCCCACACTGGGTGGGATGTATTAGGGCGTGTAGGGCATTTGGGATCGCAGGAAGACAGACATTGGCGAGCTTTAATTCGGTTTTTTATTTGGATTTATAAAAATAATGAAATAATTAAGATCATGTACGAATAAAAAATACAGGTACGTATATGTAATGAAAATGCCCAACGTGTGACGCGCGTGCGTACGCATATATGTTGCCTGTTCATCCCATGCCGATAGATTGGAATTGGGTGCGTTTAGGAACACGTTACTCAAGGAAGACTACGTTGGGATGATCGTCGACGCGCTGTCGTCGCTGCTCGCAATCCGTTTGTTCGTGTTACGAACGCCCAACGCGGGCTCCCTTGCATCTGTTTTCTCTTTTCTCTCGGCTCGGCGTCCTTAGAGAGGTGTATCGCGTAACCCCCTTAGCCCCTCGCGCAACGATATCATACAACTGTTATCTGCAGCGACCATTCGCTTGCACGAAAAAACAGACGCAGCAAGCACGAGACGGAAACGGCGACGGTTTGCCGAAATCGATAGACAAATTTGCGAGCGCCGGATGCGCATTTCAGTGTGGTCGCGAGACAAAATTCATCATCTTACACGGCACATGAAATATCAAACAATCAACTGCGTGCGATAGATAATAAAAGTACAGAGCTGTCCATTATCCGAAAAAAATATATTTTGCCCCATATCGAGTTCATGTACCGATAGTAGTTCTTCACCGTCTCGTACATTTTCACTTGTTTAAGCCTCCTCTCAAGACAGCAAGGGCCATTTGAACGACAGAAGCAAAACATGAATAAGGTGTGTATGTATATCGTTTCGAAGCATTTTCGTATTTCCAAATCTTTTTGGCTCGGATATACGTAGTTCCCTTACTGCAAAATACAAGTAAGAAATACGTTTTTTTTATTCATCCGTTGCTTATGGTCGAGGTTTATTGTGGTGGTTAAAAAATATTCACGCGGCTCCCGATGGACAATAAGTTTGGCTATACGAAGGACATGCAACTGAAGTTAAATAAACCGACAAAACTGCGGAATATTTTTCTGGAAATACGTAGTAACGCGCGCGTGCGCGTACGCGCATACGTACGCATTTATTATTAATAAGAATATTAATTTAATTCGACAGATGTCTCGCTACCCTTCCGACTGCAAAGTCTATGTGGGTGATTTGGGAAGCAACGCGACGAAACAGGAGTTGGAAGATGCATTTTCTTACTATGGTTCATTGAGAAATGTGTGGGTCGCTCGTAATCCACCTGGATTTGCGTTTGTCGAATTTGAGGATGCCAGAGACGCGGAAGATGCAATAAGGGGTTTGGATGGACGTACTATATGCGGACGTCAAGCACGCGTCGAGCTGTCAAACGGAAAACGCCTGAGGGATAGAGGTTCGTCCAGGCGCTCCGCCGGAAGACCATTTCATCCGGAAGATCGATGTTACGAGTGTGGAGAACGCGGCCACTATGCCAGAGATTGCCCGAGACATAGAAGTAGCCGTAAACGCAGGTACGTTTTTAATTATCGTTGTTGGTTATCCTTCATCGTTAATTCTCAGTTTATTCATAGAAATTTGTACATTGAAAGAATAGAATTACTGTATGACGATTGGAGAGCTTCTCTCAACTTGCCTTGGATTTCTTTGCAATAATTCCCCTTGAAATTTGTGCCCGAACGAGCACAAGTATAGGCCGCTCATTAACAAATTACTTCCAAGTTCATTCGAACCTGTAGGAGTTGCGTATTTGGGAATGGGTAAGTTGAGAGTACTCTTGGAGAGACAGCCTGGAGCAAAGAGTCTCCTTCCTGATGGAATTCTGGTACAAGTAGCAGCAGTATGTAGTACAAGTACTGGTACTACTATATGCCTAAGCGGTAACTCGTAAGTGGATCGCAACCCTTATACGCCGGTGAACTTTACACGGCTAATGGTGCGGAGATTGCACCACTCGAGTATCGCCGAGACGTATATACGTACAGTACGTTGAGGTTTTAGAAATAATATACTGCTACAAACTTTTGCATCATCGATAGCTCGATAATAAAACAATAATAATTAAACGAGAATGACGGCAAGAGTGAAGAAAATACAAATTTTGAGAAATATGCAATAAGATTAAATTAAATAAGCATAGAAAGAAAGCCAACCTGGCAAAAATCAATCTGGTACATTGCCAATGTAATCCTGCCAATTATTTATAGGAGATGGGGCTGAACAGACATACACATGTGAAATGTGTGTGTTACTACCAGTTGCTACTGAGATTCTCGCGAGATTCTTCCTGGGTTCACTTCGCGACACACAGACATTGCGTAGTTACAGCGTAGTGCACCCACCTACTTCGGGTTCCCCACTGCACTCTGCTGCGAATGAACGAGAAAACAGATTGAAAGTCGAACGGCACAGCGAACTACACGTCTCTAGTCGCACGCATCAACGCACTCTATAATTCTCTCTCTCTCGCTTCCTCTTCCCCTGTCTACGTCTGGCTATGGTACGGCGGGGAGAGAGAGAGCGAGAGAAAGAGAGAGAGAGAGAGAGAGAGAACGAGAGAGAATTAGGCTGGCACGACGGCTGCACCTCTCTCCGCTAGCTCCAGTCTTCTTCGTTCGACTCACCTTCTTGTCTCCTGTCGTTGTCGACATCGTTGTCACAGAGAAAGAGAGAGAGAGAGAGAAAGAGAGAGCCAGCCAGATTCGGCGAATTCGAGTCACCTCTGCGTGTTACCTGCTCTGTAGCGAATCGTCGCCCGTTGTCGAACGTTCATCCAATCTTCGCGCTAATTCATCCAACTCCCGCCGAGTGCTCGACCGCTCTCATCCCCATTCTGGCATAGCCATCTCGTGTATCTACTTGTGTGCTACATGCGATCGCTCCGATAAGCCAACCAAGAACGATGGTACATAATCTAAATGATAATCTCTCCAAATAACTGCCATGTCACACGAGATTTCGTACATTACAGAGATTTCAATGACTTTTGCCATTGTCCTTGATCGATTTGCGTCGCATTCGGTTTCTACGTATCGTTATTTACCATTATTACCATAGCCTACCTATAACATTATGATATAATTATCTCTAAACATACAAAATGGGTATTCGCAACGGAGTGCGTCAAAATATTGAGCTTTACATCACAAAAAAAATACCAGGGATTTTTTACTTTGTAAAATTTATTTTCGACCACACTCGAACAGGATTTAAAATTTGTTTCTTTTCTCTCAGACCCAAGAGCGACCACCTGCTCCTTTTTTTTCTTATTAAATTCGCGATCATTATCAATCGAGCCATAGTACGAGTAAAAAGACAAAAAAAAAACAACGTCTATTGCAGGCATAAAAAATTATCTTCGCGTCATTAATAAGGCACACCGAATTTCTTAGGTCCCGATCGAGGTCTCGTTCCCGTTCGCGATCACGCTCACGAAGCAACAACAAGCGTTCGCGTTCCCGTTCATCATCACGGAGCCGATCTCGTAGCAGGAGTGGTGCCAATGTCAGAGACAAATCCCGCAGCAGCAAGGGACGATCGGATTCAAAGGACCGCAGTCCACCACCCCGTCGATCGAAATCTCGTTCGATTTCGCGCACTCGTGGCAGGTATGTCGATTCGCGTTGTCCTTGCTCACTTACGATTCGGCAATTTGTGACGGCAAGTAGCTCCTCTCATACTTCATTATTTATTCCACTCTATTGTTTGTTTGTGCAGGAAAAATGTTAATGGCGACTATAATGGAATTTCTTCGCGTCACGACTAAAAACAACGAGGGAGAAAAGTGGATAACCGCTGCTGCTGCTGCGAGTACTACTATTACTACTACACTACTACTACTATTGCTTCTACTACCAGTACGTCATTATTTTCCAGCCACTATATTCTTTCTTTGAAGCATTGCAGTAACCTTTGATTTTTTCTTTACCGAACGATGAGTAATAATATTTTGGCACTGCAACAATACACATACCATACGATTTCACTCTTCATTTGACATTCAATTTCTTAGTTGTCCTACATGTTATAATGATAAAAACAGAATAAAACGTGAACGAGTATACAATAAATAACTGTTCAGTTAATACGATTAAGGCGAGAATTGGTATTATAGCTGCTTTGTTGTCTACGAATAACAATTCCAATCGATATCACTGGTAAGTAGAGAATATGTTTATCATATACTGCGTGTGCCCACCTGTCTCCATCTGCAATACCTATGAAATTTGATGATGAATAGTATTATTATAGTGCGGTAAAAACGATTCACCATTACGAAATATGTAGGGACAAGCATTGCCTGGCAATAGGTCCGCATTCGTGTAACATTTTCATATATTTTATATATCCATGATTTAAAATGCGGTACAAATTAAAACGGAATTACAGCTTTCTTTGGTTCTCTTCTCTACCTCTATACGTATATATGTATATATTATACACGCGCACACACACACATACACACTTCTATACGTACATATATGTATACGTATATACAATTTATATGCACTAGTTTCGTCGTGTCCAAGTATATATGACAAACACTTCTATGCCAAAGTTGTTTTCTTTTTAATTAAAAAATACGCCTGAGCTAGACTAGGCATTTCGTTCTTATGTATAATGTTATTCTGCGTGTAGGTGTGTGTGTGTGTGGGTGTGTGTGTGTGTACGCGCGTGTGTGGGTACTTTCGGGGGTCGTGGAAATGCTGTATACGTATGTATGTATATATGAGAAATTTTACATCCCCAATGATGGCTCATTTGCACCATGTTACTCTGGATTATTCGTTCTAGTCTATATTTACCTACAGTTCAACAGATGGACTGGGCAGGTCTTGCTAATCCTTTGGCCATGTTTTGGTTGTCAATGAGACATCCTTGTATTTTCTCATAGAAAAATAAAATTTTCTTACTTAAGAGTACTCACGTTTTTTACACCTTAGAGTGCTAACTTAATTCATGTGTCTTACACACCGGCGCGACATAGTCAATGAGTGTATCTTGTGTTCTTCATGAGGATACCATATCTCAACATAGATCAAACGATGCAAATCTTTGGGTCGCAGCATTGCATGTAACATGTCTTATCGGAGCATGGCATTCGCGGCAAATGACATTTCACAGCCATTGAATTCGCGGTCTGTGCGCATATTTTACAGGCCAGTTCCATATAAAATACGTTATTATTGAGCCACACTTAATTTCTAAACATTATAAAGCTACAGTCTCGGTGTATTTTCAGTGATTGCGCGCACTGTACGATGGTTTTCTGAATCATTTTCACGGTGACAAAATTCAATGCGACATTCAATTATTTGTGTTCAAATCATTGAATTTGTTACGCTATGCCTAAACTGCTCTGATCTTGTTGACATTTTCTTGAAGGCTAAGAGAGATGGACAAAATACGCGCGCGCGCGTGTGTGTGTGTGTGTGTGCGGTAAAATATTCGAATTTTCAGTAGAGAGTGTATGATTAATAATAATACTGTCATGGTTGAGTGATGCGGTTTTGGATGTTTTTGGATCTGCATCGTCCATCGAATACTCTGCCCTCTATTAGTTAATAAAAAAAAAAACCATCAGTTCTTCGGTAAAAGGTACCGTAAAGCGTACTAACAATAAAATACGCTTCTCAGGGTTTATACGAGGATAATCAATTTGAAACGACATTATATGGCGTAAAACAAGCTCGACAGCGACGCCATTTCAACCGATTTGAATCCTAGCAAAATTATAACGAAAATATAGATAATAGACGAATCAGGAGAATTTTCATTGGGTCGTTCAAACTTGGTAAAGCTTGTTCCATTGTTAAACCTATGGAAGCTTCGCTATCATCGTATAATATTGATGCCGCGCGTTCGACGAATTGTCCCATTATCGTTTTCTACTTTAATATCTGTGCGAAGCGTCGGACGAGTACGGGATATTAAATACGAGAAGCACAGATCCGCAGATGCTCGTAGTACGAACGTACCGTCGTAACAAACTGAGCATTAATTTAACGAAGCAAATATGCACCGAACCACTTCCCCAGTCGGTATAGAAAGTAGATACTATATATGTATATGTATATGAGGAAGCATGAGGTATGCTCGTTCTTTTCGATGGGGCATAAGATATAAATATATATAAGCAATGAGGCAGTTTTCAGACTCCGGACGAAAAAGGAATCTTTGTACGTATCACTTTTCACTCACTTATCGACGAACTATGTTTTGGCGCTGAGGTCAATAAGTCGTTGATCGTCGAATTGTGGCGAGTCTTTCGTGATCCCTCGTTGTCATTAACAAGATTTGGATTGACAGAATGGGATAGGGCAGCTGTCTTGTTGAAGTCTATCGTAGCATATCCCTTTTGCATTTTGCTCGGAGAATCCGGAGGTGATGGAATCGCATTCCCTGTATGTTCCAACGACGACATGACGCTCATTTCGCTCCATACATTTTTCTTGTCGAGATCAAGAATTGCATAGTTTACTTCATGAACGGGTTCCGACAGAGCTGAAGGAGTCGACGACGAGGAGGGCGGAGATGCTACTGCGACTGGTAATAATATCGATGATGGAGGTGGGGATATTAGTAGTGGCGATAGAGGCAGCGGTGGTGGTAAAGGGGGCACTGGTGGTGGTAGCAACGACGGTGACTTGTCCGTTCTCGTCGTGATGGACCATCTTACCCTCAGACCTTCGATTTCAGCGGGTTCGAGATTCGCGTAACAGTGTGTCCGACTATCTTCTGATTCTCCTTTACTACCACCATTCCCACTACCACTACCATCATCATCACCACCACCACCACCATCATCATTATGATCATCATCATCCTCATCATCATTGCCATTATCACCAACACCACCATCACCACCGCCGCTTTCTCCTCCTCCTTTGATAGCTATGATCGGTTGACGAGACTGAGGAAGAGGTTGTGGTAACATGCTTGGTCGCATTCTCTCAAGCATTGTTTCAAGCCCGGTTTCCGTACAAATATTCATATAGGCATGTCGATCTTGGTCAAGTTCCCCCGTCTCATCCCTCGTTGATAAATGTCCCGAATTGGAAATACAATGTGCCGGAGATAGAGGACTTTGTTCCGTGCTAATGTCGATATTTATGTAAGTTGCAGCGGCTGGCATAGAGAGCGGCGGTGGCCTGTTGGCGGGCACTGGCTTTGTCGTTTCTTGACTGAGCATTGTCAGCCCCGTTGTTCCCTGTTCAGGCAAGAATCCGCTGCTCGATGTGCTGCTGCTTAACGTGTGCGACCTTGGATACGAGTCACAATCAACGATTATTCATACAATTGGCTAAAGAGAGGAAAAATTAAACGCGGAAAAGAAGACATAAGTATTTAATCACAATACCTCTGCATTGTTCTCCTGAGGCTCTTGTTATTATTGTCCAATTCAATTTCCATCGCAAGGGCCGACAAAACTTGATCATTTACGTAAACAGCGGACGGATGATGATGGTGAGCCGGTTGGGTAATTGGCTGAGGAGGCATGGGGGCTGGTGGTATCCCTGACGCGCCTGCCAGAGGCATTGCGGCGATTGGGGGTGGCGATGGGGAACCCATTGTACCTTGGGGGGACATTGGGCCGCTACTGCTGCCAGCGCTGCTCAACCTACTAATTCCATTTTGCTGACTATGAGAGAATCTAGGAGTGACTCTGGTATTGCTTCGTACAGGCATTGGATCGAGATAATTCGTCTCGACCGGTGGTATTGTCATTCTGTTTATCGCCGCGACGGTATGAGCTGTCATAGAGAGGTCTCTCGAGAAGCTATCATCGCCATTACTGTTGCATACCTGTTCCAGCCGTTTAAAAGAAAAATGTCTGTTTTAATCCAACGATCGATTGACACGGTAAGAACTAAGCGAACGAACGTGTAAACCCATACGGGTAAGGTACTTGCCTGAATGTTGCTCTGTACAAGATTAAATAGTTGATCGGCTTTGCGACATTTGAATGCATAGATCCCTGGTCCGGTGGAACAGCGTCGTCCAGATTCAAAACTGAATATTTCCGAGTCATAACCGTATCTGCGTAGACATCGGAGTGGCCATTTGACCGGCTGCTTACCTCGTTGATACAGTACAATTTCCCAGTCAGTTATTTCAAGTCGTCCAGGAGTAATTAAATTTCCCAAATCATCGACGTTCATAACTTGAAATATATTAGGATGGAGATCATTGATATCAGCCCGACTATTAACGCAACCCATCCTTTAAAAATCTGTAAACAATACAAATATTTAAATATTTTTCATTCGGATGGTGATAAGAAAACGAATTTTTTTTACGAACAACGGCCCGAGCTATAATTTCGTCATCACTGCTCCGTCGGGGTTTAATATATCGAGAGAAAAAACGGCGATTACAAATTTTGACAATGTTTTGAAATTTGCTTTTGACTCTCCCGATAAGAAAGCCAAAAGCTTTTTACCAAAGGATTTTTTTTCATTGAGTGATCTTTCTACATATCGTCAAATAATGGATAGCTGAACACCGAAAGGAGGTGCGACGGATCATTGCTATATTACTTACGAAATACGACATATCCAGCTCAGGAAAAGCAGCCGTCCATCAAGATGTTAACTCGGATAATCCTGATCCTCCCCATTGCATTGTGAGCATATATATATAAATATATACATATATGTATTCACACGGGTATCAACTAAACAGAGTGTCGGAACGCTGAATGGCTTTTGTATCGCTTGTTGATGGGTGCTTCTCTGCTCTCTTATGCTTTATAAGCCCTCCAGAGTCAATGACGATGCTTCCACAACTAAATAGAGGTACGCCACTTAGCACTGGCCCGATTAGACTTATAACTGCTGCTTTTCGGGTGCCCATCGAACACCAAATTAGATGAAAGATTAGTGCTGTGCTGCTAGTTATACACAAGCTTCTGTATAGTTTATGTATTATCTATGTACGATTGTATAGTGCTACTATTTTTAGTGGGCATACGTACTAGAGTCCTAGAGTATATATTAAGAACAGCGCGCAATTAGTGATCAACTGATGAATAATGTACCGATTTTCGCTAATTCGCAGCATTCTGCGCCATCTCCTAGATTCCAGTGCAACCACTTTCAGGATAATCAATGACCGAGGGTGCACTCTGTAGGTAGTACATCCAAGTACAAACTGGCAGAGACCACCACAAATTGTGCACAATCATGGGTGTTCGGAAAACTACAATAATATGGGTTGGAATCATTTCGGTAGGGTTTCGTCGCGGTTGCTTTTAATAACGCGCTAGCATCAAATTTTTTTTTAAATTATTCGGTGTTGCGTTCGGAGACGGTGGTGGTAGAAACTCGAACAAACCGATACAAACAGCTGATCCTCTTTGGCGTCAAGACCACATGTTTGTGCCGCAAAGTGTCGCATAATTATCTCTTTTTCGGTGGTCGAGTAGTAATGAAGTTTTAACGATAAAGTGAAAATAGAGGGAGAGACAAAGAGAGCAAGGGAGCGAGGTTTGAGAAACGTTTGTTCGGTCGGCGATAGTGAGGTCTTGTTCGATCGGGTCATGATAAACTGGAATCATCGTGAATTTTCGTCAACTTTTTGAGTAATAAAATGGCTGACCGAGATAGCGCTTCCGAGAGTGATTCAAGCTCGATCGACGGTGGGCCAATTATGATGCCACCGTCGCCGGTTACCCGTGAACAATTGCAAAAGCGAATAGAATCCTTGCAGCAACACAACCGGGTACTCAAGGTCGAGCTCGAAACGTACAAGCTTCGAGTCAAGGCCCTTCAAGAGGAGAACAAAAGTCTCCGGCAGGCTTCTGTTATCATCGTGAGTCGATTTTCTTAGTTGTCAAAACTGACATAATACGTCTCCTTCGTGAGCAACCCAATCCTCTTTTTGCTTTTGTAACCTTATTATTCTCGGTAATGTTCCTCGACGATACAATGGTTCCACAAGATCCAAGTTACGACACATCCCAAGACATATTTAAATGCCGATTGAATTCCTCTGCATAATAAACGCACAAATTTGTAACTACAAAGGAGTTGGCGCATGTACATATGGTCTATGGAAATTTATTGTTTGTGCGCGTATAAATAAATTCTTGCATTCCTCGAACTTAACGGATTTCTAAATACTAATTATTCGATAATAGCATGGTGCTCCATCTTTCGAGCATGTTCTACGGTCTCGTTGGTACCTCGTCGAGTGTTCATTCATTACAATAACATTGGTACGCCTTCGCTATGCAACTTCCACTCGTTTGTTTCAGCAAGCAAAAGCGGAACAAGAGGAGGAATTTATCAGTAATACACTGTTAAAAAAGATCCAAGCATTAAAGAAAGAGAAAGAAACACTGGCGCATCATTACGAACAAGAGGAGGAATGTCTGACTAATGATCTTTCACGTAAGCTGAATCAATTGCGTCAAGAAAAATGTCGATTGGAACAGACCCTGGAGCAGGAACAAGAGTGCCTGGTTAACAAACTCATGAGGAAGATTGAAAAGTTGGAGGCTGAAACATTGGCCAAACAGAGTAACCTCGAACAATTGCGCAGGGAGAAGGTCGAATTGGAGAATACCCTGGAACAGGAACAAGAGGCGCTGGTGAATAAATTATGGAAGCGAATGGACAAGCTTGAGGCAGAAAAAAGAATGCTTCAGATAAAACTTGATCAGCCTGTTTCGGACCCAACTTCACCAAGAGACATAAATAATGGTGATACGGCAACCAATCTGAGTACGCACATTCAAACATTAAGAAGCGAGGTTGCAAGACTAAGACATAACTTGTTAATTTCTCAACAAGAACGTGAGTCCATAACTGTTTTCTTGATACTCGTATTATATACCTCTTATATATGTCTTATATACCTTTCCAAACAACGAAGAAATAAGTCAGCTGTATTTATTTATCGATAGATACGGAGAAAATGCAGAGATACGTCAATGAAGAGAAGCATATACGCGAAGAAAATTTGAGGCTTCAGAGAAAACTGCAGTTGGAAGTCGAGCGTCGTGAAGCATTATGCAGACACCTTTCCGAGTCGGAATCAAGGTATTTCCTGTATATACATATATATCTATATATGTATATAAATATCCCCTGTAGGAATGATAAATTATGATTCTGCCATTTTTCTGTCGATATTGGAATACCGCACTAATTTACCGTACGATTCTTCCTGTGTAGCCTGGAAATGGAGGAGGAACGTCACTACAACGAAATTGTAATGTCGGGTAGTAATATAAGAAATCGGACTGTTTCGAGCCCAGTGCCGTACAATCCCTCGCCCAGCTCCTCCAGACCTTTGAGCCCCGGTAAATTGGTCAATGGAGGATCCATATATATATATATATATATAATTTGGTGGCTAACGACGATTTCCTTATGATTGATCTACGTTTCAGGTATCAATGTAGTGGGCTCGACATCGCGGGACAGTTTTACCTCAAACCGCTGTTACGCATGCGGTCAAAACATCATTCTTCCATTTTCGAGCTCGCCTCCGCCGACAGCGGTACGTTAATAAACTCGTTCCAAACTGGTATACCTGCTATGATTTAACACGTTGATCGTTTATGTCATCAATCTGGTCGCTACGAAAGTAGGAGTCGGCTGTAATCTTTCGATGAAATGACGATTAACGTGATAAAAGGCAGAACAAAGTGTATAAACGGGCGATATCTTCTTATGATCAGGGCCATATTGTACCACCATCGGCGGGTAGACGAACATCGGATAGATTTGTTAAACCAGCGATTCCACCGACTATCGTGAGTCCTGGTGGGCCTGCCGTAGTAACACCGACTGTCAATGCTATTGGTGGTGGATCACCGATGGATATTGCTAAAACGTAAACGTCAAAGGCATGTTGCCAACTACACTTATTGCCATTTCATATCTCTTCGATGCGAGGTAATTCTCTCCCTCTCTCTCTTTCTCTTTCTCTTTCAATAATTGTGGGGAAGAAAGTCTCGATAAGTGCTTCATTAACGGCAGTCATAGCGGGCGCGCGCGCGCAACAACATGATTATGAGATCAGTAAAACAGTATTTGTCAAAATCTCTATCGGCATTCGAGTGTTGGAAATCTTGTATTTTGTCGAATTGACGAATAAGGTACACATGTATCAAGTATGCCCATTTTTCTCCGTTTTTCTTTTGTCTTAGCTAAAGTCATTCGAAACATCGTGACCCAAATACTTTTTCCTGTGTCATCTTTTCAGACAACTCAGGATGCAAATAATAATATGTGTATTTGGTTTAATCACAAAAGTACCAAAAAAATATTATTTCAATCGGAAACGACAGAAAAGTGCATCCGATTTGACAGTTGGTAGAAGCACAAGGCTGCGTTAGTTTTTGTTTGTTTTCATATAGGTGTTTCTCTCCCATCCCTCGGACAGTCTTTGACGAGTTTGACTCTTCAGGATTCATCAACTAACGATACGAATCTGATTCCCAAATGTTTAAATGTCTTCGGTGTATAGCTTGTACGCTTTTACATACTAATACTATAATCTGAATGTACATCGTCTGCGAAACTGTCGGCAATGTCGAACAGCCAAAAAGCGAAAACAAAAATATAGGGAATATGATCAAGATCTTTTTCTGTTTTCAACAATCAACGTATCAACAATAGAAACGTATGTTGAAGAGAAAAAAATGAAGTTTGAGCATTTTTTTTTTTTTATTATCAGTGAGGGTGCTTAATTTTCGTAAAAAATTCAAGGAATTGATACTCGATAGTGAAAACACTGTGTGTATCTAATAATAACTTGAAGGATGTTAAATAACTATACATCATAGGTGGCACCGAATTTAAGAAAGTTTAAGTTTGATGTATTGTCGATCGAAACAATCGAAATCGGCCAGCAAGGATCGTGTCAGAGAGAACACCCTTTTTTCATGGAAGATGTTTATCGCACGAGGAGGCACTAAGAGTACGTACTTGAAATTCCTTTCGATGTGTACCATCACCATAATAATAATGCGTGCGCAAACTACCATCTACATATATATATATATATATATGAATATATATATATATATGTGTGTGCGTGTGTGTGTGTAGAAGTATATCAGGAGTAAAAATAGCGGTGTATCCTACACACGATCCTTGTCCAAATTTTCTCAGTCGTACATTCGTTTAATGAGACATACACTTACACACACACAAACACACCCGTGCACGTGAACCTTTAAACAACGATTAACTAACGGAGAAACTATGTTGTAAGCTATGTAGGCGAATATCACGATGATTTTCACAATGGTCTATAATTGATATGTGTCACCGCATTTCCTTATTATTCAAATACTAATATAATCTGTCGTTTGTACGACATGCTCATCGGACAAATACAAAGAGTTTCGTTCTGCAGGACTTGTCGTACACACATAGTTTGATCGTTGGTGCTTAAAGCTATAACTGCCACTACAAGAAGTTTTATAATTCAAAGAGCAATGTTTAACGTTAGAAAATCTGTTACTCTATTCAATAAATGGCACAAACTAATAGATCTATAATCGACTTTCTTTTCTTTTCATTTTTTTTACCACGTGCATGCAGCGACAAATACCAATAACGAACAAAAAAACAATTATTCAGAAGAAACACATTTTCGTTATTCATCATTATATCACTGTGTCTGTAATCACTCTGTAAAACTTGAAACTTTTAAATACTAAATAACAAATTTATACATACTATTATTATTATTACTATGTATTGAAATCTCGTTTATCCGTAAAAAATGCACAATATCATTTTCGCTAATCCAGAAGAACTCATCGAAAGAGTCTTGTCCACGCAATGCCAGATACTTTTTCACATTTTATGTATTAAGTTCTTCAGCATCAAGGTAATATCATTTGTGACAATAAACCATTATTCTATACAGTTGTATTTGTCAGTGTATTAGGAGTTGTCCTATTTGCAAGTACCTACAACCAGTCTTGTAATTATGATCCACACAGTCAGAGATATTGCATTCTCCGGAGAGCCTGGCCAGCTCAAGAGATTTTCAATTGGCCAAAGATGGCGCTCCGATAGTATGATTACCGGCTCGTTTCCATACATATACATCAGTGCCAAGGAAATGATGTGCTGAAAAAAATCATGCGTTAACGTTACACACCAATTTCGTTGCCTATCATTATTTGCTCTCTACTCCTCTCCATTCCTATTCTTTCATTTTCTTTCATTCGTGTGAAATACTACGCTAAACGAGTCCAATTGCTGTACTGCACAGTGATTTATCACCACCTGCTTTCAGACACGCATACAATATTTTAATGGTCATCGAGGAGACTTTGCTTTCAAAGTGGGAGTCTATGTGTTCAAAACTATGCAATCAACTGCGTCCACAACCGCGTATAGAAATTGGAACAAAAAGTATCAATATCTTTTTATGACTACTGCGCATTTCTTTTTTTGTATCTTTTTCTAGTAGACATTTGCGACATGGTAAAATCATGAAAAATATGCAAGAGATACGACGTTCGATCAAAAGCCGATCTTCTTATACTAAACATCCCGTGCAATGGTTACTTCAATTAGATGGGAAAGATATTGTAATTGTGCCATGCTCTACTAATAGATACATCAAAGCGTTGAAAATACTAACGCTAATAAATTTATTGCCGTATGTCAGCAACATTTGTGCTCTGTTTCTCGATGATGCTCTCGTGAATGCTGAAAAAAAAATGACAAATAATAAATGATATAATTAGTTTGTTCCGATGTAAATTGGTACATTCGACATGCTGCGATAACTGACAAATTCTCTGGTGTAACTAACCATTGTGTCTCAATTCTTCTTCCATCTTTGTATGCCTGCGTTGGAGTCTTGTGAACTTCGCGAATTCATTTACCACAGATATTCCAGACATCTCTTTCTCCAAATTTCGTATTTGTACGCTAAGTTTTTGATTCGACTTGTCCCTCGAATAAATTGCTGACATCAACTGTAACGGGAATTATTAAGTTATGAAGGTAATCGGCGTACGCAAAATGAAAATCGGAGCGTATGAACAAATTATTGTAATCTCAATTTTGTAAACTCACATATTTGATGAGAATCGGAGCAAAATAGCCGGAGAAGCAGACCATAGTCGATGCAAATAGTAGAGAACTCATTTTATATTATTTATTATGGTTGGTGTATTTGGTAGTACAATATCGACTGTATATAAAGAGTATAAAGGCGTCAAAAGAGGGCAGCCGTTGGTTATCAAAGAAGAAAACATAAATTACGAGATATGAAGGGAAATGAGTCTGTAATATTGTATATCAACAAGGAGATCGTGACATGCTTACAGCTCATAAGCGGTTGATTTAGACTTTTAGACAGCGAGACTAGAGAAAACGCGTGTTAACCAGAGATTAGCGGGGAGATGAAGAATGCCCGACCAAAGTTGAAACCTCGAGAGCTGGTTCTGCGACATCGGAGCGGCGAAATGGTGAACTACTGTGCACCCACGTTAAGTTAGTCGACATTCGTAAATTACGAATGTCGACCATCGGCACCCGCCGGGGCTCAAAATTTGTTTCCCTTCAAAAAGGCTTCAAATGGAACATTTATTTTCGACAGGACAGAAACCCTGGATTTTTTTTCGGCAGTCGATCGGCGCATTCGGTCAACTTCGAACAAACATCGTTGTAGAATGCACTAATACCATTCGGGTCTCACCGACCGCGTACTTGATTTCGTATTGTCTACTGTGTGGTTCAAGTCGACGGAATCCTACTTGTCAATATATGACACAATTCACTCGTCGTTATCGACGGAAGGGCTGCCTTTTTACCGACAAATAGAATCAGAACGAGATTACAATTATCGTAGGATCCTATCGTAGGATGGCATGTCTAGATACGAATAGGTACTCCGAATTAGTAAGGGCCGCGAAAAGTATGTATCCATTACTGGCACGTTCCTTAACTGGCAATTAGCATATACAGTATAATCGTGATTGTTAGAGAAAACCAAAAGAATCTGTCACTAAACTCGGTTCAATCAGTTTAGTGACATATCCATGATGAAGACGACGACGACGACGAGGTCGGGTATTGTTAAATGTTGAGTAACGAGAGTACGTTTTCGTGGGTGTGTGTGTGACTCTAGAAAGTTTCTCGGTTTAACAGGGTAAAATAACAAGAAGTAGGGACGCAAAGTGTGACAATGGTGGTTCACGCGATGCTTTTCAAGCGGAACCGTAAAAATATACAGCCCTCGGCATCTGCAACCGAGAGGAACAAAGTGGGCGCTTTTTCTGTCACACTCATCTTTCGGTTCGAAAGATGTAGATTCAGCGAATCTCTCTCTCTCTCTCTCTCTCTCTCTCTCTCTCTCTCTCTCTCTCTCTCACTCACACACACCCACATACACACCGTAGACCGCCTTTGATACTATGGCGATGAACAACTCCTCGTCCTTCGGACTACAATATGTCCCGTCGCGAGGACGTTTCTCCAACAATTGTCGTGTCTATTTCGTGTTGCCTCGGTGCTCTTACCTCGTGCCCCATCCTTTGCGAATTTTCATAGAAAATCTCTTTTCTCGATTGTCGCTGTCGCCATTTTTGTTTGATCGGACCACCAGCAAATCGAATGAATCCGAGTGGGTGATGGAGCTCTTGAGCTGGAGACCAAGGCGTACCCTGCTTTCATATGGTGGAAGGAGATGAAATCATTGAGGGTTTTCGAGCCAAGCGGTGAAAAGGAGAGGAGGTGGATGAAGAGAAATCATCGTGAACAGGGCTTTGAGTTGAGAAAGTGGTACATGGCGAGACGTTTTTTACTTTATTTTTACACTCACTTTTCTCGAAACTCTCTCGGAACCCTCTTTCTTTTTACTTTTTACTCGAGTAGCGTACGAGGGATTTACGAGCATGAATTCGGAGGCGGGTAAGAAACGGAAACAAGTGCGAATATACGGATGCACGAGGTTCCTCGGAATGCGAGTAAATTTATGACGAATGGACATTGGAGGTGAACGATCGGGGGGAAATTAATTTTTGGCTGAAATTGTTGGCGGCTTTCCGTTTAATGTGCCAAAAACTGGCACCAATGATGCATAGCGTCGGAAAAGACGCGTCGTCTGTGGCTCTTTGAGACACTATCGTACTATATCCATGTATACGTTAGTGATGTATATTCGAGATAGAAGCGGAACCAGAGACTGGTAGAATGGAGGATGACGGGGGCAGAGAATAGGGAGGGATCGGGAGGAAGAGAGGCAGAGAGAGAGAAAAAGAGCACCAAGGCCCCGCAGAGCGACGGTATCAGCGCGAGATCTTTTTGGATCTCGCGCGAGAGCGTTATTAAAGTGGACGCCTGAAAAATGGCGCTTAATAAAAGTCAAGACAAAAGACGCCGCTGGCGATTGCAACCCTCGCAGCAGTAGCAGCAGCAGCAGCAGCAGCGGCAGCAGCAGCAGCAGCAGCAGCATCGCTTCTTCGCATGTCCGTTCGCTCGTTCCTCCGCTGCAGTACGAATATAACGGGTTGGGGAGGAGGAGTGCTGTGTGCACGGTAAGACAGGCACGAAGCCCGTTGGCTCGAAGTTGAGCGAGGAGTGAAAGAGAAAGAATGCAAGAAGCGGTGAAAACGTAAAGCGAGAGAATGAGAGACCTCTCGTGTTGTTGTATGGAAGAATGAGCGTTACTCTCTTTCTACGAGACAGGAAAGAAACGCTGGTTTGTGACCCTGTTTTTTCCTCCTGCTGGTTTATATTTCCAGGGCTTTGGGTTCGTTCGTTTTTCTTCTTTTTTTATACCGTGTAAAAAAATTTCGCGCGATATAGCGGTACACAGAGGCGAGCATTGTACGCGTACCTTCGTACGGTAGGACGGAACGCTATGTTCCATATTTCACGGTGACACTCATCATTCTCTGACACGTTTTAAAATCGGAACGAACAGTATACGATGCGAAATTGAGACGGACGAGTGTGAATTTCTAGTTGTCCGCGAACGAGGGTGCACATGCCGGGGGGGGGAGACAAGGACGAGGTACCAACGGGAATCCTCGGTGGTATTGCGCCATAGGGATAATAAAAGGGGTAGGTACCTACGGAGGTTACGGCGACCACTTCATTAGTATTTTGCTTACTTGGGCGAATTGTCTTGGGATCCCTGAGCCAGTTCTCTAAAGTTCGTATCTTTCTCCCTAGCTCTCTCTATCCCCCTCGCTTTATCAAAGCTCGCCGAGAGTTTGGCGCAATAGTAGCGGGAAATAGCGGACGTACCTATAGAGCCAGTCTTTTGGAAGGTCGGGCAACCGGAAATAAGTTGCGGGGTTTTAATTCGGTAACGGCATCCAGGAAAACCTGATTGCTGACTATTTAGGCCGCTCGATATCTTATTTGCACACGCGTACCTACCTACCCATAGCGCGTACATTCGCCCATCCTCCCATCGGAAGGGTGGGTATGCATAGCGAGTATGCGATTTTCAGCTGGATATAGTTACACGTACAGGCTCGTTAAACGAATCCATAAACCAACCGAATCGTCTCCGTCGTTCGACGTCCTCCATTAGAAACGACCGTGCGATTGATATTCTCATCATCGGTCCACACATCGAATTCCCTTGTTTGTCGATCGAAGCAACGAGCGGTTGGCTTCGTCCCATCCACCTATATTTTATACATAGGTATACGCATCTACTCATATATATTTATACGCATACGCGTTCAACATCGACGCGAATATACATAGAAGCTCCCGATAGAATGGAAATTTGATAATTTGGACGGTTTCCGACCGCCTGGATCGTTGGCGATTCTCCGCTACCGAGCCGCTCTCTCCGCGAACCGTCATCATCGACGGCAGAGGCGAAAAAATTAATTTTTATTGCAAATACACATGACGGCACTTTTCAAGTAGAACAAAAACGCGATCACTACGGTAGAAAATGTCGGAGTCGCGGCATGTTCCGACAATGCGATGGATAGAAAGAAATGCGCGAGAACGGAAATGACGCTTGTGACAGTGCGCTGATTGGTGTAATTGGTTTTCCCGTTGGCATTGCGACGTGCATGGCGCAACCAATAATACAGTTATTTTTTAGCCTCGTATCGGCAAAAAAAAGCCAGAGTAGGTGGTACGCGCGAGTCGCGGACTTCCCGGTCTCATAGCTCACGTAACCGATTGAATATCGGAATACGTGAAATTCCGGAGCATCGAGGGCGTAACCGGATAGCCGGGGGGAAAAAAGCATCGCGGACGTTGAACGAGCTTTAAATTAGGAATGACGGATAGACAGGCCTGGGGAAAGTGGCACGTGTGTGGATGGACCGTGCGGATTTCTCGCTGGCTAGCTCGCAACATCGGTCTACCGATCTTGTTGGCAGACGCGGGGGTTACGATCAATCATCTGTTTTTCCGATCGTTTCGTGTCTCCGTGTGCGTGCGCGGCGCCTCCGTCGGTAGGCTCTCCCACACGTTTCCTTTTGCGTACGCTCGTTTCGCAGGGATCGCGAAGTCGACGACTACGAGCAAAAGTATTATAAGCTGGTGTAAGGAATTAAGTGAAACGAAAAAAATAAATCTCGTATCGGTCGATAAACGTCTTTATTCGGGAAACGAGTCGAAGAAGGACGTGTACAGATGGCAATTGGTGATGTAGGAATGAAACGAGAGAGAGAGAGAGAGATAGAGTAGGAGAGGATGGATCGGGCGGCTCGAGTATGTATATTTCCATACGCGTGTACGACGCGAGGATGTCCTCGTGAAAGCGTGCTCCGAATGTTTGGAACGCGAAGCACACACGGTATATATCCTTCCGTGGCATACACAGCATCGTGCATCGGAGCACTTGGGCCACGGGGAGTTTAGGGAGTACCTAGTACCTACGATAGAGAAGGAGCCAGGCGAGGGTGAGAGCGCTGAATTAATTACCTATAACTGAGGGGGTTTTAATTAAAGTTCAGGGAACTGTTTATGGTACACGCGCCGAAACTCGACTGTGTGCGGTTGCGTGCTGTATATTTGCGTGTTTGTATAGTTGCACGAGGTAGCTTCGAATATGTTGGTTCGTGTTGGTAATACTGTTTATGCTTGTAGATGCGGTATGTTTCGTGTGTGTGTGTGCGTGTGTGCGCGTGTGCGCGTGACATACATTTACATTGGCGCGGCTTTGCCAACGGGGATGAACTTGTGCGCGAGTCGAGGGTTGAGTCGGTCGAGTATATACGATATACCATATTGATGCGAGATGGCAATAGCAAGAGCAACGAAGGTGTCCAGCTCGGTGGGGGATGCCGACGTTCCAGTGTCAGAGGCGAAGCTTTCCTCTCGAATAGCATTGGGAGGGCGATGGACGGCCGAGCGACGTATCACACGCGCCCGACTCACACGGAAAGCCATTAGTCAACGACCACATCCCGATACCTCGATGACCGAACGAAAATAATAATAAAGTTGATTCTTCGGTTACCCGAGGAGATTGCCGACCTATTGTAGGACGTATCGAGCTTATTCTTGAGAAAGAGCCCAAGTAGAGTAGCTAACTTCCTATAGTTATTTGGATAGGCCGGAAAACAAAAAGATGTTTTCGAGTTTGTGAGCTTCGCTTCTTCCTAGCTCGCTCGAAAATATTCGGAAAGCTTTTGGATTAATAGCATTTACACAAGTCGACCGGTATTCGGTCCCTCCTTCCGCGCGTTCACTTTGCCACGGCTCTTATGAAAAATCCACTAGGCATCGAGGTGAGAAAGATCGGGGCTGTTTCTCGAATGTATCGTCGTCGTCGTCGTCGTCCTCGTCGTCGTCCGCAATATTGGCACGGAAGAGAGGGCGCGGAGCATCCATCGACTTTGCCTCACGGGCTACAACGAGGTTCGTGGTCCGTAGCAACAAACGTTACACGCGGCATCGAAATGAGAAACCCTGGTGATCCTGGCAACGCCGATCGGTGTTCACTCTCGTTGCTCGACGAAGCGTTCGGCCCGTCGTTCTTCCAGCGGAAATTGGTCATGAATTTTCTCGGACACGTTCGAAATTGTTCGTATCGTATATTTATTTTATTTTGCCCGTTCGAGGATCAAACACGCTCGATATCGTTCGCGTCGCTCCAATTAGATTCGTGAAATTTTCGGAACTCGCTGTATTTAGCGCGGTCGAATCGATCGCGTTTACACTTCTCTCGATACCCGATACGCGTATCGAGGTTCTTTTACGAGGATTATACTTTTAACAAAAAGCGACGTAAAAGCCGCGTCTTGACACCGAGAACGGTGAGAAAATTCGACAGTACGACGCGAGATTCGCGAAGAAGAATCTCCTCGCCGTAAGAGGAGCGATTTTTCTCTATATATATTATAGATAGATAGCTATATAGACAGACAGAGAGACGAGATGGCCGGTACATAGATGCTCGGTGAACTCGAAGCGACCAACTTCTCCAATCTTTGTTCTTACGACCATATCCTTCTCCGTATAAATGTCTGACTCTCTGCCTCTGTTCGTAGGGGCTGCCGAGAACTCGTTAACGGGCCTTCGCAGACCAGCCGGTTCATCGTAAATCCCGATATCGTCGCTGCACGGGTAACACACACACACCCACACACACGCGCGCGCGCGCGAGCACGCACTTACGCCCTCACCTATCCAAAGCTTGAGCACACTTGCACCGGTGCACACCTAATTACCCGATACACTATAGCCAATTTCGAGGAAAATTATCCTGTGAAATTCTACTTTATTGGAACTGTTGGAGGATTTTCGTTAAATTAATGATCTACCGACGAGAATACGTGAGAATTCCAGCGTTCCTCTTACGGTCGGGTGGTTTCTCGAATTTTCCTCGAATGGCAATCAACGGGAAAATTGGAACGCGATTTGGCAAAAGCGTGCCGGAAGCTCGAGAGTGAGCGAGTGTAGATAAGGTGCGCGCGCGCGTGCACACGACGACCGCATAGGGCCACTCGCATCAAAATTAACTTATCGAAGCGCCGCTTTATTTTGTTGAAACTAATTTTTCATCGCGATTATTCGATAACTTTTCGTTCGTGAATGAGATAGAGAGAGAGAGAGAGAGAGCGCGAAAGAGAGCTGGAAATTTTCGTGCTTTTACCATCGGCCATTTCGGGAACTGTTTCAATGACAAAAATTCTTATCGTCGGGAAGAAAAATTGGTTTTAGCGGAGCAAGATACGAAAGGACAAAGTAGTCGAGCACAGATACTCGTGACAACCTTATCCGTATGGGTACGGACGAAGATGAGGGGTAAAGAGCCGAGAAAGGGGAGAGCCAAGGTGGTTGCTCGTACGAGGCACGTTTCCGGGACGTGGCGCCCCGGTACCTATGGAGAGGAGAACGAGGAGACGAGCTTTTGGCTCGTATCTGTCCCCGTTTCCGTTCCGCGATGGTGACGAGACGGCGGGAAAAGGGGAGACTCGAAGGGACTATAGCCCAACTTCTCTCGACCGACCAGGCTTCGAGGTGAATTCTTATCAAAGCCAGGGTGTACGGGTGCCAAGTACGTATACGTTAGAATCGAACTTTATTCCCCGATAAGATCTCAACCTGGTACGCCGAACCGGCTTTTCCTACCCCACCGCCCGACAGATGGAATAAGGAGACAGGCACGAGGGGGCTGAAACGGGAGCTGAAACGGGGGCTGAAACGGGGGTGAAACGGGGGGGGGCCCGTATTAAAGTCGGCAATCAGATGCTATATACTTAAATAGATAGGTAGGTAGGTACCTATATCCATATAGCGACGACTCATCTTGAGAATATATATTACAACACGGACACGGATATTATTACAGTACGGACCCTAATCACTCGATAAAGTTAAACGATTTATCGATCGTCGAATCTGGACTACGACTACTTTCCTCTTTCGTTACTTTAATTAAAAATTCTCTTTGAGTGTATTCTCTTTGCTTCGCGGTCTTCTCGCGACGCAAGAACTCGATCGGAACGAGAGTTGCTGAGGCATCGGTCGATCTTACGAGTCACAAGACTCGACGAGCCAATGACAGCTGAAATTGGTACCGTAAGTGGATGAAACGTCCCGAGTCGCGAACGACAGGGATGTCTTTCTCGTGTATACCGAGGACGGGGTAAAAGCTTCTTGTCTCGTCTCGTCCCTCCCGAAATGATAATAATACGAATGAAATAATGGGCGTGGCGATCGTCGAGCGGAAAGTCGTTGGTGTCGGTGCTCGTCCGACAAGGGGCGCATCGTGCATAGCGTCGTGGGTACGATCGAGGCTCTTTCTTAAGTGCGATGTTAATGGTGCATGTCGGCGAGGCTCATCGGTAACAGGTTCTGCCATAATTTTCCTGAAAATTTCGCCAACATCGTGGACCATTAAGCACATTGAACGGTTCGGCCGTCCTTTCCACGTCTCCATATACTTTATAGCGCACGTACGTACCTACCTACCTACTACCCGGCTCTCTCGTCTTGGCGGCACATGCTATATTATAGGTAGGTAGGTAGGTAGGTATGTATGTATGTACTATATATCGCGGCTCGCGGCCAATAGATATCTCTCCGTAACATACGGGCTACATAATGTACTCGGTCTTATGTATTAAATATACATATATAGATGGAAGGTATCGCGGGTAACGGTAGCCGAGCTCAACGCTGGCCGTCGGCCAACGTTCCGAGCGGTTCTGGACTCGCCGCGACCGTGAACGAGAAAAACTGAAAACCTCGACGCCACTGTGCTCGGCATTTTCTTTTTCGCGGCAAAGCCTATACGCATACGCTTTGTGTGTGTGCGCGCGTGTGTGTGTGTGTGTCTGCGTGTGTATAAAAGAACCCGACGTTTTTAAGCGGTCGCGGTTAAAGAGCCGTTTATCACCCGACGTCTAACCCGAATGGCTGCTCCACGGATAACTTCCGCGAACTCAACTTTTCCGCTCGTCCCTGGGATCACGGTGCTTCCAATATATCGAGATGAACCACCAACTTTTCGGCGTTCCCAGCACCGAGTTTTTAAAATCTCTATTCAATTTTTTGTTTTCTCATCCGCGCCAAAGATCCATCGGTGGGTACCCACTTACCGATGGCAAACTTGGCTACTCCGGAAATCTTACGAGCCACGACGATTATCGGGCTTTTCTCCTCGTAACGTGAAACGAAGGGGATCGAAGGTACGCGAGTTATATCGCGCGACCGATGGAGAGAGGCAATTTTATATCGTCGCGAGAGACGTTGACCCGTCTACCCTATGGATTGTAAATATCCTCGTAAAATATTATCCCGAGCGTCCTATAAAAATTCAATTTAACCTTCGATGTTGCGAGTAATGTACTCTTGGAGCGAACGAGGCGCCAGTCCCAACGTTAAATTACGATAGAAACAATAGCGAAGATTATAATGGCCGTTTGCTCGATCGAGTCGTACCTACTTAGGCGAAAGTCAACGTTTAGTGAAAAATTACTTATGCGGCCGAACCACCCGGTTTCGTCCCTTTGTCGGTAGGTAGGTACGTAGATACTCCTTTGCTCGGTATATCGCGGACCAACGCCACGAAACAACGTAGCACGAGATATTTCTCAAGATACCTATCTATATATAGGTAACTACATATACCAATCTATTTTGGCTACGCTAAATATTCATGATACGCGGCCGCATATCCGAGCCATTGTTTCAGGATGTACGGTGAAAATGCCGGTACTCGATTCTCTCGGTGGGATATCGCTGCTTTGAGACGGTACGGTAGGTAAGGTATGTACGTGCGCGGCACGGCCGCACGAGAGCCTCGCCATCTCCCCGATAGTTTTACTTCCTCCATTCTCACCGTCCGTTCCGCATCTCTTCGTTCGTCGCCGTCCGTCCCTCCCTCTTTCGATACGAATAATTACGTTTAATTAGTATCTATATACGATAAAAGTAGGTTGTCCCGGTCTGACACTTTGTTTGCACGATCCAAGCGAGCTTTTGCGTTTTCCGTCGACGTTTCGACGCTTCTTATTCGCATTGGGGAATTGCAATAGAGGTAAGAGGAGATAGCGGCGAGGGAGATGAGACAAAGAGACTCGGTCCCTCTCTCTCTCTCTCTCTGTCTCTGCGTCAATGCCTCGTGTCCAGAATACTGGTGACACGGATTTCACTCGCGCATACATACGCCTTCTGCAAACAACGCTCGATGGAAACACTCGGCAGGATAGTTGGAATGGCTTTCGCGATAAAAGGGGACGAAGCCTTTTTCTCTCTGCTGCCTTTACTTAAAACCCTTTCTTTTCTATCGATCCTCTTATCCTTGGACTACCCCGGTATGCTTGTGAGGAACTGGATATCTCGCACGAAACTCGATTCGACGGGGAGGAAGCGAACACGATGGAAAAAGGTGATAAATAACTTTGTACGAGAGCAAGCAGGGAGAGGGGGGGGGGGAGAGAGAGAGAGAGAGAGAGAGAGGGAGAAATAGAGCAGTCTGTTCCACCGATGGTAAAGCTTGTTGGGTGATACGTAACCCATATATACACGTATCTATATGTATATGTACTTACGTACACGTCGCATGTGCACGCACGAGACGAGCTTCGTTCCGGAGTCTTCGAGGATGGAAAATAGTATGTAGGCTATGTAAAATATTTCTGACCGCGACGGTACGTGCTTTCTCACGATTGGCGCTTTTTCCTTCGTCAAGAGTCAGCAATTTTGTTCGAGCTTCGGAACGAAACATTTTCAATAATAGTCGTTCGTACATGTACTATAAAGTACAAGAAATAACGTTCTACCGTGTAAAACTTTGTGCGCTGAAAAATAATAAATTTAATCGATCAGTTTTTTCGATATGTACGAATTTTTTGGCCAAAGAATCGCGCACTCGTATACGAAAAATGAGCAGCCCGAGTGTCTATGACTCGCGGATATTTCGTTAACGTTATAAAATAAGGTATAGCTACGAGGGTGCAATTTTATTCTGTGAAATTATCCGTGGCCCGTGGAATGAATTAAATACCGAGGATAATCTTGTAGTAAAGTTGAAGACAGGTTCTGATGACGAATGCTCGGCTCTTGGAGTTTCATAGAAGAATATATCCCATTTAATAGATGAGGGCTCGAGGGACAGTTATGATTGCACAAGAGGGCAATTAGGGAGGGCCCGGGGATCTCTGGGGCTGAGAAAAAAAGTCAGTTTTCTTGCTCGAGAGAAACGAGAGAAACGAGAGAAGCGACGACGATATCTTCGGGGCTTTATATCCAGTAGTACGGGTGAGGCTTTCTCCGTGGTCCCGCGTACTCTTCTTCCCCTTTTAAACTTGCGTCTCTCTGCACCGGTGAAGGCGGTAGGAAGGCAAGAGAGAAAGATAGAGAGAGAGAGAGAGAGAGAGAGAGGGCCGAGCCAGAACTCGGGGTCTTCGTTGATTAATACGTTTTCCACGAGTCCGGAATGTCTCATGAATGCTTCCAAGATTTTCCATTTTCTTGTACCTTTTCCATACGGAGGAGACGGCGACGGCGATACTCTCGTATTGTCCGCAGAGCCGGAAGAGCTTTTGATACGTACAAATTTAAATGGTCGTAGTCGCCCCGATTTGCGGTGTGGAGAAATTCTTTCGGTATACGAGACTGATTGACGAGAGTTTTACTCATGAAAATCATGGGAATGGTGTTTCGGCGATACGCGGGACCTCCGACGTACGGTATACACACAGGCGTGCATACACAGGCGTGCAGGTTGAGACTTTTGGCGAAGAAAGTTTGTCGGTTGATGCTGCTGCTGCTGCTGCTGCGGTGCTCTCTGACGCTTCGAAAGTAGGTACTTGGAACCGAGTGAGGTGTCACGCGAGGAAAGTAGACGTCGGGATGTAAACACGAGAACGGAGAGCTCGGGACGATGGTGAGTTTCACGCGCGTGTACGACGACTACGACGACGACGACGACGACGACGACGTCGAGGAAGAAGTTGGCTCACACGCCAACGCTCGAAAGCCGCAACCGAGAGTTCCAGGTAATGGTGTACGATGTTCCATATTTGGGGTAGCTTTCGAAGAAATTCCGTAGGCATAACTACGTGACCGATAACGTCGTTATGCTCGTACGTCGCGACGAGCTATAGGTACAAACTCTTTAATTATATTCGTAGTTTTATTCGCGTTGATTTTTGTTCCAAGAGAAATGGGACGTGGGCAATCGCCAAGTGGAAAAACAAACCGCGTAAAACAATTTCATTTCGGAGAAATTTCCGGAAATTCGGATTAGATTACCTATATACTACGTACCTATATATATATATATATATATAGTATATATGCATCTTGAGGGAATGTATTAACGGAACGAGAGACCGATACGATCCACGCTAAAAGATGCATCTTTTAACCGAGGTTGGGTTTTGAGTTTGCACCGAGTAAAGGGTCGATCCGATAACCCATATCGGATTTTATAAGCATTTTATAAATTCTCGCGACGCAAGCCGACACCTCGATATTTTTTTCGAAAAGTGTTTTTCCCGGCTGTAGCAAAGACGCTGCGGGCGTGAGGAGGTGGCGCGAGACGGTCACGGGTCAACACGAGATTCATGCCGAGATTGAAAGACACGTACAGAATTCGTTCTTGGTTCACCCGAAACGGGGACAGATTGTACAGAGAGCCGGGGGGAAAAAGGCGAGGAGACTCGACGAGATCCGACGAGATCCGGGATGCGGTTGGTGCGAGGGAGGTAAGACGCCGAAGGGAGGAAGGAGCCGGCACCGCAACCGCTGGATCCACTGTTTGCTCGGATAAGAGTAATTAATGTCTGTCTCGCGCGTTTTGGAGCGGTATGCCTCGACGGATGGATATAGGCTTGGGTAACCGTTTGCCACCGGTGACACCGGTGACACCGGTGACACCGGTGACACCGGCCCTTCTCTTTGCGCCGTTTACCGGCTTACTTCTACCAACGTGTTTGCGAGGGGGGGGGGGCGGGAAGGGGGCTTTGCCACTCGAAGTAAGTACTCGGGCGGCCGCTTCGCGTTCGAGATTATACGCGAGGTGTCGGTGTCACGAGCCCGAAGGAGACTGTCCAAATCCGGAGGATGAACTCACCGGCGAAGAGGCTTTCTCGTGTGTCGTCGAGGTATGCCCTCTTTGTTATTCAACCGCAATACCGCACCGGCACCACCAGCACCACCACCACCAGCACCACCACCACCAGCAGCAGCAGCAGCAGCAGCCTTAGCAGTGTAGGGGGGGGGGGAGAAGAAGGCTCGTCGGGAATTACGATGTAATTCCTCGAATATCACACGTAGGTACCTATCGATGCGTCGAACGCATTTCGAGATGAACGAGCATTCGTGTAGAGCCGCGCGTGCTTCTTTTATATATCTTCTTTGACGGATCGACGTGAAATTCAACGAATGAAAAATAGTCGCATCGACTTATAGTCGCTCGACTTTAGCCGTGAGCACGGGTTAAATAACAGAGCAGGTATCGCCGGAAGCTGCAGGGATAAACCGGTGGCGATTACAGGCTGAAGGAAGCAGGAGGAGGAGGAGGGAGGGCACTTTGCGAAAGACTCGCGAGTATATCCATCACCTACGTACCTACATAGGTACCTACTATATATAGTCCGTGTATAAAGTGGTTGATGCACTTGTGGTTAGACTGTATTAGGCCACGAAACCACGCACGGATGCCAGACGCGACGACGACGAGGACGACGACGAGGACGACGACGAGGACGACGACGAGGACGACGACGAGGACGACGACGAGAAGAGTAGGGTTTGGGTTGGTACGAGCGACACACAGCGTATAACATAGGTACGTATATATTTGTATATTCGTAAGACCGGCGGGCGGTCCGAGTCCTCTTCTGGCAAGGATTAAAGGGCCGTGGCCACGCGACTATAGCCATCCACACGTAGATATAGCTCGCGACGCTAAAGCATTAACGAGGACACGGACTTCCTTGAGGTGGTGGTCCGCTCCCTTCGACCGCCAGCAACTAGCCGAGGGAGAGACCGGGTGAGAAAGTGATGGGACGGGAAGAGACCGTCTCGTTAACACCGTCGCTGTTCCACACACACACACAGACACAGACACACACTTTATGCATAGATTCGCCGAGCGTTACGTACAGCCAGTTGGACGTTTTCTCTTTCTCTACGTCGACCAACTCACCCTCCTTCCCAACTTGTTCTACCCCGCAATACGCCGATACACGCGATCTACGCAAATTCGGAACATAATCTTTCGCGATAAGCACCCAGCGTTCGTAGCTAGGTACCTACATAATGACTCGCCCGTACCATTAATTCAATGGCCCATTATTTGTCCTTTCGTTGTACACGGCTATAATTCAGTGGACGTATCGTACTCGAAGCGTTGCTCGTTTCTTCGACGGCCCGCTCACACGCTGCGACGTGCGATCTACATTTTGTTTTGCGAACCACGATCGAACCGTCGACCCCGACGGTGCGGATTCGATCAACGAACGGATGATATTCCTCGTATATTCACGATTAACCCGACACGCTCGCGAATTACGCGATTTCGTATTAGTCGGATATCCGGATCATCGGGATAAATGCATGGAAATCCATAAACCTCGGAGACGAGGCCGCATCTCTCCGCAAATGTCCCTTCTCTATTATTATATCGGAGCGAGAGAAAGCGAGAAAGTCCGCGCCGGTGTACTCTGCCGTCGACTGATTTACCGTCCGAAACAATCCCTTCCTCCTGCCCCCCTCTCTCTACCGTGTGGAAATTAATTAAGCAATTCATTAGACTCCCGGCACGCCGCGCGTAACGAGCCGAGAGAAGAATAACGGCCGAAAAATTCCTCTCCGGTCATTTCCTCTCTACGGTTAGGGACGACCGAAAACAAAAACAAATAAAAACAAATAAAAATATTTATCGAACGAAATCTTACCCGAAGCCGTCGTAGCGAGATAAAGTGAATCGAATCAGTCGCTGCGAACCGCGCGAGAGTCGTAATGGAAGGCCGAGGTATTTTTTAAACGATAATCCGCACGATGCTTGTCCACGAGTCTATTTGGTTATTGGATTCATCCGAAGTGTAGGTATACTCGGATAGTACCAGAGATGATTTAACGATGCGTGGTAGGTTCGCTCGTACGTTTATTACGTAGGTACGTGTAATCGACGTATCGGTATCTCCTTCCGAATCAGATGTAAATAGCCGAAGTAGAGCTCTCATTGGTGTGTAATTTCGACACTCGAATGGATATACCTACTGGTGTATACCGGACGAATGCCAAGAAGGGACGTAAGTACCTACTAGCGCGGGAATCAGTTTCGCAATTTCGCACCAGCGCTGCACACCGTCGAGGTGCAATGTCTCGGATGTATTGTAACACGATGGAGGATGCCGAAAGCGAGGAATCTCTTTCCCGCGGCAGAGCGATCACGATTACAAAGCTTTATTTCATAACCATGTTGGCTCATTGTGCCTCGTGGTGCAACGGAACAAGAGGAAAAGCGAATGCGAATACGAATACCAGAGTAGTGAAAACAAACCTAGTGCCTCGAAACGAGACAAGAACCATCGAAACTGAACATTAATCTTTTCCGTGGGTAGAAATAATATTACCGATATTGACTATGCATGCAAGAATTTAGTTCGCACGATAAAAACGTTTGTTTTTTCGTTCGGATAGAGATATTTTCGTTCGTACGTTCTACGATTATCTTTCGCTCTTTTTCTTTCGAAAAATCTGGAAAACATGAAGAAACGAGGAATAGGTATGTAAAGATATTGTTGATAGAGCGTTAATTAGCATAGATCGTTTTTTCATCGTACGTCTACAATATTGCACGAAGCAAAACCTTTATGATATTCACGTTGCGATAATATTACTTTGTTCGGGAAAGAGAAAGAGATTGAGGAAAAAGGGAGAACTGGGGGCAGAAAGAGATAGATAGAGAGACATGGTTGAATGTATGCCGCATTGGAATTTGGGTCACGTAACGTATGGACGAAAACCGACGGTCCGCGCACCGTAATCGCGTGGTCCTTCTCTGCCTCTCTCGACATTCTGGCGCTTATATACGACCGCAAGACGAATATCCATATTTCTCGTCACACTCTCAACGATATATACATACCCCTCATCACGCACGCACGTGCGCGCGCGCGCGCGAAATAGAGAGACGGACAGAGATAACAAGCCCAGACAGATTTTCGGGTTTTCGTACCGTACCTATACTAATGCAAATAGCGTATATTCTCGAAATTGTTATGTTGCGATGAGATATGCCGTTTCTTGCCCGAGTCTCATCTCCGAGAACTTCTCATAGTTCCCCTTTCAAGCTCGTCCTCTCTCGCGAGGTTGGATTTTACGTAGGTTTTTGTCGTAGGCATTTCTCGACGCGCTTTCAGCGAGTTTGAGCGAAACTAGTGTATCGAATGATTACGCATTGTTGTTTTTCATATTGCAGTGCCGATCGATATTGTCGTTTCTTAATAAAATAGCTTCCCGCTTCCTCGTGGACAAAACTTTGCTGTCACGACGAAAAAATTGAAGCAACCTCGTAGGACGATGCTCGCGACATCGCGAAACCGGAAACTTGTTCTAAAACACGAATGTAGCATGTTCCCGTTTTCATTTTCTGGCAAAATGCCGGGAAAGGACGAAAAAATTGAAAATGATCTCGTTTTTCAAGATTCATCGTTTGATACATTTTGACGTTCCAGTTTCGTACACAGGTAGGTACGCGAACGAGAATGAAAAGGCTCGAATGTTACGTGCGTCACGTTTGTAATGGCGATACCGAAGTTATGATATGGCTGCTCGTCGTCGTTTTCGCTCTCGTTGTTTTCCGACGACGACGACGACGACGACGACGACGACGACGACGTGGCCGTGTGTATCTACGTGGACGCGTGACGTATATAAGGCTACGATATTGAAAATATAATCCAAGAGGCTGCTTCTGCATTCAAAAACTGGTCGTTCTTTCTTTCCCGTACGAAACACCGAACCGGGATAAGATACGAGAGGGAAATAGAGATGGAGAGACAGAGAAATGTAGGGATAAGAAATAAAAGGCAGAGCGGAGCGGGAAGAGGGAAGGATTCGCCGCGACCTGAATCCACGAGTATATTCGGAAAACTAGATTTTTGTATTTCTTTCACATATTCCCGTTCATCGATACGAGCACGCGTCTCATCCTCCGCCAGATATACGATACTTGCGTTACTTTTCTTTACGACCTATATGGACATACGCAAAATTCCGTTAAATAGTCGAATCGACGCTTTTCCTAATTCGACCGAGATTTATATTTTGCT
Source organism: Netelia virgata (assembly GCA_951802705.1). Lineage (NCBI taxonomy): Eukaryota > Metazoa > Arthropoda > Insecta > Hymenoptera > Ichneumonidae > Netelia > Netelia virgata. The sequence continues at coordinate 263,428 of OX637867.1, read as the reverse complement.
AGCGTAGCGTATGTTGCTGGATTCGAAGATTATTCCAAATTTTATGAGAATAATAAATATGAGATCGTGAGGAGCGGAGAAAAAGCGGAACAACTTTTGGCTATGAGAAATATACTTGGCGTAACTCGCTCTCCGTCAAATCGTTAAAGAGTCGGCCAAGCAACGTATATTTAGCATAAATCTATTGTAAAGTTAAGTCTCGGCAAGCACCGGTAACTCGGTAGAGTAGGTAGAAAGAGGATGAGGAGAAAGAATATCGCCGCCGCCACCGCCGCCGCCGCCGCCGCCACCGCCGCCACCACCGCCATCGCCACCGCCGTCGTCGATGTCGCTGCAGCGAGCGTGCAACGCGGTAACGAACCAACACGCGCGTTTCTTACCGACAAAAGTTTCGACGTTGCTCCGCCGCGGATTCTCCTTCGAGGATGATGCTCGCCTCGATGCCGCCGCGGGCCACGCGAGGCCTGAAAGGGAGAGGGAGCGGGACCTTGGAAACGATGGGAATGGAAGAACTTTTTATCGGTGGCCGCACGGACGAGATAGTCGAGAGAATCTTTGCGAATTCTCGGAGGTGTTGTCGGGAGAGGCCATGAGAGACGGGGCTACCAAAGATTGCGAGGAAGAAACTCGAGTTAAAAAATCGAAGGATGAAAAGTATAATATTTTATTTGTGTGCGAGATTACCTACAATAAGTACGTTTTTCGCATTGCTCGTGGAATTAAAAGTTGAACGACCGTATGCTTTTGTGCCGAGTCAAATATCGGGTACGTATCAGAAAAAATGGCATTCGATGGATTTCGAGGAGGAATTGAACCCAGGTAGAGTTGCATCCTATTGTAGCGTAGGTACATAGCTACGGGAGGCTTTTTGGTACCTACTCCTCGAAGAGTAGTACGTACTTATAGTCGATGAACGTTTTCTCTCCCCCCCCCCCCCCGTCGATCCGGATGCGTGCTTATCGAATCGCGAGAATATTCGGGGAACGTCAAAGTTTGAGAATTGCGTCGAACGGAGAGGAAGCGCGTCATCATCAACTTAACGAAAGTTCACAGACTTAACTTGCACGCACAGCCTTCCGTCGGTTTCACGTTTCTCACGAGCGTTCACCGCTGGTTGAATGAGAAGTTGAGCCAACGGATGGTGCACTGACAACTTTGTTGCACCCTTCCTCGAATCTCGTGTACCGTTCTCCGTGCCACCCGCCGCGCAATCACCTTCCACAGTTTAACTGGGAAATCCTGTTGACACTGAATTATATCCTATGAATATACTCGACGAGTGTGACGAGGCAAGAGTCTCTTCATCGGTACGACTCGCGCTTATATTCTATGAGACACTTTCAAGAGGGCTCAGCTGCAGTCGGACAAAACCTCATTGTTTCTCGCGCAAACTCTCTCTCTCTCTCTCGCTCTCTCTCGATTGTGCTCGTACTCCCTTGTCTCTTTGTTCTTCATCGTTCGATACTACGCCATATCTTCAACTTGCTCGGATTAATTATCGCAACATTGATCTGGTGAACTTGTTCGCCAAGTCGTTAAAAACCTCAAAAAGTGTTATACAAATGTACCTACCGAGAAGGAAAAAAATGGCATCAAAAGCAGCGATATTTCAAACCCGCAATGCCCGGGACAGAGGCACACCCCACGTGACAAGTATCAGGTATACAGTGCTCGCGAGTCACTGTGCGGACAAGCTCGAGTGGTCTGTATTTTTGTCGAGAATGAAAACTGGACAAGCGGTGTTATCTCCTATCCTATGAGAGAGAGAGAGAGAGAGAGAGAGAGAAAACCAGAATGAGATCAATCGAGGCGAACCGTTCGTTGGTAGCTCTCCTTCTCCCTCTCTCTCTCTCTCTCTCTCATTCTCTCGGACACGTTTAAAGAGTATGGCACGGAACAAAACCTGTAATGTATCATACGTACGTATATACGGGGATGACCGGTTGGCGCGAACTGGCTTCACAATTCTGCAAGTGACTACGAGTATCAAGAGAGATAGAGAGAGAGAGAGAGAGAGAGAGAGAGAACGGAGGGTTCATAAAGTATCTTTATCTGGATCGTCCGCGGAGTTACGAGTTGAAAGTATGGGCTATTAACTCGCGGAGAGTTGGTGCGCACGGGACCCGAGAGAAAGAGCCAAGAGTGGTGTACACGTGGAGTACGACGAGCGAGTTACCCGAGAGACGAAGAGACGAGACCGAGTGCATTCCCGGAACTCGACGACTCCCTGAGAAATGCTTGTATCATTGTAGGTACCTACCTACTGGTCTATTAGCCAAAAGCCAAGCGCGCGCGCGCGCGCGCGTGCCATTCTCGTTTCTTATCCGGACGTCGACGGTTGACCGTACTTATACTTAGGCATACGTACCCGATAAACGGAATGAACGATGTTTATTAAACGATCGACATCGGGCGTAACGATACTTTTCTTCTCTTACGACGGTTTATCGGTTAGCACGGAACGAGAAGCGAAAACGATAATACCGGATTGTAGTAGGTAGGTACAAGGCGCGATTTGTTCATCGTGAGCTCTTACCGCGATTCTCACGAGGCGAGAAAACGGGAAAAGAGGAAAAGAGGAAAAGAGGAAAAAGGGATAAACGGGAATGTAGGTACGCGCGCATCGTATAACTCGCGGGACTCCTGCGCGGTTTGCTTCAAATTGAGTTTGCATCCGATAACGGGCTCGAGTCAAGTTGTAGCAACGGGGGAGCGAGAGAAGGAAGGAGACTCTCGCTGGTACACACTACGATATCCATATGTACCTATACATATACATTTTTTTAGCCAGAGTGCGGCCAACAGTTGAAAATCCACTTTTCCGCTAGGAACTTTATCGTACGGTGAATCGCCCCTAGTACATCGCTACGAACGAGTATAGGTATTTGGCGCTTGTTGGAAAATTCCTCGTGCTTCTCCCCCGTTGTGGTCCGACAACCTTTCGCCTCTGCCGTATTTTCCTTTCCGCTCATCCTTCACCTCGATCCGTCATCCTTCTCCGACTCGTTCCTAGCTCCTCGTCCGTCGGCATCCTCGGCGGCGGTGTTCACTTTGTCGGCCGTTATTGTGTACGTCCCGGTGCTATGCGCTCTTATATCTCATCGGGAGACTGTTTCTTTTCTTTTCTTTTCTTTTCTTTTTTTATTTCCCCGATATAGCTATCTACCACGAAGCGTAGCCGCTCGTGTTCTATCCAAGATCGATCGTCGTACTCTCTTGTGTTAGTATATTAGGATCGCGCGATGATCGTTTATTCGTTGCTCGTTACGAACCTTTGCCAAAAGCCAAAACGTACATTACCCGCGAGGGTAAGAATCAAAATGGTGCGAGAGCGTTTTTGTTTTTTGTTCTTTGGGCTCTGGACAGAGAATGTACCAAAGATATTTGCGCGAGTTAGTTGTCGGTCGTGGGAGTTTTGACGAAGCCTGTATACGTAGGTAGCCTGTAAACCTACCTACACGGAGCCGTCCCGTTGCGATAAATTTCTCGTCGCGGATCTCTCTTCGAAGGGCTGGATTCGACGAGGGAAGAACCGCGAAGAGGGATAAAGACGGTAGGAGGAAGCATCGGTACTTTCCCGTTTCTTCCATTGATATCGTGTTCGTGCTCCCTCGTCACGGTCCGACGGTCTCGCGATCTCTCAATTATTTTTCTTACGCGCCGCCTCACTCGGCACGAGAAAGCGCGCATTATCCGACTCGGGGTAGGCGGTATAGCGGCAGCGATATGTATTCTATCTACGTTTTTTACGATCGTTCGTGCCTTCTATATAGGCGGATCTCGCTTATCGACGATAACGTTCCTATGAGTTTTTAATTTTAATCAGGGACGGCTCGTATAATAATATATTTATACGAGTCGCGATGGCGACAGGAGACGATTCGATACGTCGAGAATGAAAAAAAGATCGAAAAGGTTTTGTTACGCGGCACCGAGACGTAGCAAAAATTGGAACGAGAATCGATGAGGATCGAATCGTTATCCGGATCGAGACATCTGGCAAAGATTCGAGAGGACGGGAGATGGGCCCGTATACCGTGGGTAACCGCCTACCTTTATCTACCGCGTAACCGGTACACGTACGATCGGTATGATATACGCGGAAGGAAGAAAAAGTGGCGACCCAAGCCAAGAAGCGAGAGTAGAGCAGACGTGCTCGCATTCGCCCCCGACGATCAAACTTTTAATTAGAGAATGGATTTACCATCTCCCATCTCTCAATTATATCTAGATTTCTAAGAAGAAGTAAAGAGCCGCGACGGAGGTTCGAGGATGCGGGACGAGTAAGTACGAGTGGAACGAGAAAAGCAAAGAGACGTACCTATATCAAAGTTGTGGGAGGATCGTTAATACACGGTATGGTCTACGTAGCTATATACGTACAGGGGATAGACGGGGCCAAGCAGCGAGAGGATTGCATCGGCACTGCTGTTCGTGGATGCGAACAGAAACTCACCGATCTCGGGAATCTTTCAATTACATCTCGTGCTTCGCGAAGCAGCGAGAGCGCAAACCAAGCGCGGTTCATCGGTGACTTTTCCATCGGTCTCTTTTTCCGTTCCTCTATGTATATAGGTACATATACGATACGTATAGGTCGACTTTTCCCCCGGTTTTTATCAACGAGGGGCTGACCTACAGTGTCGAGTTTTGCCAGCGAAAAGAAAGAAAATCGGATCTCACGCGAGATGCGACCACGCGAGATGCGACCACGCGAGAACCAAAAAATAATATCTGTACCTATACTATAAGCAACCAACGTCCATAGATATGCCACAAAGAAAACAACTTTTCTCTCGTTCCTCGGTGTACCTACTTACAATCGAGCGCTCTGCAAAAAGAATCCTTTCTCGGACAAATAAATCATTTTAAAACGCTCGAACGATCCTACTCGTGACGAGTGTATCGTGTCTCGGGATATTTTCTTTCGCTATACCTAATAGTAGGTAGGTACCTACAGAATTTCGTGGCACTCGACGAACCTTTCTCACCCTGCTGCAAGACACACCTAATACAGATAAGTAGGTACCTATAGGTAAGTATAGATATTTATTTGCGGATTTGACGAGGGAGTCTCGCGAGTCTCGATGCCACATCGGTGTAGTTCGAGGGTAGAAAGTTGAGAGGTCGAATCTCTTTGAAAAGTGGTACTTAACGCATCGGTTAAATTCCTCTTTCACGGTCCTGCTTACAGTCTCGATAGGATGGAACAAATCGGCTTTGCAATCGGTATAGGTATATCCTTCGCGGCCAGAAATTGGAACGTGCTAAACGTTGGCCCTTAAATGAGATGTAGGTACCGTAAGTATTCGAAATGCGGCCCTCGTCGGTTCGGACCAAAGATATAACGCTAGGTCGAAATCGACCCTTATTCCTTACCTCATCTCGCTATGATTTCAGTCGAATCGGAGCTGGATATGGATTAAAGAATGGCGTTAAATTCGTAGGAGTTTGCAAATCGTGAGATAGTGCGAAGAACAAATGGTTATATATGGAAAAGTTTAATCAAAGTTATGTACATCACGCAGATCACAGTGATGAACTTTTTTTTCGCTTGTCCTGATGAAACGTCCGACGGCCTGATTTACTTTTTACTCGGGAGGCATGCGAGGCAAGAGAGAGAGCGAGACGGAAAGACTACATTCGTTACAGTAGTAACGAGCGTCCTTTGGTCAGACGGTACGTCGCGTCACGTTTTTCGTCCAATTCCCTCGTGGTTAATCATCATAATTTCCAAAAATTCCGGAGTTATGATATCGAGAAAGCAAAGAGTGGGAGTAACGAAGGCAAACGTTCGAATATAAATCCAACAAGGAGAGGAAAAGAGCAGATACGTCGGCGGAATCATGTCACACCGCTCGCTGAATTATTATGACCGTATGGAGGTGCTCTCTCATCTCTTTGACACACTCGTACGTACACACATGCAGCAACTACGGCGACGTTTCATAGCCCATTGTGTTCAAGCTGCATACGTTGCACCAGTGGACAATGTTCAGCGCCCATTGTACGACATTAGCGAATGGAAGGGTGGGAGGGAGAGAGAGAGAGAGACAAGAGAGGGAGGAGAGTTAGCGAGGAATCCGTCAACTCGTCGGATACGTCTCGCTTGCTTGCTCGTTCGTCGTTCTCATACCTCTCGCTATTGAACACCGCACTAGCTCACACAGCAGCGTTACGATTGCATCGATGCACCCCAATAGCAATATCGACGGGAGGGGCGGGGGACGCTTGGTGGGTATCCTCGAATAACAATTATTGCATCGACGCTCCCGTCGCGTGTTGAATCGCTTTCGATCTCACTGTGCTCTCTCTCTCTCTCTCTCTCTCTCTCTCTCTCTCTCTCTCTTTCTCTCTGTCTCTCACACACACAGTCGTCACATATGTATGGCCACATCCTTCACCCATCTCGCTCTATGGATGCCGTTTCTCCCTCGCATTCACATTCCCATCGTTTGTATACGTATCATTGTTTCCCATTTATCTTCGTTCGATGGTGAGCACAGTCTTGACACGGCCCAACGGTGATAGGAAGCTATTCTATTTTCAAGGTGATACCAATTTACATCCAATCGTTATTGCGACCAAACCGAAGTGGCTACCGACAATTTGAGAATAGCAGCGTTAAATACCCGATAGCCGTCGAACTGAAAATGATTTGACCGAAATCACGATCCAAGCAAGTAGGTAGTTCCAACGTACGAAAATGAGGACCGCGAAACGATACGTTAAAGATTTACGAAATGATTATCAGAGCGTCGCAAAACGCGAACCACGAGGAGAATAGGAGAAGCATGACATTATCGATGCGCGTACCTATTCCGAGCGACGAGGAGATTGCGAAGAGCGGGTGGGGAATGACGAGTCGAGGATCGTAGAGGGGCGCGAGTGATGACGGACGCGAGTGTTTATGCCATATCCCGGATATTTATGTAGCGCGAACGCGCGTACATGTACCAACGAAATGCACGTGGCAAGAGCTGGGAGGACAGGCGGACAGGGGGATAGGAGCTGCACGCTAGAACTAGAATTCGTCGCTCGCATAAATGAATATAGTCCCGACCGTATACGCGTGTTAGGTAGGTATTTACGAAATGTACTGCGAAACGAGAATGCCTGTAGGACGTAAATAGGTGCACGAGAGAAAACGTCTAATGATACGCCAACAAGATTATGGAGATTAGAGGGGTATCTTCGTGCTTGATGCGTCGATGGCTTCCAAGATCCTCCGGTTTTTCGCGATTATACGATGCCCGCTGGTCCGAAGCCTAATCTACGATACTTTAAGATCTCGCGACACGCGATATCCGTACGGCTCTTCTATTCTCTACGCTATCTTTCCTCGAAGAGCGTAAAATTACATTAGTCGCCGACGCGTATCTGCTGTCTCCGTTGTACCCAACGATAAGACGAATAGGTAGGTATCTACTTACGAATATGTACCTAACTTACCTAGATATCGTATATTCGGGAGATATTCGCGAGTGTCTCACGGAAACGCGCTCGAAATGCATGTACGCCGAGGTGGTGGCAATTACACGGCTAATAACGTGTAATAGTACGGTATAGTACAAGGGTAGATCGAGACCCGCGTGCGACACGGGGTACCTACCTACCTACCTACCTGCCTATAACAACAGTTGCCGTTGACGGAACGAGGCTATCGCCACGTGAAACCTTTATATTCCTCCCGTGCCTTTATATTTTCCGAGCACAGCTCGACGCTTTTTCTCCCGCCCCGAGTCATAACGGCGTTCGAGAGCCCCACCGAACGATACCCCGACACGTACCTCTCCGTTTCGCGGTTTCATTTTCATTGTCGACGATCGATCCAAAATATTGCGCGAAACGAACACGAGCCCCACCGACGCGCACACCTTTCTCCCTCGCTCTCTTTTACCTCCCTCCTTTTCTTTTTGTCCTCTTACATAGAGGTCCTCTTTCAAGCAGCTATTGAAAAGTATAAATTTCCGTACAATTGACCGCTGTTTTCGTCGCGATACGGCCGTTCGTAATATCAAACGATAAATAAAGGACGATAAAACAAAAAAGTTGCGAATTACCGGTTGACTCCTTTCCTCTATCCCTCGTCTCCCATTTATGTATTTCTCGACTCGTTCCTTGTAGATACGTAATCTCGGATAAAAACAGACTGCGACAGACGGTCGCAGAGGGTTGTCTTTAAAGGTGTTTGTTTTTCGCGGAATGTATTTTATCGATCGGGGAAAATCGCCCGTTACGTACGAGCACCCTCGCTCATCTTACGCTCGCGACAAATAAAAACAGGAAAATTATGACCTCGTCCGTCCGCTAACGATATCGATAATCAAAAGTTGTAAAAGAAGTTGGTCATTCGTCAAGTCTGAAGAGAAGTAGAAATTGGTCCCGTTGATGAGTCACCGCGGCATCGTTAGCCACCCCGTGGATGCCTCGAGAATAAGAATCGTCGCGTTTGAATCATACTGACATTCTATACACGTGCCAGACATATTCGTTGAAATTTATTCAAAGTTATACGCGATCGTTGCGGTTACCTATAAAAAAAAACCGTAAAAAGGTCGTAGGTACTTTTTTCAAACAATGTGTTTTTTTATGCCTCAGCCGATTGGATCGACGAGGCCAACGAGCAACGACGATGAGAAAAATCGCTCGTGTTGCTTGGTTCCTTGGTGAAAAAACTTGTCGGGAACGAAAAATTGTGGTAGGGTTCGCACCGATATTAATCCACGCGGATTTCAAGCGCCGCGAAACCTCGGTTGCGAGTCAAAAGAGTACCGTGCCGTTCCATCTCGATGTATACGGTACGACTCTCTCTTTTCAACTACTACGATAGTACCGAGCGTACACACAATGGGCGTGGGCACACGGAAAATTCCGGTAGTGCTGGCTGCATTTCGAGGCTGTCATCACCCTCCGAACCCCTCGAACCGTGAAATACGCCGACTACCGCATCTTTTAATCATTTTCTCTATTCCGGTTATATGTCGTAAATACATTTAGCGATAATGGATGCGCGAGAGACAACGCGCAGATTCTTTGAAATCTGTCGAGGGACGAGAGAGAGAGAGAGAGAGAGAGAGAGAGAGAGAGAGCGAGAGAGACAGCATAGAAAAAAGCATTTTAACGCGCCTTTGTACGATATTAATATAAACGTTCGGTAAGATATTCGCGTGTAACGACGCAAAAATGTTTATCGGGCAGAGAGAAGATCCTGTCTCGCTCTCTCTTGCATCCTAAGGTTATTTTGCGGGCACGCGTGCGCCGATAACGCGAGAGATATTCATAATATATCTATATATATTGTTCCGTCGCACGACGATCGGGAAAGAGAAAATTAATAAATTTAAAGAGTTGTATTCAAACTATGACCCGTGATGGTCTGCCGAGTACGAGTGTCCCTCTCTCTCTTACTAGGTAGCCATAAAAAAGGGTCTACAAGCCATTCGCTCGGCTCATTTTATTGATATTTTCACATTTGGCGACCAGACACCACAGGAAATACGCTTTATTGTTTTATTTCTCTATTTCAAATAAGAAGTCGTTTTTATAAGTTTACGAACGAAGCGAATTGTGCGTTCGTGACATTTTTTGTAAAAAGAGGATAACGAACAGATTGTGGAAATTCCACTCTGGAATTTCCATGCAGATGGGTTAAGAATTTTTACTAAGTTTTTCCCATACCAAACCTTGTCGTGATTGGTGACAGAGAGTTACGCCTACAACTAAATTAAATAGAGTTGACCAATGACCTTCAGTCTAAAAATTCACGCCTTACATGAATTTTCGAGTACGCGACTTGAAGGCTTTGCTCAGCGATCACGACAAGACAGTCGCTTCTTACACTTCTCAGCCGATCCTTCGGAAGAGAAAACACTCCGCGAAGTATCACCCTTGTGATATGTTCGCGTCACACTCACTTCAATAGTGTAATAGTCGCTTCTTACACTTCTCAGCCGATCCTTCGGAAGAGAAAACACTCCGCGAAGTATCACCCTTGTGATATGTTCGCGTCACACTCACTTCAATAGTGTAATAGTCGTTTCTTACACTTCTCAACCGACCGTTCGGGAGAGAAACCGCTCCGCGAAGTTAAACACCCTTGTGATATCTTCGCGTCATACTTACATTCTTAATGTATCATTTCTGATTGTTCAACCTTCAGTGTAACGTTTTGTTGTAAATAGATTTCAGTATAGTGTGAACAAAAGCATCAAGAATTTATTTTTCAACCAAACTTTTAATTTCCTATTATCCTTTAATTAGTATAATAGGCGTTCCCGCAACGATGCCTCAACATCCCAAGTGCGCGGTAACATATATATATAGGGTAGGTACGTATGTATATGGAGATGTTGGGAAGAGGTTCGAGCCAAAGCAGAAGCACACTGACAGCATCGATATCTTTGGATAATCGAGATACCGCGCGATCGGAGGTTCTTCGATCGGTTCTCGGTAGTGGGCTCTATGCAGAGGCGTCCAACGTTGTTGGAATATTCCCCTCTGTATCGCTCCGAGGGGTCGAGGTTCTCTCTGTAATGGCAATATTCGGTCTGCGGAGGGAGATCGAGGGAGAGAGAGAGAGAGGACATGGCGTATAGGGACATAAAGTTGCAGCATGAAGGTAACGAGGGGTCGGGCCCATCCCGTCCCACGTATTCCTTCCACGATACTGAATAATACTGACCACGAGGCTTGCCCGATCGTTGCTCGTTCTCGCGTTCGATCAGCTTCCATCGTCTCCCTCTTGTTCTTGGTCCGTGTCACACTGAACTTGAGATAGTCACGTTTGCACATTCGTGTACACGTGTAGGTATGTGTACGGTACTGATTTATACAGGTAAGTACGTGTGTCTATGGATGAAACTGGAAGTGATGTATTCCGGTAAAGCCCATCTTCACAAATTTATTACCGCAGCGAAGCTTCGGTACACGTAGCCGAAGACGAACGAGCATCGTCACTATTCCCATTTCGCATCCTCCGTAGGTATAAGAATCCTACCTCTTGTACGTTGGTATGTATTACTAACTATATTCTCGGCAACGGAGCCAATGAATCAGCTTGACACTCAATTTACTTGACAGTCTATGGCGGAGAGAATACTATCGGCAATGAAACCCACTCGGCACAAGAGCCCGCGTCTCTTTGAAACGGCCATGCGTTTCAATCAGTTTCTCCCGTACGGCCCAAAGTGTCGAAAGGTCGAGGATCGATTCGTTTTCTCGTCCGAGAAATGTCTGCTGCGAGTTACGTCAAATTGTACCGTAATCTCAAAAAGTGGTATTCTCGGTAAATAGGTACCTAGTACCTAGGTATAATATGTAGGTGGATAGTTAGATAGGTAGGTAGGGAGGTAAGTGGGTAGGTAGAAACCGCGTACGATAGAGAGGACGATGCACAAACTCGCGAATGGATTAGTCGGGCTGCAATGATACAGAATTATATTGTTCCGCAGGGTACCGCGACGGTCCGTCCTTAATTCGAGGGTGGAAGTGCGAGGGAGTATCGCGTTAGTGACGTTATCGCAGTGGGTGAACAAACTCTCGGGAAGTTTCCAAGAGGACGCCGGTATCAAATCGCGGCTGGCTGGCTGGCTGGCTGGCTGGCTGGCTGGCTGGTTGGCTGGCTGGTTGGAGAGAGAGAATTCACACCGTGTGCACACAAATGTGCCAGAGTCCACAGAGCGGTGTGCCGTTGCTTTCTCACTCTCGTACGTATCTATGGGCCTGTATACATAGAGCGTGCGATATATTTGTGTGCATGGCTACAGTCTATGACCTCGGATGCATCAACGCGACTGTGTTATCCCCTACTCGGACCTAGCGTACACCGCACGGAGCTCGTTGGAAGGGATGCCGCTTGGAAGCCCGGCTCCTCGGCTATATAACGAGCTTTCTCAACACACGAATCTACAGGCGAGAGCCAACCAGATCTTCTATATTCTCCGCAACACGTACCGGTACGATAAGCTCGGCCGTGGCAGAGCCGGTAATCGGGTGGACGGAAAGCGCGAGCGTTTGCAGTTGCGCTTACACGTAAAACACGCGAATGTTGTGCCGTTGTAACGACTAAGAGAGAAACAGAGGGAGGGGGGGGGGGTTGGTAGGAACCGCGGTGTATGGATACACGAGAAGAGACTTTTGCGAAGGAGGCGATGCTGGAGCGAGGAGGATGCTTGGTAATGTACGTGACCTACGAAATCCTGACAAATGGTTGTCTGTTTTGTTCCCTTTCTTCTCTCTCGAGCAAACGAGGACGTAGCTTCGCTCTCTTTCTCTCTCTCTCTCTCTCTCTCTCTCTTGGCCAGTTACACAATTCATCCGACCGTTCCTTCTTCCAGTGGCTAGTCCACGAGACGTATGAAAGGGCGAAACGTTTTCACGTTCAAATAGGTAAACGTACGATAAGTAAGAAAATTTTGGGAATCGACTCATCCGTCGGAGCAGCGAAAGATCCTCGTCGAAGACGAACCAGAATCTCCGCTACAGAATCTGTATATATCTTCCGGCAGGGCCATCAAGTTTTAGTAGACGCTACATATTGGCAATTTCAGCGTATATAGCGTGTATTCGCGTGGGTTTTTATCCCTCAAGCATCGGCCTAGGGTCCAACGAGAGAACATTTTTCGGATGGAAGATGGACGACACTCGTGACGCTCGTTCAGCCTCCGGAAAATCGGTGAACGCAATTTCGACTTATTGACGTTTGAGCTGGCGTGCGCAACGTCGGTACGGGCGCATAAAATATTTATACGGTCTAGTCCGCGGTGCCCTTGCGCCCCAAACGTTTTGAAATCATCCTTTTAATTTTTTCCCTCTGACGAACACTTTGTTTCATAACCGCTGAATTCGGTCGCGGAACGGGCACGACCTTGAACGCTCTTTCCAAATTAATAATTTAAATCTTGACCAAAAGTGAAAACGAAACTCAATAACGAATCAAGCGTATTTTTTCCGTCGCGCACTTTTTTTTGTCGCGGTCAAAATAACGAAAAATAGTTCTTTTTTCCCCTAGCGTTCTGTTTAACACTAGTTTTCGTACAACTGTAAAAGGAGCGACAAGGGGGGAAGTTTATGGAGTGAGAACGAGTGTATAGCGAACGAGGGAGGGTGTGGGAGAGAGAGAGAGAGAGAGAGAGAGAGAGCGAGAGGGCGCGTGAGCGAGCGAGCGAGGGGGCCCCGGGAGGGTTAGATAGAAGAGAGAGAGAGAGAGAGCGCCGCAACGACGCCAACCAGTGAGCGCGACGGAGAGAACAAGAGCGGACGTCGCGACGACGCAAGAGCGAGGGGATGAAACGGGAACGCGCGAGGGTTGTTTCTCCGCGCTCTCAGTTACGCCGCGCCCCTTGTGAAGCGCGTTGCCACGAGCGCGTCACGCTCGAAACGCGATTCGCGCCTACCAAAGATCGCTCATTTATTTTCACTATTGACACTTTATCCATACGATCGTGTTATTCCGAGCAGTTGAGAAAAAGCAATATGTGAATCGAAATAGGATCGAAAAAAGCGCGAAAAACGGGAAACTTGGATTCTGTCGTGGCGGCAGAACGGTTCACCGAGACTCGGCGAAAAGACTCGAGGTGAAGAGAAAAGATAAACGGTGAGGCCGACGGTGAACGAGGTTGTGAAAATATTTTTTTAAATTGTTCTTATTATTTTTATATTTGTTTTTGTTTACTTTAGCTACAGTGTGTAGTGCGCGCTTATCAATTATAAAAGGTGACGAACGGTACGACGTAAAAAAAATGTGGATTATTCTTATGGGATAGAGTCCGGTGAGCGGGAAGTTGGCGATAATCGAAGATGACGGGACCTCCTTCCCCCGTCATCGTCCTCCTCGCCGATCGCCTTCACTCTTGTTACTACCGTCGGGCTCTCCTCTCTCTTCGTCTTCGTCCATTATCGATGTTCCTGCGGTTCGCTGTACCAATACTTCCGCCATCGTGTATATCAACCTCTTGGGACGCGTTGACCGATCGACCTGCCTCTACGACGACGTCTTAAAATGCTCCGCGTCGCTTGACACGTCGGTGACGGGGGAGAGGTCGATCGAGAGAGAGAGAGAGAGAGAGAGAGAGAGAGAGAGAGAGAGAGATCGCGAGGTACTCTGTTCATCTCGACATAACCAACATCTAAACGCCAGCGTACGTACGTATCACGGAATTCGCGTTGTCAGACTCGAAGTGGAGTGAAAGATATCCTGCCGGCCGGTCTCAAGATCGACGAAGACGACGAAGACGACGACGACGACGACGGCGACGACGATGTTATAGTGGAGTGATCGAGTCGATTGCAGTTTCGCAATGAATGGCTGCGAGTCGCATGGAAGACGCCAAGGGTCCTTACGATGAAAAAAGAGAGTACGGTGAGACTGGTTTGAATAATAGCTCGAAAGTTGATCGTGTACGAATAAATGAAAATAGAGGGCACGTGCTAACAATATCGCGCCGTTGACAATGCGATATTAAACAAGCGTCACGTTATCCGCATCGCGATCACCATTGGTCACGCGTTACTCATTAATTAACTCGTGCATCCATCGAAAGTCGGCGCAATAGTCCAGTGACCCAATTTTCACGAGCATATTGAATTCGTACGTTTCGCCGCGTGTGGCATCTCCGGCGCGTAGCCGGAGATAAATGGACATGGAAAATATTAATATATCCCCTTGATTCGTTGTATGAAATTAAATCCCTTCGAAACGAAATAGTTTGATGAATCCGCCCGTCGGTGCGGCGCGCGTGTTACGATCTACGCACGTACTACTTTTCATTTATATTATTCATATATTTTTTGTTTCATACCCGCCGCCGTTTGTTCATCGTCCCGAGGGGATTCTTCGGCTCGGGATATAAATAAATTATTTGCTCGCTCGATATATTCAAGCGCTGGGCCGAGGCTCGCGGAGGATTCATCGCTACCACTACCATCGCCACGCGCAACTTTATACTATTATATATATATACATATATATATATATATATATATATATATATAGGTATATATACGAGTATATCGAGAGAGAAAGCCCCCGAAGCCTACTTTATGCGAATTTGATTGACACGCAGAACCGCTTCCGTTTAACACCGATGCAAACTCGTATTTACGTATACATAGGGGACGAACGATGAAAGTTTAGCGGGCGTGTGATATAGTTAAGTGGCATACCCGGGTACAATACACGGTGGACAAAAGAAAGCCCGCGACCGAACGCCACCGTCGAGCCTGATCGAAAGATTAGACCGGATGAGACTCTCCGTCTCGTTCAACCGTTTTCTCTTTTTTCTCTGTTTTTCATCTTTTTTCTTCCTATTCCAGTAGCCCCGACAGTCTTGCGTACGCCTCCTGAATATAAAAAGACTCGTTGGCCAACTGGTGGAAGAAACGATTTCGCGAAAACATGTGCGTCGAACTCGAGAGCACGGGGAAAACCGCTCCTGCGGTTTTCCACTTAATCTTATTCCAGTGTCGGTCCGGGAGCCTTCGGTTCTTACTCCCGTTCTCTTTTCTTTCCTCAATTTGGTCGGATGGAGGTCTCGGGGTCGTTTGCGAAAGACAAGGGTATATATCCGTATAAATCACCCCGCGTAACTCGTAAACGATTCGAACAACGAAACTCTCTCTCTCTCTCTCTCTCTCTCTCTCTCTCTCTCTCTCTGTCCCGCTCTTTCTCTCTCTAGACATGTATATGTATACACACACATATGTAGGTATATATATGTTTGCACAATGATCGTTGGAAAATTCGTTACTTTGAAATATGCCTTTCTCCTCCATCGCGTATGGTTCTTGCCATATTGTTAGGTATATCAGATTGGGCCTTTTTCCGAAACTCAACGGGGGGAGAGAGAGAGAGAGAGAGAGAGAGAGAGAGAGAGAGAGAGAGAGAGAAGAGATTAAGAAACGTGTGCCGTAAAAAGACGTTCCGCAGAGCGCGAGGACGTGCTGCGATAGTGCGATAAGGCGGCCAAGCACCACACACGTTCGCTTCGTAGAATGAACTCGCCAAAGTTCGAACGAGCTTTTAACTATCAGCCACGTTATGTGTCGGAAATGACGCGAGGTCGACTACTACAAGCGCTGCACGCGCGCACGCGTGCCCGTTTGTATGTGTGCACGAGCGTGTTTCGCAAGGACGTGGAGAAGAGGCAAGTTTGCCTGGAAGGATTTTAGCAGCTCTTACTTGGTCGTCGCGAGAGAAGCAGAGAGGGAGAGAGAGCGTCGACCACGACTGTATATTATATATCGTTGGGGCGAGGAAAACCGTTCGGGATGCTACCATCTCGCGTCGACGGTACTTTGAACTTTTAAAAGTCTAGTATCGTAGCGCACGAGGAAAGTCCAAGTTTTCGATGTCACCTCCGAGCGCGAAAACCGGCACGCCTGCTTTGTACCGTCAGCTCGATCTCTATGCCCATCGTATACACGGATATACATATATGCACCTATGTATACCTATACATAGGTGCGCGTACTACAAGCAGATCGTACACGTATTGGCTCCATCTCGCAATGATATTTGCGTCCGGGTCCAAACGCCCGGGAGCAGGAGCAAAGATCTTGAACTTTAGTTGCTTTTTCTCTGGTTGAATTCGTTCGTACTCGCCCCGTGGCGGCTGCTTCGTAAATATATATTCTTCAGAAAACATCGCCTCGACACTTTTTTGTTTCTCTAGTTACGGAGCTTTTGCCGTCACCGGGAATAGGGACTGGAGCAAAAGACAAAAGAGAATAAGAAATTGCGTTATGGCTGTCGCCTTTTTTAGTTTTCTTTTAAGGTAATCCATCCTTACTTCTGGCTCGTGCGCGCGCGCGCTCCAATCTTTGCCAGAAATTCTCTCGAGTTTCGAGCAGACTGAAAAGACAACAACGTTTTCCCCAGTATCGGTACGTATCATCGCCGCAGACTTGAAAATATAAATATGCTACCAACGATTATTCTTCTACCCATGTATAAAAGTTGACGCGAAAATACAAAACGAGGACAGAATGAAAATATTGATCGCCAAACCAGGATCAAAATTATACTTGGACGACGACTTTTGGAACAATATTTCATCAGGTTTGGTGGTCAAACGAAACTGTTGAAAAACGTAAAAAACTAGGTTTTCTCGGTTTCTATCGGTGTCGGACCATTCGTCGGTTGTGAAAAGTCAACTGGGAATAGTGCACGAATAAGAAATCCACTTTTGCCGTTTTATTTTTCGTCTCAGAATAAAAAAAAAAGAGAACAAAAAATTGTCCGTGTAATCCAATCGTGTGGATGGACGTACAAACGTTGCTGCGGTGATTCCCCGTTTTGGGGGCGCGGAGCTATCTAGGATTTATTTATAGTGTAGATCGGTCGAGCGAAGCACGCTTGGTCGTGGTGTTTGGTGATGCCGGAGTTAAACGGAGCTTAACACTAGATCCTGGCATCACCTCGTTCCATACGTTCGATATCCAACGACGAGAACGATCTATATCCACACCGCGTACATATACCTACGATGTACCCACCTACCTATGCCTGTTTCGACAACCGGCACAATCGTTCTCCGTCCTTTGTCTCTCTCTCTCTCTCTCTCGCTCTCGAGCTGCTGCTGGCTGCTCTTTCCTCGGGCACGTAAAGGATATCCGTAAAGGTACTTTGTCAAGGGAACTTCTGGTTCGATTCTTGATCCCTCTCGGCTTAACGCGGTGCGGCCCTCGCCCGCTTCCCACCTCTTCGGGCCTCGCTTCTATTCCCGTACTCGGGTACTTCCGAGGTTCACCGATCCTTGTTCGCGGGCGCGGGCCGCGGGGGATGAATGACGGCCGGAGTTCGTGCGGTGGCTACTCGAGACGCCCGCGAACGAAAACGTGCTCGAATCACGTCGAGCGTGTCTGTTACCGGCGAAAGTCCACCAAACGTCAAAAATGTAGGAGAGAATAGGCAGGACGAGAACGACGGGTTCACGAAGATGGTTATTACGTATACGAAATGGATCAAAGTCGGTGAGAAGGTATACGTAGTTGGGGACGAGGGCGGGGCCGGTGAAACGGTAAAAATGTTTTTCGTTTCATTTGCTTTCTTTTTGGAAACGAGGTCCGATGTAGGTATGCGACCGGGGCAGGAGAGGGTTTTTTCGATTCCGAGATAAACAGGCCCTCGAAAGCCGAGGTGCGCATGGTTGGCTCTTGATTCTTTGTCCTCGGAAAAGGGGCCATCGATCAATTTTCCGGATCGGAGAGCGCGTACCTACACCGGTAGGTAGTTGGTTCGCAAAGCTCTGTTCCGTGTTCGCATCGCGTAACGACACACACCGACGAGAAAGTATCGAGACTCGGACGAGTAATGTAATTCTTATATAGCGCGAGGTTAACGCGGCACCACGTTCGATCTCGGTGCATCGATCATTTCCCTCGAGGAATTTCGTAAAAGCAGCCGTTACGCGCCAGGGATACATCCGAAGGATGTTATATTTGCGATACGTGTACGTGCGTGATGTACCGGGTGGGGCTAAAGCGCGCATCCCAATATCCCCTATGTATCACGGTGGCGCACGGCTTTGCTTTTATTTCCGATAGTAAGATGAACAAAGGCTCTTTTACAGTCCCGACGAGTCGACGCGATGAAAAATATCGACGAATCGTGCGCGATAAAAGGATACGTTCTTTCACCGAGTCGAACAATTGTATCGTACAACCCGGAATCGACGGTACCCTCCCGCGATCGCTCTCTATTGAAATTTCTAGAGCAACGACCGATCGACCTTGTCCCAAGCCCAACGAGCGAGACGGGGATATATAATATATAACTGGGATTAATCGCCCCGCCAGGATGAAAAGGGGGATTAGCGTCGTTCCAGCGGGGAACGATCGCGGTTTTCCGTTGGTCGGAAAGTTGGCGCGTCGTGACTCTTCGGTGAACGAGGAATCGCCGATAACGATAACGGGGGAATAAAGGAAGGAAGGAAGGAAGGAAGGAAGGAAGGAAGGAAGGAAGGAAGGAAGGAAACAGAAAAATTAGGCAAGGAAGAAGGGGGTTATGGCGCAGTTTCGTCCGGCATCGACTTTTCGGTAACTACGCGCTCGCTAACCACCACCAAGTTCAAGGTCCCCGAGATGACGTCTCGCGACGAGTTATTTACTTTTGTCTCCTCTGCTTTTCCACCCGAATCGCGTAGGGCGATTCCTCCCTCGATCTTGAGAATCGAGATCGATCGCGACGCGTCGGGGAATACAGGCTGCAGCGGCTGTTTAGCTCTTACAACTAACCAGTGTCGCTGTTACCGCGCACTTGGGATGTTGAGGCATCGTTGCGGGAACGCCTATTATACTACTTAAAGGATAACAGGAAATTAAAAGTTTGGTTGAAAAATAAATTCTTGATGCTTTTGTTCACACTATAATGAAATCTATTTACAACAAAAACGTTACACTGAAGGTTGAACAGTCAGAAATGATACATTAAGAATGTAAGTATGACGCGAAGATATCACAAGGGTGTTCACTTCGCGGAGCGGTTTCTCTCCCGAACGGTCGGTTGAGAAATGTGTGGAATGACTGTTACACTAGTGAAGTGAGTGTGACGCGAACATATCACAAGGGTGATACTTCGCGGAGTGTTTTCTCTTCCGAAGGATCGGCTGAGAAGTGTAAGAAACGACTGTCTTGTCGTGATCGCTGAGCAAAGCCTTCAAGTCACGTACTCGAAAATTCATGTAAGGCATGAATTTTTAGACTGAAGGTCATTGGTCAACTCTATTTAATTTAGTTGTAGGCGTAACTTTCTGTCACCAATCACGACAAGGTTTGGTATGGGAAAAACTTAGTAAAAATTCTTAACCCATCTGCATGGAAATTCCAGAGTGGAATTTCCACAATCTGTTCGTTATCCTCTTTTTACAAAAAATGTCACGAACGCACAATTCGCTTCGTTCGTAAACTTATAAAAACGACTTGTTATTTGAAATAGAGAAATAAAACAATAAAGCGTATTTCCTGTGGTGTCTGGTCGCCAAATGTGAAAATATCAATAAAATGAGCCGAGCGAATGGCTTGTAGACCCTTTTTTATGGCTACCTAGTAAGAGAGAGAGGGACACTCGTACTCGGCAGACCATCACGGGTCATAGTTTGAATACAACTATTTAAATTTATTAATTTTCTCTTTCCCGATCGGCATGCGACGGAACAGTCGCGATGGTCGAAACTCGTTCAAGGGCAGAATCGCTTTGGTTGAAAGTCCGTCCAAGCCGTCGCGAAGGCTGTTTCGTTGCGAGGTAGAGAAGGACCAGAGCTTCGTAGGTTTTTGTAGATGTGCCTATACCTACCTATATATTGTACGATAGTTCGGTAAGGACGTCGTACGTGCCTCGTCGTTCCTCTTTTTACAACTATCGCGACTTACCGTCGTTTAATCGAATTGATTAATTAATATTCGAGCGAATTTCGTTGGTAGTCCGAACCAAAAGGGGATATAACACTCGAACGGTTTCTCGTATCGTCCGCGAGACGGATCTTCCTCCCTCCCGCCCTTCTAAATCTCGACTCGTAGATACGCGTCTAACGATAAATGGGTGCGCGCGCGAGGACAAATTACTTTTCACATTCGCGCAACGAAAGTGATACGAAGGGGCCCTCGAATTGGTCCCAGCGCCGCGAGAATCACGCTCGAGTAATTCTTTCAACTATCTTTATTGTTTGCCGCTCGTCGGCAGAGATTTTTCGTCGGGCATTCGTACGGGAAAAGCAGCATTCAAAATTACAAGGAGAAAATATTCGCGGAGGCATTTGCATACTCTCGGCATCGTTTTCGCGTTAATCCTCCTCCGCCGAGTCGCAATTGCACCAGCGGCACTCATACCCCCTCCCCTTGCCGCGATTAGAGTCGACGAATAAAAGTGAACCTCTCCCTCGTCCTGGTATATTTTTTCTCCGTAAGCGTTGCGACGACTCCGCGGCGTGGGAGAGCGGTGCGAGCACAGCGCCACGATGTGTCCCGTATAGAGTAGAGGCTGGATATAAATCAACTTCGTAATCCGATTCAATGGATTGCCGGCACTCGAGGAATAAAGTCGCTTATCGTCCTCCCTGCTTCGACCCGTTTCTTCTCTAGGTATAACTATAGGCGCTCGTTTTTTGTTTATTTCTTTTTCTTTTTCTTTTTTCTTCGTCTTCTTCTTCTTCATAATGTACATTCAACGAGACACCACCGTCTTGAGCGAAAGTTTGCACCGCGAAATGAAAAACGGTCAAAATTAGGGATAATAGAGTCGTATCTCTATGTTGGAAAGTTGGAAAGATCTTGGCCCGGCTCGAATAGAGCTTGGCCGATTACGAATGGAACGACCGGAAAGTAGCATAAAGGTGGTTCATCCAGAGTCCGATAGTTTTATTCGTCGGTGACATCCGAGGTGTCTTTCTACCTACTGGGATAAGTATTCATTTCCACTAGATTATCCCTCCACCCCGTATATAATTCGCTCGAGCGGTAGAGATCGTTCCAACGCCATCGGCACGGTTATGTACGTCTGTCGAGATCGAGCTGCCCGGCGCCCTCGTTTGTATTTCTCTTTGTTCGCTATAGGTATCCGATATATGTACCTACATCTCAATGCCGTCGCGCGACCTCCGCTTGGCACGGCCAAAGTTGGAATTTCACCCGACGTGTGCGTATTCGCTCGTCGCTCGGGTCCTAATTTACATTGTCCTGAATTTTTCCGAACTAGGAGTGAGGTGCCAACGATCCATTCCTCCATTCCGGCACGTCGGGTTAAGATGGAGAGGGTAACATTGTAATCCAGAGAATAATGAGCCCCTATGAAGCTTGGTCTTGACGAAAGCGACAATTAATCAAAATTGTACGATACTTTTGGCGCGTTGCGCGCGAAATAACGACTATTAAATTATTGTATAACGAGTGGCGTTATGCGAGGGCGAGAACGGAGAGAGAGAGAGAGAGAAAGGATCGAGCGATGTTTTCCCTGGATTCCCGATATCCCGATATCTCGATTTTACTCATACAATTTGCTTTGTTTGCCGACCAGCATTTCGATCTAAAAGGGTAATAGCGCACCACCACAGGTCTGTTTACCGAAATTGCTGGACCGTTATACCGATCGTTCTCAATTTTAGCCCAGTTGTTTCGCGTTACGTTTTTCACTTCTTTTATTTTATTCTCCGTTTCCCGTCGATTTCTCTATCTCTCTCTCTCTCTTTGTTGACCGTCCCGACAGACACGCTTCGCGGTGCTATTTCGTTTTTTTATTTTCCGGTCGTTGGAACGATTCGAATACGAGTTCGAGCGACCATCGATCGATGTCACGGTCGAGCAAAAGGGTCGAACACGGAGATAACGAGAGACCGAGGGAACGCACCGCCATCGAAAGAGAACGCCCGCGGTGAACCAAGTTCTTTCCTCCGCGATATACACATCCCTTCCCCTCCCTCTATATTTGTATATATTTATTTTGCGCCGAACACGTTCAAGACACTCCTTGAATATTCACCGTTTGCTCGAACGATCGAGAGAGGAACGAGAGAGCCGCGAGCTAAGCCCTTGAAATGCGAGGCAAGCACGTCGATTTCCATCGCGTTGAAGCTTCCACGTTGAAATATGGAAATTTTATTAAAAAAATCTCGAAATGAACAAAACAATCGTACAAAGACTTTATGCGCGCGATATGGGAGGCAACAGGGTTTTTTTTTTGTTTTTTTTTTTTCCCACCATTTACAAGTTACATTGTGCAAGCGGTGTGAGCGAACCGAGTCGGGTCAGGTCGGCTCGGTTTGGGGTGGGGGATAAATTCTCACGGTCGAGAGGCGAAAACGTGAGCCAAAAAGCCTCGCCACATTAGTCACTGCATTAATTGGAACGTACGATACGCCGTGAATGGGGACTGTCGCCGAAGCGGCAATGTATACGCGCATCCGCGTTTACTCACCGATAGAGGGTGGTGGTGGTGGTGGTGGTGGTGGTGGCGGTGGTAGCGGTGGTGGCGGTGGTAACGGTGGTAGCACTGCTACGTCCTCGAATCAATTTCACCGGAGGCCCTTTGGAAATTGATTCCGTTATCAGGCATGGACAGAGATGCTGCCTACTGGCCAAAGGGGTGGGGAGGACGTTCGATGCACCCTTTCACCCCTGATTTGTATTCATGCAGAGGGTGTACCCAAGAGTCAAGAAAAAAGCAATCTTCTCTTCGACGCACGTCGGTTTTTGTAGACGATTAAACTAAATTATCGACTCGTATTTAGATTCGAGTACATTTTCATGCGTCGGCAATCTCGCAAATTATTTACTTAGCCCCGTTTCTACAGTCAGCCAGGACTAGCGATACGAGCCCGTTAAATTTTTCGAGCTCGGCGCACAGAACGTACTCGTTTGTGGAGGAAAACGAGCGACGCGAGGATATATTAAATTAGTCGGTAAAGCTCGGTTGGTTATCCGCGCGTTCGCGGACGGCCGGACTCAAAGATAGCTTCCGCGACGTAATTATATTTTGCCGTGGCTTACGGGAGTGCGAGTGCCGGGAACGAGGGAATTTCTACTTATCTCGGCGTCTTTTTTCCGCGCTTCTTTTTCCCTCCTCTCGCTTCCTTATATTTCCCTCGAATGGAATACCTACGCGCCGATTAAATATTCAATAGTCCAAAAAAAGAAAAAGAAAAACGATTTGCCCAATGGTCCTTTCCATCGCGTACGAGCAAACATTGAATATAGCGATTTATCGATCTTTTCCCTTATCTCGAGGCAAATTTTTATCGCGACTCGCATTCTCCTTCTGGTACGTATACTTACATGGAAGCGTTTTCCATCTCGAAGTCCGAATC
This sequence comes from Netelia virgata, assembly GCA_951802705.1. Lineage (NCBI taxonomy): Eukaryota > Metazoa > Arthropoda > Insecta > Hymenoptera > Ichneumonidae > Netelia > Netelia virgata. The sequence continues at coordinate 239,633 of OX637867.1, read as the reverse complement.
ATATTTATGCCGGTTAAATAAGGATATTTCAATCAACGATGGCGCTAACGCAGCCGATTGTTTTCCGCCAATATTAAACTCGGAGAGCGAAGGACAAACGAGTCTTCGACCCCATCCATCGAGTTTCTTCTCGTCGTTTTTTATATAGTTAGGTATAGGTAGGTGGTATTTACCTATGTAGTAAATGCGACAATGACGCAAGCGAGGAGGAGGGTCGCCATCCTCTTGCCTGGTTCGATTCTCTTTGACTTATCGCCACGAGGAAGGAGATACGTTTCCAGAGCCGCGCGAAGTAGACTCGATTTCACTGGAAAATTTCTTCGACGGTGTCCTCGTTTCAAGGGAAATAAAATTCTGCGATACGCACGCTCGTTTCACCCTTATCCGATACGTTATCCGTCCCGAGTACACGACATAAAAGATGTACTTACGTATCAAAAAATTGAATGGCCGTTGAGTTTTCTTCCTTGAAAATTGTTTCGCCGATGAATTTATTCCACCAAATGTAATTATAAGGACTCGTATTCGTACGCGCTCTCAATGGGACCATTTTTCTCTCCTTCCAGCCGTACAGTTTCGTACTCTGCGGCGCTATTAAAGTCGGACGGAAAATTTGCAAGCGCGGTTGTTTGGGCTGGTGATTCCGTATGTGGGTGTTATTCGTGTATACCAGAGGATAAGGGGGAGAGAGAGAGGGAAGCGGCGCACCGACTGGCGTAACTCTGTCGTCGTCGGAGGTGGTGGCGGCGTAGTAGTCGTCGACGAGTAAGTGTTGTCACGTTGCGGCTATATTCAAGGGAATTAATATTGCAGACTTAATTTTCGCCTAGTCTCTCGAGCCTGGCTGTTGCGACGTATACCTACATAGATTTGGCCCTGGCCACGTTAGCGAATTCGTCTCGAACCGCGTATACGCACCACCACCATTGCTAAGAGGATACGTACGTACGAACGAGGAAAAGTGATAAGCTAGAGAATTTTGGGGAGAAGGCTACATTTGTCGCGTTTCGTTTCAAGCTTCTTCATTGGGACAGACTTTGGTCCATTTCTTCGATATATAAAAATGTATATGCTTCATGAATTTTATATCAGAAGATGTATTATTTTCGCAGAGAGAAGGAGAGAGAGAGAGAGAGAGAGAAAGCGAGGGTGGGGGAAAAAGAGTAGGGGCACGTAAAACAGCGTTCCATCATAGGCGACGACGCATTAGGATTTGACAACTTGATAAAGATGAACGTTAGGTCGCGGGGTGCGTCGTATTTCCGACGTTTCGATCCATAACGTACATCGGTATTCCCTTTTGTCCCGACACCGATCCATCACTGTATAGTAGGCTCTTACGTATCGCATTACCCCTGGGACCTTTTACATTCAATTTGATTTGTTTTCATCGGACATTCGTTTCGCGGTACGATATAGATATATGCCCAAGTTTCGAAAACCGCGAGAGGGAGACGCGAAAAAAATATTATACGACAGGCTTTTTGTCAGGCCCTACCGAAAAGGCTATCTCGTATGGCAAAAGATTCGAAACAAGCAGCACGAGATTTGAAATCGCTCGAGTCTCGAATATCCCATAACAATCGTATATACGTACGCATCTATAAATGTACGATTAGGTACGTATATACATATAATATATATGTTTAAATTGGCGTATAGAAAGAGGGGGGGGGAGGGGGTCGGGGCGCAAGCGGGGATGGATCTCTTCTCGAAGCGCGAAAGCGTGCAACGTGCCTCGGGTTTCGTCGTTACACGGCCTTGGTACATGCCCGACGAGAGCCAATAGCCGATATCGCGATTGCCAGAAAACGTGTTACGGGCCATAGTGCGCGATGGGCTTACACCCCGTGGAACGGCACGTGTGAATACGAACCTTCGCGGCCTTCGTACGGATAATCGGCTGATTCGGACCATTATTCACGCGCGATCGTACGTCGATAATCCCAGGCCCGATTTCGGACCGTGTGCGACGTACACGTATGAAAACGCGAGCGAGCGAGCGAGCGAGCGCCCACCGTTCGACGGCAATAACGACGCCGGGAACGTCGCCGAAACCATCGATTACTCCCTGCGGATAACTGCCAGTACTATCGGATACGACGATTTTGGTGCATCGAATGAATTTGCACGTTTTAACTCTCCGGGCGCGTTAATCTCGATTTGGAGATGCGTCGGTGCGTATCCACCGATCCACCCACCAACGGTATATAGCCTCCAAAAATCTCCCGCGTCCGTTCCTTCCTACCTTTGCTCATTATCGCTCCGACGAATAGCCCATTTTTCATCGAGACGCGATGAATCGTGCGCGCGTGTCTACCACCTCGCGTAATACGAGATTCTACGAGGTAGGTAGGTAGGTAGGTAGGTACCTACCTAACTCTCGTGAAAACATACCCCTCCGTATAAACATACGTTTATATGTCCTCGAGGAGGAATCTCGCCAACGATGAAAAAGCAGCGCCGTAGCACTCTCGTGACTCGACCATGTTCGTCTCGAGTCCGACTCCCGGGGAGTCGAGATCGACGCGTCACAACTTTCCCTACGTGCCTCGGTGAACACGACGAGCGCGTCGTTTTACCTTTTCATCCAAGTACTGACGCGACGCGTCGGCCGACACGTATTCCGGTTTTATTGAAAAATCATCGAGGTTTATTACGAAATCATGAAAATATGAATATTTATGATAATAAAAAATATAGGGGGTTCTTAACGGGATAATTCAAGTACCTACCTACCCCACCGGTCTTACGTACCTATACTATAGGTATAGCTATACTTGCATCGCGCAAAAGCCTGACAGAGAGCTCCACTCTAGCTCGACGGAGTACGGAGACACGCGAGCTTCCGGAAACGAAATAAACGAGCGTGACTCGTTGTTCGTACGTATGTATAGTAAGTACCTATGTCGCACGCGTACGTACGTACGTCCCTACCTACTATATATGCAGTAGGTAGTAGGTACAGGCCGAGGACGCGACTGACCACCGTGACGAGGGAGCTCATCCTCCTTTCTCCTGCCAACCTCTATCCCCTTCCCACTGACCCAACTCCTCGCTACGAGCCACGCGAACCGGAAACCGTGATTTCTACCCTCGACCCCGACACATACCGCACTCCGAGAAAAATGAGGAGGATTCGCTTACAAATGTCAGCGATTACCAGGAGGGACGCGGAGAGAGAGGGCTATAAAAGCGTCCGACGGTAGCACACACGATTATTTACAAGGTTGTTACGCGCACGTGAGTGAGATACCGAACAAGATGTGTGTATACATACGTAGCTCCGCTATCTATGTATATGCTATGGCCCAATGTACAGACAGCCTATTAGGTACATACGTATAGGTACATATCCAAAGGAAACTCGGTCTAGCGTAAAAGCATTTCCAATTCAATTTATTCCCATATCGTAGACAATTAATTTTCGTCCTATCGCGGCCGATACCTACGTATGTATTCGTACGCGCACGAGCCTGTACGTACAAGCCTGTAGTCAAACGTCTTCGATTATCGGGGAAGGACGAATCGTTTCGCGATAAGAACCCTCGTTTACCGCAACGAGAGAATGATCCTGGATTCGAATTAAAACGTATCGATGAAACGATCGAATAATCGCGATCGCGTTGATTATTTTTTCGCGTTGAAACGCCCGATTACCGCTGCTATTTCTCGACGAAGCCAGCTATTGGAAAATAGAGGCGTACCACCCACTATTACGTTCGATGCGAATGTAGTCGCACGTCGCATAATTACCATAACTATTGATTACGCGTGGTTGGTACTGATTTTCTTGTCCGTGCATACGCGGTCATCGGGACGATAACGAATAGAATATGTACGTACGTATTTATATATATAACATACATGTAGTTTACAAACATACGAGACCGGTCCACATTGCTGTTTCAACAAATTATGTCTCCGTCGATAATCGAAGTAACGAATTTACACAGTGCATCAAGTTAGCGAATGCGAAACGCGCCCAAAGGGTCCATCTGGGGCGGGGGCTCGCTAATGTTATCCCGCTCCATATCGTACGATATAGGTACATATCTACATATCTAGGTGACGTGCGCGCGCGCGCTTTACATCGTGCTTATCGTCGGGTCGAAAAATTCAAACGATAAAATAAGAGTAAAAAATCGAATAAAAAGAAGCACCAGGTGGAATAATAGAGCGGTAGAGAGAGGATAAAAAATTACGCGCCATCACAGTGCTCTTCTCTGCCGTACCGCGTTCCATACAGGGCCAGCATTTTAAACAGATTGCCCATACTTTCGAGCTTTCCCTTCTCGCAATTGTGAACGTTGCCTCCCGGAGTGTCTTTCCATACCTATATACCTAAACCCTGCTGTACGAACGTTCTTTCTCTCTCTCTCTCTGAAATACGGTGCCATTCGTTCTTCTCCCTCTCATCGCCGTCACCCCCCGCTGGCAGTTGCAAAATCTCTGCGCTCGAATAACTCGTTCCCATTCCTAGGATTATACGTCAGTTTTTTAGAGCTTTCACTTCGTGGAAATTTTCCGAGGAGAAAAACTCCGATTCTCTGACTTAATTATTGCCCCGGCATGGAATATTAGGTTATACGGAGGTGTTGAATATATTTATTCGTTCGAATCGAGGAGGATAAACATAAAAGGTTGGGATAAAATATTGATACTTATTCCCTTTTGGAGAGTAGGTACCTACCACCGATGCGAATTGGATGCGTCCAAGGTATTTAGGAGAATTGGCTCGGCCGAACGACGACGAAGACGGTGGACGAATGATCGGGGGGGCCGCACGCCAAGATGAGTTGGCGTGGCCCACATCCTATACCTCTACATATAGGAACGAATGGAACAATATCCAGGTTACGTTATACGAGAGTATAATCGCGAGCCAGAGTGAATCGAGGCTGCTAATTGCAAGATAGCATGCCGGTTGCGCTCGGCGATGCCCCGGGGGAATTACGAACGGGGAAACAATGTCGAGGAGACGGTAACGGTGGTCGGGAGCACGCGCGGGCTCTGCGCGAGACGTTACGCGGATAAAAGGGAGACCAGACGGAGACGGCGATGCGATGCAACGCGATGCGCGATATACCATTATGCGAGATCTACATATACCTATGCCGCCTATAGCTATACCTCGGACGACGCAATCCTCCTTCCATCTCCTCCTCCGCACCTACCTATTATAACATACGTATACTATATAGCTACGTATATAGTTCGGGCTATATAGGTATACGTCGCGGCTGCGTCAACCGACGTGCTATTTTGCCTTTTGCTGTAGGTAGGTACCTACGATGTAACGGCACCTACATCGCGATGTATTATGGTCAAGTTTGAATATATGCATACGCGTGGCCGCGATACGGGCCAATCCGTCGGCCGTAAGAGCACGAGCGCGCATCGAGCACCCCCGAGCCAATTAGGAGAACTGGAACGTTCGAGCTATAAAACAAGCCTCGTTAACCAAAAATATTAAGTTTTATCTCGACTGGTCCGGTGCCAATGTTTTCGATGCACGAATGTACCAAGGTGTATAACGGATAACGGTGCGTCGCGCTCTTCTACCACCTACCTACCTACCTACCTACCTACCTACTACCTCCTACCTCCTACGTGCGGCGTCAAGAGGCGAGGCTCGAACTTTTTCTCTCGTCGGGCTCTCACTTCCTCCTCCTCCTCCTCCTCCTCCTCCTCCACCCCCGTTTGGCTTTATCGTTATTTTTACGCCACGATAATTCGCATCGCGCATTAGTTGAAATATAACGGACTCGTCGTCACCGATCGTTTTGGCGCGTTTCTTCACCCTCCTCGACTTCTACGAAAACGATAATGAGCTATCCTCGCCAGACGGAGACCGATAATTGATGCCACGCGCGAGATAACTCCGACCCTCTTGGATAACGAACGCGCGACATCAAACGTAGAGATAAGATGCATTTTTAATTGGTTTCAACGGTGGGAGAAAGAGGCGCGCGCGCCTGCCTTCGCGAAGACGATCTTTTCGCGCTCGTTTTCTCGCGCGTTTTCTCGGCGGACGATAGCGCCTCGCGTATACCTATCTACGGAGGTGCGTGAGTATCGCCTCGAATAGCCTGTTTTGTAAAACGTTACTTTTTCGATTGTAGACTGATACGGGCGTATAATAGGATCGCTTTAATTACAAACGATGTACGCGTAGGTATACACAGTCCGGGAATATCAAGCATTTTATAACAATTCGTAATCTTAAAGTCGGCCCGCTGCAGTAAGTACAGCCTCCGGCTCTCCCACTGTATCTGTTTTCGTTTTTCTTTTTCTTTTGTTTTTTGTTTTTTTTTTTTTTCAACAATTCTTAAGTGCTTGCCGAAGAAGCACAAAGTCTCCTTAAACTTTCATGTACAGTCGACTTCAGGGCGTATAACTTCTGGGGATATAGCGGGCTTGTATACATGTACATATTGTACATAGTTGGTATACGGGAGAAACTCGAAGCTCGACTCTTGCGAGGGACTCGTTTAAGAATACATCGAAAATATCCAGTAGGTACGTAGCCCTACTACTTACTACTACCCTCTGGCCGCTTCGGGGAGTGCGACGAGCCTTCTCTCGACTACTCCCCGAGCATTCCCGCGTGCCCGTAAGGTAGACGGGCTCTTCCGTACCTACTTCGTCTCGACGTTGTCCCTTAAAATGCAAATATCCTTATAAAAAGATTCGGCGACGGAATTCTAAGCTCCCCTCGTCTTATCAATTCTCATTGAAAATGTTTGCTATCTATCGGATTGCCTGCCTGTACGAGCCTACCCCAGCCTACCCGTTACCTACTTTCTAACCCTGCCGACTAGCGCTGTCTGCCCGTTTTCTCATTTTTTTTCTTTCCTTTTTTCTTTCACGGCACACCCCGAGGCACTCGTCTTATCGCACGCGTGTATCTCTTTCCCCTTACAAATCGGAACGATCCACGCGCGTCATCCGCGATAATGGGGATATCTCTACAGGGACTGCCGAGGGAAGTATATCATCTCTCGAAGGGGTGCGCGCGTGCCTATGATAAAGATACGTTGGCACGCGACGATACTCTTATCAATCTCATCTGGTTTCCGCTCAGGCTTCGTCGGCCGATGGGCCAGCCCCCGAGCAGGCTCTTTGCCTGCTCGGGGAGCGAGGACGAGGGATTCTCGTACCTCTGTCTTCCGCAGGACCTGATATCTCACGGGAAAATGGATCCTCAAGACCGTTCTCGCACCCTCGTCTTCTCCACAGGTACCTCCCACCTACCCCCCAAACTTCCTACCACTTGCCTTTTCTTCTCTCCGGCTCTCTCGTTATAAAATTCCCGATCGTTTCTTACGCGTTCGTACTTGGGCGGTTCCTAATGGTCAAACTTCTCATTCCTCCCCCCTCCGTATTATCCGCGATAGCCGACGAAATCGAATATTTTTTTTTTTCAAAAGAAACAAAAATCGCCGATTCCGCCCCAGAGCTCGTTTTCGATTTTCCTTCGGTACGTACGTACGTACGTATATTTCGAAAGTCACGATGGAGAAAATAATTAAAAGTAACCGAGAGACGAGATGATTCGATAATCGGCCCGGCCTAATAGGGAAGTTGTCGATGGGGCAAGCCCTCGCGTTATCCAAGTGCCGAGGGTTCGTACGCGGTAATGCTAGAGGGAAATGGCGGATGGTCGAACGGGCCGAGGCTCGGTTCTCATAAAGCCCCCTTCCCTCCTCGGCGTTCGTTCTTGGCCAACTCTATCCCATAACACGCAACGAAAATCTCGAAGATTTGCACCGACGGTACGTAACTACTTACTGTCTTGGGTCTATTGGAAATATAGAATATACGAGTACGGCGTAAGACGCGAAACGCTTCGATCTTAAATAGAAATTTATTGCAACGTCACGGGCTGACGCGATCATTTATCGTAGCTTCGATACAAGCTGGACTATTTGCACATGATCAATAATTTGTACAACCATGGAAATGGTCAGAATCGAAAAGGACTCGACGTCAGGGAATTTCGAGAAGGCTTTCCCGCTGGCGCGTGGCCAAAACTCTTTGCTCCTCTTCGCTGGGGATTCGGCCAGAGCGTAACTGTACGCGTATACATATATATACCCGCTGGCCCACCAAAACCTCGCGAAGGAACACGGACGAATATCTCGGAGAGTTTTCACGAAAGCCTCCGGGAGGTTGTGTATATACGTCTCTTGTACGTACGTAAGAGCTTAGCTGCAGCTCTCTCTCTCTCTCTCTGTCTAAATATATATATATATATATATATGTGTATGTATGAGTGCGCGGGAGTATAGCACAGTTGCCGTAACGATGGAAGACACTTTGAGCCCCCGTATATACGTAGCACACTCGGCGGCCATGTAGAATCGAGATCTTTTATTCCCGGCCATGAGCCAAAGGAGTTGGGAAGAAGCATCAGCGCGCGAGGTCAGTAAGCATTTTCAACATTTCTTTTTACGAGCTCGATCCATTAAGTCGCGCGGACGGTCGGTCGGGCGCCATATACCGATGCGACTCGATCTAGCCTCGCCATTCCTTTAATTCCGTACTCGTCCGTCGTACGACGACGATGCACCGAATATTCGATTCGTTCTCGAGATTTTCTATCCTTCTTTCTCGTTATTTTGCAAGTTATTTACGAATTTTTGTATTGTCGCAACAACGGGTCTGTAAGAAAGAGTTATTTGTTTTTCAAAAAGATTATACATACTTGAAAAGGGGGTGTTGGAGAAGAAGGTTCGCGGTATTTGTGGCTGGGACCCTCGGTCGCTCGTCGCTAGTCGTTCGTCGCTCTCTCGCGGCTGAATAACGGGGTTATGCGCCACCGCATAGTTTCGGGGTACAGAGGCTGGCTAGCCTCTGTGTTCGATAATGGGGTTCTGGTCTCGGAAAATAAACGTCCTTGGCGAGTGCCCGATGTGCGAGGTGGAGAGACCGAGCGAGAGCTCTCGGCGACGATATAGTCTCGTTGGCGCGTATATCTACCACGTATGTATAGGCGTACCTATAGGGAGCGGGGGTGAGCGGGGGTGAGTAGGTATAGTCAGCGACGTACGGAGCGCACTTTAGGTACACACGGGGATAGCCAAAAGCTTGGCGTACGTGGGATGCGCGCGTACCTATAGGGTACCTACCTATACTTATTGTTAGTAGAGTGGTGTAGCGTACGCGGTGGTGGGTTGCGAGATCACGACTCCGGGCACGGTATAGCCCGCGGCCGAGAACCTTCGACCCGACACACCGCGCTCGACGATAGATATACCCTATAGAAGCGTAAGCCCCTCTGAAGTATCCTCCCGGTGGCGGAAGAAGAAAGGAGGTAGAGAGGAGGTAGAGAGGAGCCCGTGCACACGGTCCACGAGACTTTATCAAAATCCCAGATTTATGGGCTCGCTGGGAGTGAATAATGCCGCGGTCTTTTGCTCACGGCGACCGTCGAAAGACTCTCGCTTCGATACAATATAACGCGTCGCGTCTCTCATCTTTTTTTCCCATCTATCCAAGCTTTTTCTACCGGGAACAGATATTTTTTTCGACATTGGCTCTCGCGAGCGACGTCTCCCTCCTATCCGAGGAATACATTCGCGCGGGTATGAATAGCTTCGTCGAAGAATCGTTTCAAGAATCGGGTTCGTTTCGATGGTTAAGCGTTCTCCTTTTCAACACCTAACGCGTACGTACCCAAGTCGAACCGATCGACTCGAGACTCCATCGTCGGCCGGTATAATTGAAGAAAATGATCTACTTTGGGGTAAGGATGTTTAATTGTAAGCGGGTTAATTGGTGCACGTACGCCGCGATATCGGTGTACGTGATCCCGAGAGAGTAATTTTACGGAAACGACGGCGGCGGCAATCACCGAGCCCCCGTCCTTCCCTCCCCGTCCTTCTTCTCTTTTCTAGCGAGCCGTATACACGCGAGCTTTCGTATAGAGTACCTATAGTAGCGCGAGGATCGCGCGTACACACGCAGATAGATACGACGCTTCTTCGTTCATCCCGTAGTCGAAACCCCGGCGCGCTCCTTCTCCTCTCGCCTCGTCTTCTCTCTTTCATCGTTGGGATTGGCCCGAGACTCTCGTACAAGGAAAACGCGCGCGCGTGCGAGCGAATGTACAAACGACCTCGTTTATTTAAGTGCCCTCCTCATTCCGAGCTTGCTTGCCTGTCTGCCTGCCTGCCCGCCTGCCCGCCTGCCTGCCTGCCTGCCTGCCTGCCCCCCCTCCCCTACCTGCCAGCGAGCGAGCGAGCGAACGAGCGAACGAACGAACGAGCCAGCCAGCCAGCCAGCCAGCCAACCGCTTTGCTAAAGCTCGCTCTCATCTTGAGCTCCCAAATCTCCGCGTCCGACCGACGAATCTCCCAACGCGCGTTCATCCTCGTTTTTGTCGTCAAGACGGAACGAGCTGTATATCTTTCGACCGGACCAAAACGAAACACGAACAATGTAGGAGAGAGGAGAAGACGGAAAATGAGAAAGAGAGAGAAACGGGTGCGGAACAAATGAGAAAAGTCGAAAGAGCCTCGACAAACGTTCAGAGTCCACAACGAGATGATTACCTCGGAACGAGGGTCGGGTCGTTCACCCTTCGATATCATTCCTTCTCGAGTTCCGGCAAATTTACACCTGCCCGTTCTCGCAATCTCGCGAAAATTGACATCCGCCGTTCCATTCTCCGGCATGGTTATGACGAAACGATTTATTAATCGACGCGTATGCAACGCGACGACGATGAAAATGGAAGAAAATGATTACACGGTGTGCTCATAAACAGGGACGTAATTTCATCGAGTTTTACCCGTACAGTTACGTTTCGACATAATTAAAAGAATATAACGTTCGGCGGTAATGAGTAAAGGTGCTCTTTACGAGAAGCGTCTTTACGCACGGGATTACGCGTAAACCCGGGACCGACCTCGAAAAGTTGCCCGCAACATTACGCTCCGTGTCCCGAAGTACGATACAAAGTCTCGCGGAGCACATTTGGCCAATCGACGCGTCGATCGACGGGTGGGTCGATCGACGCGTCGATTGGGTCGATCGGGTGGGTTCGAGGGCTCGGAAGAGGGAGGTCGAAGAAAACGGGCAAAATAAATCGATATTGATGTAGTTGGCGAGAAGGCTTTTTCCTGACAGGACGTCGGTACGGATGACCGAGCCCTCCAGAGACAAGCGGGAGAGCGATGGAGGAAAAAGAGAGAGGGACGAGGTAGCCATAGATATAGGGGAGGCAGTGATTAGTGCTATTCGGCCAGAAACTTTCATACCCAATTAAAAGTTATAAATGAGAGCTTGGCCTCGAGAGCGTGTGTCGGTCCGTTGGGCGCGGCCCCGGCTTCGATTGGTGAGAGCACCTCGAGCATTTTCCAGCATCGTGTCGGCCCGTTCCACGGAGCATCCAATGTCCGAGACCCGAACCATCGGCGGATTTACCGATCGAACCGCGTACTCGCTCCTCGGTGTCCCGTTGAATGACTTTTTTCTCCGGACCATCGTCATCACCGAAATCATTGTCTCGAAAATCATTTCGAAAGCCACGCGGAAATAAAGTTCGGCTCGATCGACGATGCGCGCGATATTATTTCATGTTCGAGACGATAAAAATCGAGCTTTTCGCATCGAGCCCTTCCCTCTCGGCCCTCACCCCACCTCACCGTGTCTCGGCACGTACCTACGCGATGCGGATCTTGCGGGTCCGCGAGAGGAGGCGCGAGCTGTTGGCTGACTACGGTCTAATCCCTCCTGCCGCGCTAGGGTTAACGGGATACGAAAAACTTTCCAGTCGTTAAAAGATCCATTGCGAAGCGTTTAACAAGTTGGCGACGCTGCGCGGGTCACGATCCTCGATCCACCCCCCTTCCTCTTTGGCACGAAAAAGATGAGTCGCTCATCCGATCTCGACACCGACAAATTCATCGCATCGACTCGAGAGAATCGAGGAGTTTGCGATCTAGCGGAAAAAAGATCGCGCGACAAGGAGAAAGGGAGCGAATGCGATGGCTTTTTTCGTTGGCGCTCTCTCGATTGATCCGGCGATGGTTGGCGCGTACACGAGGTAGATACGCCTCGAACGAGATCACGTCTCTCCGGGTGGGCGTCGGTGGGCACACGAGACTCTGACTTTTATGGGATCGAGGGTTCGCGCCGGTGGCAAAAAGCTCCATACGTCAATGGCCCGTTTCTCTGTCGCTCGTCTCGCGACAAAATCTCTTCTTCGGCCACCTGACCTCACCGACTCCGACCACCACTACACTACTACGTGCTCGACACGCGAATGCAATAAAAGTCCATCTCGAGATATTGTTCCTTCGCCACATTTTACTCTCGATCTCACGTTTCAGTCTGGCACTTTTGTTTTCAATCTTCACGAGCAAAATTTCATATCTTTGCGCTCGATTCGTCGAGCTCGAACAACGGGCCGATCGAAGGTGAAAAAGAACGAACGAAAAAAACTTGAAGAAAATGGGTCGGTCATCACCTACGAGACTCCTCCTCGTAGTAGCGAGATTTTCTCGTTAAGCCGGTCCGATGAGCGATTCGATTTATTTGAAATATATTCGAAACGGGTCTCGTGGCGAATGAAATAGTGCTCCGTCTTTGGGTTTGAGTTTGGATTTGGATTTGAGTGCGCGTTGTTGAACGTGCGGCGCGCGCGCGAGCGACGTGCTCCTCGATGTTCGAAAGCAAGTTTCGGCAAGTCAGCCGTAAGCCGTGTGTCACCCTCCCACGCGTAGGTACAACTTTTCCAGGATGGTACCGGGAAGGGATGGGAAAGAGCACGGGGGATGATCGAGCCATGTAGCCCACCCACGATTCCACCGCGCTACCGTCACGGCTCTCTCATCATTCTCGGTCGCGGCGAGGGACCAGGGCCGAGGGGAACGTGGGGAACGAGAGGAGCGACGGGCGAGGGACAAATCGTGCCTTCTCGCGGCGGACCTTTTACACACTCGTCGCACACGTAGGTACCTACGCGAACTAAACCACAAATGTCGAATCGATATTTACACGGACGTTGTTGGACTCTGCGTACACCGAACGAACCGTCTCTACGGTGTGTACCTACTCTCGATCCGGAACTCGGAGCACGAAACGAGGCTTCGCACTTTTTTTCTTTTTTTTTTTACAATCAAAGCCTCATATTTTCTCGTTCGGAATTGACGGGACTCGGGAATAAGAACGAAAAGAGAAGCCACGCGTTGTACGTTGTACTCGTCGTACGGTATCGACAATGAATATTAATATAATGATAATATAATGATCCTCGAGATCAAAAGACACGCAGCACTGGAACACGTACCTACCTTTCCGATGGCGAACCGACGCGCGAGAATCGTTCTTTACCGTTTTACCGGTCCATACGTGTTTGTATACGCGAAACGTCCGTGAGAGAGCCAACGACCTCGCTCGAGAGAATTTATCCGGGGATTACAGAGAGGGAGAGAGAGAGAGAGCGGTCGTAGCCTCATCCAAATTAATGATATCTGGCTTAGAAGTTTTCTACGAGAGGGCAGGGGGGGAGGGGGAGGAAACCTCGGTACGAGAAACGGCGTATACGGGATAATGTAGGTACGTGTACGGATATAGCGCGAGAGAAGAGAGATAAAGCATCGGCAGCCTCAGCGCGATTGCTCCTTTCTCCATCTTTTTCATTCGCTCTTTTTCCGCGTGACTGATGATTCTTGGCAGCGAAGGCGAGACTCTCGTGGTTCTCGGAGCAAATCGAGTCCGTAGGGAGTTCTTCCCTTTCCACCAAAACGCGAACCGTACGCTCGCGAGGCTGCACTCTAATATTTGGCACTGAATTGCAATAAACTTTATCGACAGTGATGCGGCGGTAGTAGCGGCGGTTTGGTCGATCTCACCGTTTACGCTTTGCTTCTAAAAATGATCGCGAACCTTCGTCCGCTTATTCCTCGTGAAAAACTGGTAGGATTAAAAATTTTCATCAACAAAAATTGTTAATTATCCAAGGATGGAGGCGCGTATCTCGCGAAAGAAAATGCTCGAATAAGGAAGAGTGGGGAAAGATGTAGAGAAAGAGTTATTCCGGCTTGGACGACGAATAGCTCAAAATTCGATGCGGATACCGGAAATGTATTTCGATTTTTCACCGGTACCCACCAGTACCCACTGCGTGAGACGCATAGGTACCTACTTTGGTTATGCGTTTGGCCACGTTTAAACGTAGGTATACGCGGGCATACACGGAACGGTGGTACGTAGTAGGTACGGGAGAATAATGGGAGGCAGAAGCGTAGAGACGAAGCCGCAACGAGCCCGTCCATGAAATAAAGCACGCACGTGTGAGCTTTCGTAGGTGTAAGCACATGGGTGTCCTCCGGTCTCTATCTACGCGGCGACCGAGTATGGGTGAAGAGTCTATAGGTACTCGGTATAACTATAGGGTGTAAGTACTCGCGAGTGTAGTTCATGGTACGTAGCCGGCTTATGGGCGAAACCGGTGGTGGTGGCGGTGGCGGCGGTGGCGGTGGCGGCGGCGGCGGCGGCGGCGGCGCCGACGGTGGCAGAAGCACGACAGAGAAGAGAATATAGTGGTAGTCGAGAGCTGGCCGCCCGCCAAATCGTTTCGGCGCTATACCGGTGAGCTTCTACCTCTCTCGCTCTTGTTTCTCGCGGGCTTTCGCCGTGCGCCGGTAATATTTCAATTCGCTGTACCGATATCGTACGTACCAACGGTTACGCGCCGACGTCCTTTCCATCCTCCGACGCACTTTTCCTCCTCCTCCTCCTCCTCCTCCTCCGCCTCATCCCGCCCATCCACTATCGCTCGATCTAGAAAAGAGAGAAAGGGCACCTCCGTTCTTGATTAAAAGAGAGAGATCCCGGCATTGCCACCATGACGAATCCCAAAACTGATTTCATCATTCGGGCAAAAAATCAATTCTTATCCCGGCTGGAAAACAAAAAATTACTCGAAAGTTTTTATTCAGGAGCTCGACAGCGTTTTTATTTGCTTCTGAAAATAATTTTCCAGGTAATTCGTGGATTTAATTGCACGAGCAAGAAGCCAAACCGTCATTTATGGTAATTACGACGAAAGACGAATCCGAGCGGGGTTCACCCAGGCTCGTTGTTCCATACGGCATCTTGCGACGTTGCCCGACGTTAAATCTCGTTTCGCTGGTCTAGTCGAAGGCTGTGGATGAGGGCTGGTGCAAGAACGACCACCCGTCGCTTAATACGTCAACGCGAATTAATCGTCGGTCATGTGCGCCTTTGAAACGCGAGCGGAGAAACGTAACTTACTCGTAGTTACCTATGTAACTACGAGTAGGTATGTATGCGCTACGGGTCTACGAACGAATGGTTTCGCTAATCGATGGAAACTCCGTATCGGATCTCAGAATTTCACTATTTATGGCGGATCGATGAGGATCGTTGAATAGGAAAATTAGCGTGCTATATCGCGTATACGGATAGGTAGAGTCGCCCCCGCTAAAAGATCAACGATAAAAATAATAGCAAGGAAATTGCGAGTTTCCTTGATTAAAAATAAAATGAGCTTTTTCTTTCATCGATCCCTACACACCTAGTAGCAGATTAACTGGAAGGTATATTCGATCTATCGAACGATAATATGGACATTTCTGCATTACGCAACGGTTAAATCGTTCGTATTATTCCCCTTTCGATAAAGCTGCTTGTTGAAGGAAGCATCGAAGGGTGGAGAGAGAGAGAGAGAGAGAGAGAGAGAGAGAGAGAGCGAAAGAGAGAGAGGGATAAAGGATCGGAGATGAGAGGGCAGAGTGAATAGAGCAGACCGCGCCCAGTCATTACAAATCGATCTTCCGGGGAAGCTTCTGGCAGAACATCCACACCGACAAAGCGCTCTCTCCCTCTCTCTCTCTCTCTCTCTCTCTCTCATTCTTTTGAGCTCTCTCTCGTTTCGACGATACGTAAATGGCAGCTAACCGGTAAAGACGCGAGTGTGACTCGATCGGGAGGAATAAAAGACGGGCGAACGCGTATCCTCGTTGATCGTCAAATTAAACGATCGATATATTAGGCCGACGTAGACAAGGCAGAAATTTCTATTTCTCATACCGATAAAGATCGAACGATCGACGAGCGCGCTCGCGCGATCATAAATAATCAGGGAGTCTGTAGAAGAGCAAAAGATATCGAAATCCCATGGGCTTTGGGACAAATCTGATGCCGCACACCACCCACAAATATCGACTTGGCAATGGTCAAATGACCTTATTCTCGGTACGTGTATGTACTTGTAACACGGAAGAGACTGGAATCCCGAGACCCGTCGGGAGTCTCGATATTCCTCCGTTGGCTGGATCCTCCTGGATCGGGTAGAGCTGTACCTACGGGTTGTTCCGCGTCTAAATTTACGCGCCAAATTTAACACCTAATCGTGCGCGCGAGGGAAAACGCTTGGTTTTCGGTTCACCGAGGCGAATTTCATTGGCCCGTTTTTTCGTTCACTCTGGAAGAAGGAAGAAATTGATCGTAGGGAAAAGCGAGAGTGCTCAAGATTTGGAAGAACCTGTATAGATCTATCGAGAAGTTACGGGGCCTGAAGCCTGATAGTGAAAGATATATATTGAAACAGAGAGCGAGAGAGAGAGAGAGAGAGAGAGAGAGAGAGTCGGTATTCGATATAGATATTCAGAGGGTCGAAGAGTTTGCGCTCGCGCGAGAACGCTTGTCCGGGGTCGGTGTATCGAGCAACGGTGTACGAAGGCAAGTTTCGAGGCTCCTCGAGCAAGTCGGAGCTCGTCGAAGCGCGAGCATCGACACATATCTATCGTTATATCGGGCTCCAGACTCGATCGGAGAAGATGCGAAACGGGCTGGCTCTCTATGTAGGTACCTCGAGTCTCTTTTACCGATGGAAAAGAAACCCTCTCTCTATATCGGAATATGCGCGAGTTTCGCCGAGCGCACTCTATTCAACCAACGGCTTTGGCCCGGATCCAAAAGAAACCTTCTCGCTTCTCCTTTCCATGTGGAACGAAAAACCGAGACTTTACGATCGTCACGAGTACGCAAAATTCAACGGTAAAATGTGGCTCACGCGGGAGTTTAGAGGAACAGTCGCATCAGTCATCGGATCCGACGGCCTTTGCAACGAGAACGTCGCCGTCGCCGCCGCCGCCGCCGCCGCCGCCGCTGCCGCTGCCGACGACGATGGCGATGACGACGACGGAGATGACGACGAGGACGACGACGACGACGATCGTCGAAGAGAAGAAGGAACATAGATAAGGATAAAGGAAAGTCGCACTTCGGGCCGAGACGAGGCAATAGCGTCGATCGGCAAAGCGCGCTGGAAGAGACGAGCATCGGCGCAAACGGTAGAACCTATCTCGATTGCACTACGTATACGCGCGGTCGCTGATATATACCTATATGTAGTCGATAGTTCTGGCACGTCATCGATATCGCGCCTATATAGCCTGTATTATATTTTCGCCGACTATCGCGAATTCGAACGAGAAGAGATTACGGCGAAGGATTCCGACGAATCGGAAGCAACGGACGGACAACGGATCGCATCTAACAAGAACGTGTAACAATCTCGGCAGAGATAAGAACAATGGACCTAACCACTCGTGAGTCGCGTAGGAATTTTCTTTCCCTCGTTCCTCGTCATCGTAGGACGCCGAGAGCCGGTAGAGTGTCGGTAGAGTGCCAGTAAAGAGCCAGTAGGGACAGAGGGTCAGAATTTTTCGATAATCGGAAGCCACTTCCGGTACAGGCACTGGCCCGATTCCAACCTCTCTCGACGAAAACGAGAGAAAAGCTTTCTTTATGGAGGTGAATCGGAGCCGAAAGTTTCGTTACTTCGACAATTGTACCTACGAGAGACGAGCGCGCACGCGATACGTAGCCTTTTACCTTTTACCGGAGGAGACAAAGATCCGTTTCTTCATCTTCGTACGAGTTTTTTGAGCTACTCGATAACGTAGCGATTGCTCGTTGACGAATATAGATACGGATTTTGGTGAAAAATCTTTTTGGCGATTCAAGAATCAACCTGGCAAGTTTACTTACTGATATAGAGAATTTTTTAGCGCCGTAGCGAAACGGACTTTTTGTCGTCGTACGGGCGAAACTTTTGTACGACATTTTCCATGCCATGAAAAATAGTTGCAGGAAACTCGTCGCTCTGCTTTCGTGAGTTATTAATAGCGGGGAGAGAGCGAGAGCAAGCGATCGGGTCCGTCCGTATTGCACGAAGATGCAAATTCAACTCGGAAGTAAAGAAGTGCGGAATCGAACCAACGCGCGACGATGACGAAGGAGGTTAGTCGCCAACCGAAACTCGAGCCAGTACGATGCGATTGTCGAGACGAATTTGCGAAAGCTTCGTCGGTGAAATCGCTCGTACAGACGTACGAATTCGTACGATGTAGACGTATATCGGATGTTTTTATACGGTCCAAAGTGTACACGACAAAGACCGAGTCTCGCAACAGTGCAGCAGAACGGGGGTTTCCACCTTTATTGTCGGCTACCCCGGTAGTCGCCTCCTGAGAATAAATAAGAGAGAGAGAGAGAGGGCAGAACCGGGAAACCGTCTCGAAGCCGTTGCGTTGGTTAACGCTCGCCTAATTACTTACGCCGTATCTACGTCGCGGGAGGGCGAGGAGAGAAGGGCGAGTCTCTCGAGTGGCTCGGCCGACAGAAGCTACCTACGTACCATAAATCTCGTCAGCAGCCGAGAGGAGTTAAGTTGGCGCAGCGGGTCTCGTGATATCAGAGGAGAGCCAACGGAGTAGCCGGGTACGTGGGTATACGCGTACCACCACGAGGGTTACAATTCGCTCGGTCGGTCTCGGAGGTCCGACCAACACACGAGAGACCGAGAAGGAGGATAACGTACCTAGGTATAAACGTACGTAAGACGCGACCGGCGTCTTTGGTACGTTTCTCGGTACGTGTATACGATGGCGAAGGGTTTTCCTTCGGGCCAAGTTGTGGCTCGAAAGTTAAACACTGGCCTGTCCACGGGAGTAATTAATCTATCCCTCCTTCTTCTCCTTCTTCTCCTTCTTCTCCTTCTTCTCCTTCTTCTCCTCGTCTCCCGCCACCCCGCCGTGAGTCGACGAGCACACGCGTACGAAGCGTATCGCGCGAGGGCGCACCGGGGCCAAAAAGCTCCTCTCCCTTGTCCAGCCATACTTGTTTCCACCGCATCTTCGAGGACTCCCCGCCGACTCGAGCGAAAAACTTGTCGCGCCCGTCGCTCCGAGGAATACGAGCGCGCTTGACCGTCGAGGACTTTTAACCCGAAAGTTCTCGAAAGTGGAACTAACGATCCTTCCTTCGCGTAAATAAGAGCGTAAATAAGAGAGTAAATAAGAGAGAAGAAGGAGCGAGAAGGAAAAGGTCGATCGACCGAGGACTGTGAAAAGCTGCATATTCTCGCTCCATATCTTTTCTTTCCTATTTACGTCGATATCGCAAGTTTATCGTACACCCTATACCTGGTCGAGGGCAATGCGACATAGCCTATGTGGCTCGGAAACCGGAGAGTGTCGGCCATTGCTGGAAACGTAAATCGTCGATCCCTCGAGTGTCGTCACGGCGGTTGCTCGAGAACTTCGGGTCACCGCTCGCTTCTCCTCTCGCTTCTCCTCTCGCGCGTACCTACACCCCCGCATGCATCCACGTAGGTAGGTGGCTACCTATCGCATTGCCGAATGCCGATTGTATCGCGATACGCGTTATCTCCAGCTGTCGCTTTGCATCTTCCATGAGACAGATACGAGACACGAACGGTCACGGAATATACCTATACATATAGATATACTATATATACCTATAGAACGATGCGCGGATAATCGATATTCATCCGGATTTTGATTCCGTAGTACGTAGGTAGATACCTACCTACGCGATACGCGTCGAGAAACAAACGTCTTCCGGACTTTTCCATCTATCGACGACTTCTTTATCTTTTTCTCGCTCCTTGTCTTGGAGTCTCGACTATTTCATCTTTATTCTTCCTCTTTGTTTCGCCAAAGGATAAATCTTGGCGCACCGCCTCTCATAAAGCATCGATCTCGTTGTTTTCGTATCAACGTGAAATAATAGGGGAGACCGGAAGAGGAAACGCTCGCCTCTCGAGAATCGTCTTAGTCAGTCACGGGAGTTGTACCGACAAATGGTCGTTTCTACGGAGTTGGTTAGAGAGTGCGCCCAGCTCTGTGTGTTATCGTAACGAGAGGAACCCCTTTACGACCGCCACGACCCGAGGTGTAAAATGAAAGACGTGGCTGTGCCCGTGCAACTTCGTTCTAAAGTGTGTGATCGTGAAAGAGAGTGAAATGGAAAGAAGGAAAACAAATAAGGAGAGAGAAATAATAATCCTTGGGGGAGTTCCGACTAAAGAACGATGATAATTGCGACAAAATCATAGAGTCGACATGAATTTTTCAACTCTCGTGGTAATCCTTTAACGAGCGCGGATCCTTTAACAAGCATTTGCCGTTCTATAGCTCGAGTCTGCGCGACTCGATGCGAAAAAGTTGAGCACACACGACACGAACGTCGTTTAATCGAAAAAGTTGGCCACCTCTTCTTCGTCTCTTACGCTCTTTTTGCTACAAGTCTACACTCGAGGAAAGGTCTCGGTCTCGATCATCATCATCAAGGACGATACCGAGGCGGTATTTTGGGGTGCCTAAATATCGCCTTTGTTTTCAAACTCGACGATTAATTAGTACAGCGGGAGCAGCCGCGGCATCAGCGAGTATGAATGTGTTTCGACGGGAATGCTATTTTTGATTAATGACACTAGAGAAACGAGGATAAGAATGATGGAAGATGAGTCCCAATTATCGCGTTCCCCAACGACGCCGAGGAGGACGGCGAGGACGGCGGCGAGGACGACGAGCTCGCGAACGAAAGCAGCGTGGAATTTCTTGACGGTAATTAGGCTCGGTCATAATCGCCATGGGAAACGCGCGAACGCGACGCGAATGCCCTTTGGGACCATCGAAATTGGAATTCCACGCGCGATATATCGCGAGTGGAAGTGTATATAGATGTCTATATAGATATATCGTAGCGGTATATGAGACCGAGCCTCCTTAAATACGTTGTTCGTGATGGTATTTCAATAACCTCTCGGGTTCGATTCCACGGGGGTGCAGCCGAGTCAGAGACCGAGGAAGGAAGGTACATCTTTATACGTACCTATACATATGGAATGGGCGAATAGACGAGAGGACTCGCAAAAAATTCGACTCGAATTAACCGACGCGCGAGCATATACCTATACCGGTTATCGTATATAGGTATAGATACTTGGTTAGACGTTGGTATCGTTCGAGCGTGCGAACCAAAGTGCCTTTAAACAATTTTTCTATTCAATTTCGCCGGTTGATGAAAATCCGGAAATCCTGTGTGTATTTTTATTTTTATTCGACCGGCGTAAGAGCAAAGGCAAACGAAAGGTAAAATACCCTTGGAGAAACCAAGGCTCAATCGACTCAAAACCGAATCAAATATTGCACGCCTTTCCCGAGCAGGTATAACATAGCTACAATATATATGTATCTATATATGTATATACAGGTATAGGTACCATTTCCAAATGCACTTATTATCGAATAGAATTTCTCGTTGCCGTATTACCCTTTGATATGCACGTCGTCGGATATCGTCGAACCGGGAGAAAAAAAAATACGAAGCGATATATAGCTCCTAGGGTTATCGAAAAGGAAGAATAAAAAAGACCTCTCGCGGCCTACATAGACGAGTCACCTCGTGGCGGAACTGAAAAAAATCAATCAAGGATATAGGTATGCGTTGAAAATGGAGCGAGCGATCTTGGATGATCGGTCAAGCCTCTTTTGAGCTACGAGCCAATAATAATAGAGTAGTCATTACGATTACCTACCCACCCCTCGTGTCGTAGCTACGGGAGAGCATTACGCGTGGTCCCAATCACTATATAGGTACGTAGGATACGGAAGTAT
This sequence comes from Netelia virgata, assembly GCA_951802705.1. NCBI lineage: Eukaryota > Metazoa > Arthropoda > Insecta > Hymenoptera > Ichneumonidae > Netelia > Netelia virgata. The sequence continues at coordinate 217,665 of OX637867.1, read as the reverse complement.
ACGTTTGCTCGTGTTTGTAATCACGCGTATAGGTGCATTAGGACACCTAATGCGCGTGTCGAGTATGCCTCGACGATATATCTCAACGAGGAGCTACGTATCGTACGAGCGGCGGCGTTGATCCATTCTCTTCTCTGGAACGTTCGCGATCGAAGCAACTGTATCTTCTTATAAAATACTCGTATGAAAATTGATATAGCCGCGTGGAGATACGTATACGAGTGTTGTATGGTCCGTAGGTGGGGTACGTGCTTGTAAAGTCGCAGAGTGCGATGGAATTAGATCGCAAACGCTCCTCGATACCGCGCTCTTCGCGCCTCTAGGTAGGTACTATACCTATGTACCTACTCGTATACCCGTAGGTACATTTATTACCATTCGCTCGAGAATAGTAGTCCCGGTCGAGGAAAGTCCATGCACACACGACGACGAACGAACCATGTCGACGTAATCGTCCTTCTCCCTCCCATTTTATCTTCGATCCTCTTTTCGCGATACGGTTATATTGCCGCATCGCGCGTCTATAGGTACGCGAGACACATACGCGAGCCGCAACGAGTTTTCGTTCGGTCCATCGCGTGATTACGATAAGGTCACCGGATCGTTTTCGCCGTGTACGATCCGCCGCGCCGGTCCTACATAAGCATCGAGGGCCAACCACCGTTTTTTCATACACGTATAGCTATAGGTACCCTCGAAGGTTCGACTACGATACGTATACGAGTATATAGGGTTATACGGTTATACGGTTATACGGGGTTATACGGTTAGACGGTTATACGCTTATATATACGATATAGAACGTATAGCGAAGCGTCGCATGGCTCTTTTTGGGCGTCGTTACTTTATTACGAAATGAAAATCGATCAAGGACGCGAGATAGGTAGGTACCTATCGGGATCCTTATTTATATCTCGACTTTTGTTTGCCGAAAGCTCGCCGTGGAGTCGAGCCGAGTCTTGATCGGGCGGCGAAAAAGATATCGAGCGATACGGAGAGGAAGAGGGAGAGCGAGCGATGGTGGGACAGGCGAGTGGGTAGGCGAGGAAGGAAGGAAGGGACGGAGGGACCACTCGCTGTGCGAGAGCAATTCCCGGGATTCTGTAATGCAATTAGAACGGGCTACGTGTCGCGTGACCATCCTCTCGTGTGGATTTTAGTCCGCAACACGGACGCACACGAGCGAGCACGGAGGCTCGTTGGTACGGGCCAGCGCTCGTTGACCGTGTATCGTTCCCGTCGAAAACTCGTCGCCGCGACCGCCACCCGGCTAGCGTTCGCAACGAGCGCCCGCCCGACCGCCCGACCGACCGTCCGTCCGTGTATCGTGCATACGCAGCGGCGACAGCCGCGCGTGAGACAAGTATGCAAATCGCCGATCGACTTTGCCCGGGTTCTCGATCGAACCTTCGGCTCGCGCTCGGTCGAGCCGCGGAGACTGTATGCACTCGCGCCTATATGTATGTTCACGGTCCGACCTCGGCTGGGTACCTACGGCTCTTTTATCGAGGCAATGGAACGTTATTGGATATAGATAGGGAGTAACTCGCTAAACGCGAGAGACGGAGATGAGCCACCGGTATCGGTTGCCTCGGCGAAAAATTATAACGGCGGACCGAGGAAAAGCTTTTGTTTCTCGGACGCGCGCGTTGCGAGATGAACTCGCGACGATGCGCTTCTATTCTTTTTTCGATCGTTTTTCGTGTTAATCGAAACGCGAGTACCTAAACGTTACTTCGGTATCCCGATGTATCGTTAATCGGCTTAAAGAACGTTGATACGAGAGCGAAAGAGACGAGGGACGAGACCGCGTATCATCGCGATGCTAACATATATAGGTAGTAAATATATACGTACGTGTTACGTATATAGGTATATATAGGTGAGGAGAACGGCGATAGGCCGTTTCATAGCCCGATACATAGGTAGGTATAGGTAGGTACGTATCTACCTATAGGTACGTATACGGGATAGGAGCGGGATCGATTCTGCGGGATTAGCCGCAGCGCGCGTTCGCGGGCTCTTCGCAACAGCCGCGGGGCTCATTTTGCGCAACACGCGCCGTCCAATATAACAAACCGGCCTGAAAGCCGTATAGGCCCGGTAGTATACGGCGGGCTAGGTACGCGTACCTACCTACACCTACCTACCTACCTACCTATCTATCGCCTACCGATAGACGTGGCTACCTACCTACCTACCCGAGTATTTGGTATTCGCCGCTTTTTCCTCGTATACGCGCGTACACCCTCCGGCTTATCTCGCGACGAGGGCTAGCGATCGCGGTCGGCGGACCTCTCCCAGCGTCGTTTTCCTATCGCCAAATGCAAGAATAGGCAAATTCTCGGCGCATCCTCGATGTACGATCCAATATCCCGTAGAGTCCCGCACGAAACGCCGATCCGTCGATCGGTCCTCTAAAAAAGTCCAAACAGATAATTTATCTTGTAAATATGGTAATTGTATCGACGCGTATGGAGATACGAATCTAAGAACGCGGCGAGAAGAGGAGGGGCGAGGCAGAGACGGATGATGGAGAGGTTTGAATCGCTCTGTACCTCTCACCATCGCAAATCTCTCGACTATCGCATGAATCTTTGATAAATTTGCTCCCCGCGCTCACTCGCTACCTATTCCCAAACCCGAGAAACCCGAGAAACCCTAGAACTCGCGACGGAGAGACCGTCTCCGTCGCGTGTTTGGTGGCGAATCTCGATTTCCCCACCGAACCAGAGAGAGGCCGTGCGAGTGAGAGAGAGAGAGAGAGAGATGGCCACATTATTTCTCAAAGTCTATTCATGCCACCAAACTCTCGATTCGTGTTGCACCTGGCATTTACCTATACATATACATACTTATGCCGAGTCGAGTACGAATGAATATATGCATAGCTATAGCCTGGCGTATACATAGTAGATACGTACAAACGTATAGCGAGTGTCGAATCCGTGGAAAAGCTCTATTCACGAGGTAGGTATAGTACCTACCTATACGTACCTACTCTCTCGTCCGGCGCGGAACAGCTGCCAAACTTTTCACACGAGAATTCTTTTATAGATCGGTGGCAATCTTTCTTCGCACGAAATAAGCGCGCTTCTTCGCGACGCGTCGAAATACCGAATTGGTAGTGCCGCGTACGCCAACCAACATCGATACATATAGGTAAATGCGTAGGATATTTTCCGTGGGGACATTGCTTTGCGCGATAGAGCGTTCGCAAATTCGGTCCTTCGATAAAAAGGACCGGTCGACCAAAAATAGGCATCGAAGGAGGATGGGGAGGTGTGCGTATAGGACGTATAGATAGGCGTCGCAGCACGTATACATACAATACGTAGATAGATGCGATGGTGCGATGATGCGATGGTGCGATGGTGCGATGGTGCGATGGTGCGATGGTGCGATGGTGCAATGTCGCAATGCGCACCAGAGCGATTTCTCCAAGGCGAGCTCGAATTAACACGGCATGGCTAATTATCCTTCCTGCGGGTAATTTCAAACGGGCCAATCTATACGTCGGCAGGACGTCACAGAGAGCTTCGAAATTAATGCGAATTTGGTTTGGCCCGACTCTTGGCCCCGAAACCTCGGCGTTGGCTTGGGTTTCTCAGTGTGAAATACGATGGCTCGAGTGCATCGATGCGGCTGATCGTAAGACGATGTAATTCGTTCGATCGTCGAATCGAATCGAAATGACGAAATCTACGCGCGAAAAAATTCATACTCCCATTGAAATATTTGTCCATTCCACGAGGAGTACGCGGTGCCTCGTCAACGAGATTACGCGTAAGGTATACACGCGGTGTAAGCCGATTTGAAAAAACGTGAGCGAAAAGTAAATAACCGCCAGTGGGGTACACGAAGTGGGATAAACGAGCGAATACACTGCCTCGCGTAATCGATTCGAACGTGATATCAGATTGGATAATTGACATCGAACAAAATTCAATCGATGATAAATAAATTGATCGAGCGCGCGCGGCTCCGGCTCGATTGAAAAATCGGGATCGGGAGGCCCTCTGGTCCTGTCGGTTGACCCATTTAATTTATCATTATCAATGAGGAATATCGACCGGACGAGACTCAACGCGCACGATGTATCATTGATGAACGTTTCACGAGATATTAACGGGTCGTAGCCCGTTAATATCTCGAAGCTCGGGGAGAGCTTTTTTCGGTATACCTACTATTCGGAGTACTCCCCCCTCTCGGTTTTCGTCGACAAGTTCGAGATTCGGATGGAGCACGTTCGAGCCGCATCCGAACCTCGCCATAGAATTATAGACCCGTGATAAGAGGGATGCTTGCCAACAGCGGATGAGAGCCGCTCTTTCCTCCTGCGCGATCGGTGTTATCGTCGCACGGTCGTTCAATTACCGATGAATGCGAGTTACGCGCGCATCCCTCGTCCCACCTGCTTATCCCTACGATTATCCGCGGTTTTGCCACTCCGATCGCCAATATCGACACGACACTTTAAAAACAAATCGTTGAAATTTCACGTAGATCGCTTACCTACCCATATGACATTCCTGGCCTTGCTACGAATCGCTAAAATTCACTGGTTCCCCCGCGGATCAACGCGATCTTCGAAAATGATTCGATATCCAATTGTACGAAACTTTCGAGCCAGGAAATTCAATTACGCGCGGGCGATATTTTTCTTACATATTGCTTTTTTTACTCTTTGCCCCGATACACCGGCATTGCGTAGGTAGGGGAGACGATTTGAAATGTTTTTCAACGAAGGAGCCACTGGAAAAGTCGTTATTGCAATATATATATATGTATATACAGCTATATGGAGGAACGCGGGGCTGGTAGAAAAAGGACCGCATCGACGGAGGGGAAATGGTGTTATCGTTCCGATGGAATTTCGTTGGTTCGCACGGAGGAATTCGCGTTGAGTTTTGTGTACCGCGCGTGGTCAACGAGCGACTCGGAAACAGCGGTCACTGAGCTACGAGGACTTTTCGCGCCAACGATTCTCACCGGAGCACCTATTCCAGCACCGAGTCGTCCACCACGTAGAACCAAGTAGAGTCGAGCAACTGGAATTTGCTACGAAAAAAACCTCCCCATAGATCGTTATTATCGCGGGAAGGGAAATTAAAAACAGAGAAAGTCGAGGGGAAAAAAGATAACGGCAACGGGCTGGACGAGCGACGTGGGGAGAGGGCGAAAAAATAGGGCGCAAGGCCGAAAGCGAGAAAGAATGAGAAAAACGAAAGGTCGGCGAGTATAATATCTCTTGGCGCGCGGCTCTTTCCCTCCGTCCCTGTCGCCCCGCACACCCCCTGATACGACTGGGTTCGCCGCTGGGTCCGGTCGTATACGTACTCAAAGTTCTCTCTCGGTGTTCCACGTGGCGATCCGCGGGTGGTGGCCTGGATACGGGATTGCAGAGGTCTTTTCCGGTACGAGAGTGTTTGCGTGTTGCGAATTTATATAGGCTGACGCATACTACCTACATAGATAGGTACGTAGGTACCTACGGAAGACGAGGCGCTTTTTGCGTCCGTATGGTAGGCGCGCATGCACGTTCGCACGTACCTACGTAACGTAACGTACGTACGTACACGTACATACGGGGAACCACGGCCGCGTAAAAGCTCGCGAGAGAGGCGTACGTACATACGTATCGTTAAAAGCCGCGTTTACAGTCGCAGGTACGGCGAATACGATAGGAGGACGGGACTCGTCGCGATGAAAAGCGTCGCACTAAACCGGGGAGAGTCTTTTAACTCTCGAGGGCACATTTCGCGGAAAGTCTCGCGCTCGTATAAAAAAATCAAGATGTCTATCGTCGTTCTCGATACGAATCGTTCTCGACGAGATCGGACTCGATTCGAGCGCTCGTTTCACACTCGAGCACCTACCGTCTCTCTCTCTCTCTCTACCGTGTCGATCGAGAATTTCGAGAAAGAATTTTGCGACGTAAACAAGCAACGCGAATCGCTTCACGATTGCTTGACGAACGAAGAATCTCGGCTCGTGATGAATCATCCAAGATTATTTAATCGCGCACGAGGACGTCGTTTCTTCGTTCGTCGATACAATGTCGTCGTACGAACCCGAAAATATAGTCGGGCGAAAGAAATAAAGGGATAAAAAGAACGGAGAGGAAAAAGTAAGTAAAGGGCCACGTGCCGCGCGCGGAGTACCCACCTAAAGTAGAGGAGCGTGTCAGTTTGCCGGAGTCGCGACGTGCCCGGTCTTCTTATCACAACCGGTCGTAATTCACGACGTGGAAAACTTTTTACGATGAAAAATCGCCGACGCGTTATCGCGAGTGTCGCAGGGTGCCCGTCTCCGTGATCCTCCTCGACTCGGCATCTATAGCCTATAGGTATACCATAGAATATCAACGCTCGCAGCATCTCGTGCGCACGAAAATGTGTTTCGGTAAGAAACAAGCGCCGAGAATCGAGAAATGGAATTCGTGTTCATTGCCCGACGAAACGACGTACGAAAGGGAGCCGAATACGGTACGTAGGTACCTACTTACTACTAGGTACGCCAAACGCGTACGCCGTACCGACCGAATTATCGTTCTTTTATTTCGTTTTTCCGTAAAACTCGAAGAAATTAAAATCGACTTTGTCTTAGGATTAATCGTGCTCTCCCCTCCTTTTCTCTCCTGCATCTTTCGCGTCGCGTATAAAATTTCACTCCGAGTCGGCCAAGCAGGATGTAGCTCTCGCGAACCACGAGTGATACCATTTTCCAATAGATTTATTATTTTTGACTCGATATACCTACCGATATTATCGTTGTGTGGATCTACGTATATGTGCATCTACGTGGACGCTCGCACCTGTGTGTATACACAGTAATAACGACGTTTCGCGGTTGGTTCTCGATTTCTCAACGCGGCAAGAGAGCTTTTACTTCCGGGCTGAGGTGAAAGGCTGACGTAAAAGCTGCCTGCTAGCGGGCGAAGGGAGAGCGACGAAGCGGGCGGGCATTGCCAAGAGTCGAGAGCCGCGAAGTGGTGCGGTTTCTTGTGAAATGTTATCGACATTTCCAAGATATCCAGGGACTACGTGTACGCGTATACTTTGTGTGTAAAGAAAAGGAATATGCGTGTGTGTGTGTGTGTGTGTGGAAAGAGAGAGAGGGTGCGAGGGGGAGATAGAGAGGGAGAGGAAGAATGTAAAGAAAGGATGATAGAGAGGTTGACGCCAAGTAGACCGATTCACTTGGCTACCGGGTTTATCGACTACCTTACCTAATAGTTATTCGCGAATAAAAATATAATTGCTTCTTTCCGATCCGATAGTTCTTTCATCGTGACGAGGTTTCGTTAAAAATGTATAGTATATATCGTTTAATCATCGATAAGTCGTCCTCGCACCGTTTCGAATAAGGCGATAAATTTTTAATTCATCGGGAGCTACAAACGATACGTAGATAAATAAATGTCGAGGTAGATATGTACGTACCGGAGGAGTAGTGGCTGTAAAATCGAGAAAATAATTGGATAGCTTCGGGGAATGCTTTCGCGTCGGAGGTCGCGATGACTACCGCGAGAGTGGTTCGCGCGTACTGGCCGCCGATACTGGCCATCGGTGCGCGAATCGACTCCCTCCCGAACGAGAATTACCCTCCGCCCCGCGCTCCAAGCACTTTCGGTAACGACGCTAATTAAACCCATGATAGATCGCATCGCCCGTCACTCGTTAGTGTCCATTAGAGTAATTATAGAACGTTGAGATCGAAAAATGTGACTAGTAGCGTTCGATCCAATACATGCCATCCTCTATTATATCGTAGATATTATATTTCTTGGATGTCGTCGTCCGGCCAAATAAACTACATATAGGAACGAAACGCGCGTGTCGATGATACCGGGAGCGCGAGGGTGTACACGGGATGTGTATCGGAGACGCGATCGTTTGGGGTGAACGACTGGAAGCGCGAAACGGTCTACACGTTGCCGTATGTGCGAGCGACCGAGCGAGCGACCGAGCGAGCGACCGACCGATACGTTTGGAATGAGAACCGGCCAAAGAGTGTACCAAGTTTATAACGGTTGGCACCTCTATACGCCCCTATACGTCCTATATACCGTGATCGTTTATCCACCGCTCGGACTATCCATATGGATTTTCCAATAAAAACGTATAGGCCCAGACCTAAAATAGCCAAACACACGTACACACACACGCGCACACACACACGAATATGCGCGGCCCGGGTCGAACAACCGCTGAACCAGCGTTTCTGGACCACTGATCCGTGGATCGGTGAGTCAGAGAGAGAGAGAGGCAGAGTCGTGTGACGAGGATCCCCATATTTTGTCACCCAAAAAACGTCAAAGGACATTTTTCCTTGCTCTCGGTCACCATCGGGGTATATTCCTCTCGATTCCAACTTCTTCCCTCGAAATACCGACGATCGACCGAGCCATATCGATCTCTACCCCCGCGCGCCCGCTGAAAAAGCTTCGCCCACCGCCGATCATACAGCTTGGCGCATTTTCGTTGAACGTCGTCGAACGGTCGCTACATCCTATAGGTAGGTACGTACGCTACACGCGATATCTTTCGAAAGCCCGACCTTTAAACGTCTTCGTGGCGGGAACTCGCCACGGTCGTTCTCTCGATCCAATTACGCGGCCGGTGAGCAGCTCCCTGTGTCAACAACGTGCTTCGCGATCGGCTTTACAGGAGGAAGATGCCGAACCAAGGAGAAGGGGAATCCTTTCCATACTACATATATGTACTTGGTCCGATCCGAGCGTTACGCCGCCAAATGTACGCTAATGCGAACCCTGATAATTTCGGTGGCCAAATATAGAGAAGTAAAGCCGAGTGAGACGCGGAGAATGTTTGACTAGGATTCCTCACCCGTGTATAATTAAGCCGCTCGCCAAGTTTCCTAATTGCTCGGGTCTTTGTTCAAACTGCACAGTACCGTGATGCTTTGCTATCTCACAGCCGCGATATCGCTTCGTTCGTTCGTTCGTTCACCCGGTATTCGGACATACATAGTGCCCTTTGCCCCGAGGCTCGAAACTTGTTCGAGCTGTAGCGCGAGTCCGCGAGCTCCTACGAAAAGGACGTAGATACCCCGTCCGTTGGTAGATACGTACCTACCTACCACTATACGTCCTCGATCGTCGCTTTTTCGCTCGCAATATCGATATCGATCGTAACGATCTTCCGAAGCGTTTGAAAAATAACGAAAAAAACGACGAAAACGAAAAAAAACTTGTCGAACGCGTTCGATACGTTCGACAACGATTGATCTCTGCGCGGTAATAATCGATAGGCGACCGTTCGAAGAACGTGTTTAATGCGGTATGCGATATAACGTACGAATATCATAGGTAGGTATAGCGCGTTTACGCTAGATTGGCAAAGACACGCTTGTCGGAGTGACTGTGATTTGAGAATATGGCTCGGGCGCGCGCTCAAGCTACTTACGGTACCTACGACATCGTATCGTCGTTCCATTAACGCGCGCACGATGCCAGTTGGTATTAGGAAACCCGCGTTCATCGGTACGTATATGCATCCAAGTTTAATATAGGTACCCACTCGATATATTCCTCGTCTACGATACGTACGTTACGAGCTGCTATTCCATCCCGACTACTCCGGATCATAATATCTCCTCTGATATCGTTCGAGTTTCGATAATTTGGGTCTGGGTTTGGGATTCGTTCGCCGTACCCGACTCGCTAATTATCGATTCATTTTTATCCTAACCAACTTTTTCTGTTCGCGGTTTCTTCAAAAAGATTGTATTCGGGCTCGAGATGAAAAATTACACGATAATGGAACGGAGGAGTAGGAGGAGGAGGAGAAAGAAGCTTGTGTTACGTAGGAACGTAAGCGGTAGGTACTTGCGCAGAATACCACCAAGCTTCCTATAATATTCCGGTCCCAATCCCAGCCTTTAACATATTTCTCACATATATGGAAAGAATTCTGCTTTAAAATTCTTCACAGGTGTTGGCGGGTATCAGAAAGCGATAAAGGAGGTGGAAAGAGGACCGGCTCTCGACTCCGGGAGAGTCGTCGTCTCCCTCGTACTTTTTCGGATCCGCTTGTAAATAGGAGGACCGAGAGTCGAAGCACTCTCCGATGTCTATTCCGGGTAGGGACTGTCAAAGGGTAGGTAGGTACTTAATCGCGAACGTCGTTAAGCTTACATCGGTGAAACGGAAACCGTCTTACATACCCACCTATTGAAATTCTGGTACAATCGCTATCAAGAAAAGTTGATACTTTTCATCGTGTTATCGAAGCATTGGGCGAAACATCGAGTGGCTCCGCGACAACGATATCAATCGTCCCGTCCCCATTAATTTAACTTGGATTTTCGTTTCGCGTCTACTCTCGGCCGTTTCTCTTACCGAACCGTTGCCGCCGCCGCCGCCGCCGCCGCCACCACCAACCAGCCATCAAAATCGTAACGACTCGTTAAGAAGGAACGTTTCACTTATTCAGCGCTAAAATTCTCGACGCTCACGGCGTAGAGGTTCGACCGAGCTCGAAGAGCCGCAGAGCGATCTTTTAATTCAACTATGCGGTTTCGCCAGCCAGGGATCCCGGGAGAGATCCAATTTGGGTTCAAAATCCGAGAATTGCCACACCAGGATATGCACCGGACGGAAACGCGGGGATCGAGAAGATTGAGAAGGATGAATGGCGGAAGACCGTAGGGAAAGAGCGAGAGATAGCGCGATAATACCTACCTACCTACCTACCTACCTACTCCTGCTCCCGACCGCGTCCGCTAATTTTTTATTTTCATTTCTCTTTCGAGTTCACTTTTATCAATGCTCGTGTACCAACCGATGCTGCGATCGTTTGAAAATCGTCTCGGGCCGCGATCTTATCAGGAGGGAGAATCGGCTGATTTATAGAACGGAGAAGGCTTTGCTGATTCTCTATCGGCACCGTTGCCGATTTTTTCCTTCCGAAATCGTATATAGCTCGGCAGTACCTCCCTCCGCCCCACAGCGACCCCCACAGCGACCCCCACAGCGACCCCCATAGCCACCGCCATCGCCACAAATAACAGAGTAGTTACGTACCGCGTTCCATAACCGCGCTCCAAGCGGGCCATTAGGAGGGAAAGCACAAAGAGTGCCGCCGGGGCGAGGGGAGATGGCACGGAGGCTGGGAAAAAATTGCATTACGAGATCTGTGTGCGAGGCTCACGCGCGGAAGGTACCTAGATATATATTTGTTTCATCGTAGCTGTAGGTAATATTCGGACGTTGGCCGTAGATGCGCGTGCGCGTGCGGGCATTTCTCGCCATTTTCCTAGGCCAGGAGAACGGAAATTTTTTCGCGCATTACTCTCTTTGTCCTTGTCAAACGCGTCGGGTCCCGGGGGTGGGGCGTTCGCTCGCGTTCGCTCGCGCTCGTACGTGTAGGTAATCTCAAACAACTTTCCTCCGGGTTAGAACGGGCACGTTCTAACCGCATTCCCGTACCAACATCGCAATTGCTATACGTCTTTATTTTTTTTTTTCTACGAGCCACGGAATCTTGTTTTCGCACGAGCCTCGACGCATTCCTCTGCTTTGTCGTTAAAAAATCGACACCCCCGGACGAAACACGGCACAAGAATAAACACCTAATAAATACGTAACCCCGACACCCGAGACCCGATTCGACCAGTCCCGAGTTCCATGTCGGCGTGTTTTCTCTTTTCAAACGAGAGCTTCGTTAATCACCAGCCGAAAGCTCCGAAAGCTCCGAGAACCCATTATTCCTCGAATATCCGGCTGTCGGTCGTGTCGCGGGTGTTTACGAGATTGTTTCTAGCATAAGAGAAAGCCTGGCGGGACAAATCTTGGAGCGACGTATCGACCTTTCATCGGCGTCTGGTATATCGTACGAAGCAGCGACGAGACGAACGCAACTACACGTACCTACCTATAGGTAGAGGCAATCTGGCTCAAAGCGAACCAGGACCAGGACAGGGGATGATTCTCGGGATTTGTGGGCTTTGCTGAGATTGACACGGGATATATGCGTAAATTTGTGTCAGGAACGTCTCGCTATCCACGTTTTCCGGGATAAGCCAGCCGGCCACAACCTCCGAGAGATTGAATCGTCGACCTCGACTTTCGCGGTCGGTAGGTGGGTACGAACGCTCCACTCGCGCTTCTATATCCTTCGGACACGGTGTATTTCATTAAAAGATCAACGTTCGCGTCCGTACGGACGATAATGACGTGAAAAACAAATCTCTGTACCAGTTGCGCTACTATCGCGCAAGAGTCCAAAGATTTACAAAAGGAAATTCAAAACGACCAAGTAGGTACAGAGTGATTGGTTAGAGCGGGATAATCGTGCTCGCGCGTATGTCGCAGCCTCGAAACGCCGGGGAACGACTCCTCCGTTGCATGCAAATTGAACCCAATGTCACGATCGTTTCGTCGTGACACGAGTGCCAAGAGAGTGTCGCGCACACGGAGTCCTCGAATCTGGTTGGGCACTTGGTAGAGCCATCGACGAGTCGTACGAAATATATTCGAGTTTGTCCAGATTGGAGAAACTTGAAGGAGAGGGACCGACGGGATTTATGGTCGAGCGAGGATTTAACCAAGTGAGTCTTACAAGTCGGACGACTTACCGAGCGAGCATAATCCTTAGGGCGTTAACGTATAGGTATAGCTCGAAAAGAAAAGTCACACCGTTTGATAGTTAGGTTACCTACCGTTACTTACCAGAGGCGATAGATGAGTAATGTTTTGGGGTAGGTAGAGAAGCTTCGTGGCCACTTTGTAGACGATGACGCGCGTGAGTTATGTTATGTACAACGTAAAGTATACGTAGGTATAGAATACGCGTACCTACCTACCTACCTACCTACCTAGCTACCTAGCTACCTAGCTACCTAGAGGAGGCTCGAGAGGAAAGCAGGTGGACCGGCAGAAATAGATAGACACACGGGCCTGACCGTAGGTGGTCCGAGCCGCCGGTTGACGGGTGATATAGGTACGGGCTATTACGTAATCTGTCAGGACGCGAATGTACATCGGGTAACATGGGAACGGCACGCAAGTGCGTCCATAACAGTTCGAGCCGGTTGAGCACAGCGTTCGTGGCAGGGTTTACCGCCTCGGGGGAAACGTACCTTACGATCGTGTCCGATCGTCGATAGGCATACATACATATTGTACGGTACACGGCATGCCTCCGCCGTACAATGGAACGGCGGCAACCTCTCGGCCATGCCGCGATCTGTTTGTACGCGCGTGTCTGCGCCCTACCACCCGCATACACGAAACGCACGCTATACCACGGATACGTAATAATACCGGGTACGAGCGAAGCGACTCTCGGGCCGGTGCATCGTCGGCACCAAATTTGCCGGTCGGTCGCTAACTTTCCAAGCGCGCCGCAACCCTCCTACGACATGAAACGACGTCGTAATTTGAGGCGACGGCATCGATCAAGCCTTCGTGACGTCGTAGCCTACGGTGCGTCTCGGCTACCTCTCTAATTGGAAAATTTATCAACGGAGTTGGAATACGAGGGTAAGGTAGGTAGGTAGGTAGGTCGGTATACGCGCACCTATAGGTAACTACTCGCTATCTTGGACCGAATAACGAGATTTTTGAGGTCGCCTCGTACGAGACGCAAAGTGTTAAAATGAGAGAGGTCGAGGAGAAAAGGAAGCGAGAGAGCCCCGAGGAACTCGAGTTTCGACGACCGCCGAGTAGACACTGGCAGAGGTGCGGACGGTGAATCAGCCGTCCGGTGGATTCTCCGACTCACCGCCCTCCCTTCGTTTCTATGACGCGAAACGGAAACGAAACGGGATCGAGAAAGTGCCGTCGTGCTGCTTCGCTCGTCCCTACATTTTCGGTACCTGGCACATAGGTGGACGGCGGTTGAGGAAAGAGCCGGAATAAGGGGCGAAATAGCGACGGAAGTCGGACGAAAAATGAGTTTAGGATGGTGAGGTCAAAAGGCGAAATCCTAGCGAGAGAATAAGGATCGTGTCGAGTCGGCGACGAAAATCGAGCCGGGGATAGTCTAGCACCTACCTACCTATAATTGGTTTGGAAATTCATACCAAGTGGCGACGACAGCAGCGGCATACTTTGAGAATCCGTCGAACCAGTGCTGAAAAAGGAGTCGAGCGTCAAGCGCCGAGTACCAATATGCGACGTCCATGAGCGAGGCGCGCCGTCGAGCCTCGAACGACTGTGCGAAACTGTCCTCGACTGCCCATTACCGCTGATCGTGTTCCATGTAAGACCAACGTGATAGTGATATAGATAAGCACTCCGGCCGCGTATTCGCGAACACGATGAAACCGGTGAAACGCCTTCTTTATCACCATCGAGCCCCGTGTAGTCCGATGCGCTCGCACTTTACTAGTCGAAGCCGGTGCACGAATAACTCCGGACGAGGGTTGTAAAAGACGGGATAAAAGAGCCAAAACACTGTGGGTGAGAAATAATGGCGAGCGGAAACGAGAAACGTGAGAGTAAAGTAAACAAAAAGAAAATACGAAAAGAAAGATAGAGCCCGAGGGAACGCGCTATGCTTTTCCGATGTAGGTTGCCGAGGTCGAACGTCCTCGTCGTCGTTGTCGTCGTTGTCGTCGTTGTCGTCGTCTTCGTCGTCGGCTTCGTCGAGAGGGATGAAACGCCAAGAGAACCAAAGAAAGAAACGACACCCCTTGCCGGTGCTTTGTTCGCGTAATTCCGGGTGCGAGCGGACCACAGTGGGCTTTCGAGACAAGAATGAAAGAAAGAAAGAGTGAGAGAGAAACGTGAAACACTCACTAAACTCGATCGAGGTACAAAGGCCCTTTCTCTCCACTCTCTCACTCGTTTGCAATCAGAGTTTTGCCATAATTAAGACAGACCGAGGAAGCAAAGGTTTGTCGGACTGTGCAACGTGACGAGCTTTTCCCCTCCTCACCCTCCATTCTCTTTCGCCTCACCGGACTTATCCATTACTTCGCGAGGAACGAATACACCACGTCGATAAACTACGTCGATAAAGATAACAAAAATTTGGTATTTCGTTAAGAAGAATAGAAATATCTTGAATATTCGTAATGTCCTGTCAATAACGCTCGAATTGACCTCCAGCGACGCATACGACCTCGATTATCCACTAGAGACGACTCAATTCCTGGAGTCGATATCCCAGGCATCCGGACGAATCGTCGATTGTCCAAGTGAAAAAGTACGATTACCCATTGTCGGACGGTAAACGAGGACAGCCGGGAGTGCGACCAACGATTCCGAGAGTCCGACCGAATTCTCAAAGACCTCGAAGATCTCGCGTCGTTTTGGTCGAAAAGCGACGATTATTTTTGCTCGAACACGAGAGCCCGAAAATAATGGAAGGACTCGAGATTTTCGGCTCTAACAACAGGGCGTGATAAATGATGAGAAAAATGAACGTGGACGGATAGCGAGGATGCGTCGAGGGGCGAAGTTGAGAGCTCGAAAGACGCGATACCCTGTTCCGTAAATATAGTATGGGAAAGCGGTGACAGAGATAGCGACGAATTTATAGCGCGACACTTTTGCATCAACCGCAACGCTTCGACGTCGTTCGGAGGCTTCTTTTTTTTATTTCAATTTTTTTATTTCTCTTTCCACTTTCCTCGCACTCTCGTTCGCATCACGGTCCGTCGACGAGGCAGTCGAGAATCGCGGAGGGCGAGAGAGAGAGAATGTGGAAGGGACACCAACATCCCCGAGAACCACGGCGTATCTCGACGCGCCTCACCCTCGCAAATACATTTAACCGGTTTTTTTTTTCTTTCCCCTTCTCGTTTTTAATTTCCACTGTACACACCACTGTGCGCGGGACCATCCGGACGAATTCGTCTATTCTGCGTTTTCATGCATCAGCAATATTTATGCCTTACAATGAAAAATAGTATATCGCGTCGTCGTTGTTGATAGTACGAGAAGAGCGCGACACGTATAATTCGGCAGCGCGTTTTCCGCCTTTCCGAGAGGAAGCGCCCGAGATACGTAGGTATATGCGTACAGGTCCGTCACGGACTACCCGCGTTCTGCGATTCAGTGCGAGAGAGGGAGAGAGAGAGAGAAAGAGGGATGGTTTCGAGTTTGTTTCCCGTGCGAGAGGTTTTCGTGCGGGCACGCCGTATGTTTCGAGCTTCCGCGAGTATGCCATACGAGAACGACTCACCCGTACCTTCGACTCTCTCTCTCTCTCTCTCTCTCTCTCTCCCTCCCGCGCGGATACGATACCATACGCCGACATAACGGGCATTGCGAAATCTCTGCATTCTCTCGTGGTTCGGCTGGCAGCTGCGGACAACCCAACATGTAGGTAGTAAAACGAACTCTAGTTGTAACAGCAGCGTTATAGCAGTCCCGCCACTAGTATTATTAAGTATATATATATATATATATATATGTGTGTGTGTGTGTGTGTATATAGGGGCAGACATTTATTCGGTATAGTACCGTGTAGTAATGGTAGGAGCATACAGCGAGAGTGCGGGAATCCCACCGTCAGAAATCACGACGTTGTAATTTTCCGGGATGCATCCTGCTATCGGGGGGATAAAACGGGTTAGACGGAAAACAGGGTGAAATGGAAGGCTCGCTCGTGCAACCCCCTCGCACACGCCGGGGCCCGGGGTATAATACGAACTGTCTGACGCGAACGTCTCTGTCCCTCTTGAACCCGTTCAACGACCCGAGGAAGGGGAATGCATAGACAGATATGGAGAAAGAGATATAGAGAGAGAGAGAGAGAGAGAGACTGGAACGCGGCATGTTTCAGTACCTATGACGAGAAAGTACCTAACCCTCGCAGCTGCGGCGAGTACGCTCTACGTATGCTACGTTTCCATATCCGAGTTCCGCACGATATTGCGAAAACCTCTCGCTTCCTTGCCTCCTATCCATCTCTATATCTTTCATCCCCACTCGCTCTCGCCGAACCACCTCCCTCCTTTCCGCTTCTCTCGCCTCTGTTTATAATACATTTATGCATATCTACCTTGCGCGCGATTTTCGTCGGAATGCATTACAATCTCACCGTTGCCTCTTGACTCTCTGGTACACACGCGTTACGTTACCGGCTATAATGGTATATCATATTATCTAGATTCGTTCGGCGTATTCTACGTCTCTCCAATTCGGAACATTTTCCCATTTGGTATTATGTATACGGGTAGGTAATATATTTATCGAACACCGTATAATTATGAGTTAGGTAAACGTTAAAACGGCAGTTCGCCAACGATCTTATCGCGAATATCATCCTTTATCAGCCTTTGCGTTTTTCCTCATTTTTACATCATTTTTTTTTTTTTGGAATATATTAATTGCTAGTTTTTTCATTAGGTTAAGTGGCCTATCCGAGTTATTCGAGTCGCGCACCGCATCTTTTCTTGCCACGACTTTCTCTCGACGACGTACTCTTCTCCGCCCTCTCGTTGTTCTTGATCTTTTCTCGACAGCGTGAAGAAGAAAAAAAAACCTCGAGCGAGTACGTAATGAAACGGGGTAAAAAAAAAGTAAGAAGCATAGCCAGCAACTCGAGGTGCACGGGACCTTCGCGACTAAAGTGAAATTTGTGAGCGCATAGAGCGTTGTCGCTCTTCCATGCGGTCGTCGCCTTTTTGAATTCTAGAATTTTCATGAGCAAGCTCTCGCGACCCGAGAGGCGGAGGACACGGGGAGAAATACTTGGTCGAAACTTTTTTCCTTTTTTATTTCTTTTCTTTAAAGAGTCTTGGCATTATACGCGGAGCAAGAGACATTTTTCTCATTCTCGAGTCCTTTCTCGATCTTACGCGTCGACTCTCTCGTGGCCTCCCCCATCCCGCCCTTCTCCCCATTCTAATTCTCCCAATTACTCATAATTAGAGACACAGGGAGCCCGCCCTCCGTTACCTTCGTAGCATAATTATTCCGACTGTTCCGGCTCAAGCTCGTGACTCATTCTCGACCCTATACCAAGACGAGAGAAAAGAGCCTCTCTCTCTCGCTCGCTCGCTCGCTCGCCCACGTATATGCGTATAGTACCTACCTACCGTTTTGTTTTCGCAACCATTCGATATCGCGAATAGTAGCGAAATCGTACGTGCGATCGGAATAGATACGGGAGAATGATGAGCGGTCTGTATGTTGGTATGGTAGGTACCGTAGCGGAGAATTGGCATCGAAGATCGCGCGATTGTTTGAGTTCGCGATCCCTTTCGTTAGGAAAGGTGTGGTTAACTGGGCGCAAGTTGGCGCGGTTAGTAGAACCGAGGGATTTCAGAAAACGACGATGATGAGAGAGGGAGAGAGACCGACGGACATAAATCTGTACGGTTCGGCTATTTCGACCGAGCCAATCTGCCCTGTTCTCGAGAAATCTCGATATGCCAAGGGACACCGGCACAGTGCTTAGCAGCATGAGAATATGTATATCTGTATAAACATATATATATACAAGATGGATATATACCGAGAGAGGGAGCAGGAAACACGGCAGGCGTTTCCTCGGTCGTAATTCATGCCGCGCTCTACCGGCATTATCTAGGATCATAACAGTCGTCGGTTTTAGTTACACCGAAACGAAGCGAAGCTCGGATTTCCTCGTTTCTCTTTTTACTTCTATGCGCGTCGGCTGCCTTGCCCAACTATCATTCCCCGCGAGAATCTATACCTACGTGACTTTTAATATTTTCAGGGGCGAAAAAATCGTTACCACCGTTTCGCAGATACAAGCGTTCGGCTTTAGTTACCTACGCACTCACGGTAGGTACCCCACGATCAAACAATTTAGCAATAAATCGAGTCGATCGCGGCAAATGCTTCATCTTGCTTGAATAAATGACAACGAACGGAGCTCGATACAAAGATATCGATCACAAAAACTCGTGACACTGTGCAACGATACTTTGATCCTTTTCGAAATTTGCATCTTTCTCGTCGATCCTGCTTTCGGAACACAAGTTTTCGATATATCTAAACGGCGGAGAAAGCTAGAGAGAGAGAGAGAGAGAGAGAGAGAGAGGAGGACGAGGAGGATGAGGATGAGGATAACAGATTCCTCGTTCCCCTCGTTGCGAGAAAGCTTCGAGCGTCCCATCCCGTTCTCGGACTCTCGCGAGTTTGGCAATTTAACATTCCGTGTTCTCTCCAGTGTCTCCTCTCTCGGCTTGATATTCAGTGGACGGGAATATTAGCATGTAAAGCCCGCGTGGGAATGTCCGTATTCTCGCTCGGTCCCGTACCGAACAAACTTTCGACAGATTCGCTTTCTCATCTCGCAGGTACAAACGGAGATAGTCTATGGGATTGAGATCCAGCGGGTTCGAGCTCGACGCTCGCTTTCGCATACCTACGTGTGTATACCAAGGATTTTTTGATAGCTTTAAAAATGAAGTACCTAATCCCGCGGATTGAAATCACACGCACAGGGACGTCGATAAAGATTGATTTTTGTTTCATCTCTCGCGACGACTCGTTTTCCACATTTTTCTTCCCGTTTACAACTGTTACAACAATTGTGAGCCACTAATTCGGGCGTATAATTAATCAATAACGGTTAATATTATACACGAATGATTAAAGAATTATATATATATCGGCGTACATGTGCGTATACGGTCGATAAATGGAATCTATGGGAGGGAGAACAAAAGGTACGAAGTAGGTACAGCGATGCAGTTTTTCGATTCGTCGGCATGATCGCATATTCATAACCCGTTAATACGCTATTCAAGCCCGTTGACATTAGTATGTAAAGGATGCGGAAAGCGGGGGTTTATGGATGAAGGTCTGTGTGGGCGCTTGTGCGTGCGTCGGGGGAAGGGAAAGAGCGCACGCGAGAGAGCACTCGGATGACACAATGAAAGACGCAGGAGGGGGAGGGAACGAACGAGGGAGGAAAGCACAATAGCGTCGCGTTCGCTCGTGCATCGTAATAATCCCATTAGAAGCACGTCTGGCATGCGGAAAATAGTGGATACCTACGTGGCAGAACACTAGCTACCTTCGTGTGTGAACGTCGTGCGCTGCGTTGCGAGTTTCGCCTCGTCTCGAGCTCCAAAACCTGATGGAATGGCAAAGAAAGCCCCGGATTCGCTTGGATGCTTCTAACGGCGGAACTAAATTATATTATAGGTAGGTACTTGTGCAAGTATTTGGACCGATTCTCGTCACCGTTCGCGTAACGTACTTACTTACCTACTGCTGTTTTTTCAAATCCCAATTGGGTTCGGCGAAATTTTTCATATATGCTAGATAGGTGCCTACGATACTTACTCGTTTGAAAGAAAAAAGAATTTTTGCACACCGCGCCGGATACGAGAAGAGAAAGAAGAAATGTGGGGGTAGGTAGAGATGGGTAGAATCCGGTAGACGGACACTGGTGGGACTGGGAGTGTAGAAACACTGGGAACGTCGAAGGAAAAAAAAACTACGTGGTCGAATTTGTATACGGATCAACGGAGCGTATGAGCGCCGACAGCATCTGCAGCCTCCCCCTCCATCGAATCTTCCATTCCGGGACGACCTCTTCGACCCACGGATTTGTCATACTTCGCTGGATGAAGAAATTTACGGCGTAACGAAATATGTAGTAAAAGATGGTTCGTCGAACGGAGCACGATGATTTTTATCCCGAAGGATTTGATTCGATGCCCGGTATCGTCCTCTTCGCCATGATGATGCGCCATGATGATGAATTTACGTTAGGTACTGCCAGCCGAGACTCGGGATGCGAAGGTAGCGCGAACGAGAACAAGCCCGATGACTGCGTACGGATCACGCTCCATATAGGTATACGTACTTATATGAGAGAGGTAAAGAGGAGGAGGCGGGGAACGAGGAGGAGGAGGAGGAAAAAGAAGAAGAAGAAGAAGAAGAAGAAGAAGAAGCAAAGTACCGAGGAAAAGGAGTGTCACAAGATCGATATAGAGCCAAAGTGAGACTGGAAAATGTGTGGATACCGTGAAGGAAGAAAGTACGATAGAAACGGTAGACGAGCGTATACTAGGTAGGTATATCTACTCCCTCCCGGTGGTGCCTCGTCTCTTTTTCTTCTTTCTCTGAATTCTCGAAACTACAGCGGAAAAGTTGTGTAGGTTAGGTACGAGAGTGCACAAACGCTCGGTGGTACGGGGTCGGAGAACTGGATAGAGACGCTCGCCCAGGGTTGAGGCCAGTGAGGGCGTACCTACAGGGAGCATTGGTTGGCTCGCGCGTGACTAGAATCTCGGTGTCGGAGCCAGTATCCTTTCCGACTGTCGCCGCTTGTTCGACCAGCCTGCTGTCGGCGTGGAGCTGTCTCTCCCTCTCTCTCTCTCTCTCTCTCGGTCTCTCGAAAAGAGTCAAGCGTTGCGAAAGGAAGAGAAAAGAGGTCGGCAACAATTGTCGCGTGACCCAGAGCCATCCGTACCCATCGGTCCGAAGCCGAGACCTATCTTTCCTACCCCCATTTCTCGAATTTTCGATTAATGACTCTCGATCAAGATGAAGAATCGATCGCTCGAGATAGCCGGTAGGTAGGTAGGTACTTGAAAATTTCGATCGCGACGATCATCGCGAGATGGAGCTCGTATTTTTAATGCGAACTCGACCGAGAGTTTTCCGGAGCGTGCTAATGGAAACATTACCCTTGGTTAATCGCGTCGTTGCGCTTTTTACGAGAGAGAGAGGGAGAGAGAGAGAGAGAGAGTGTGGAAAGAGACACCTACAAGTGGGAAGACATTCGAGGATGAAATTGCCCGAGGATTTTTGGTGAAAATTGTCTCCCATGGTGGAACTTCTGCCACGTTGATTGCCGAGAGTAGCTTTCCGAGAATACGTAATACGAAATCGCGAAGATAGTTTCTCGAATCTTCCGTCGATCGAGTCGTCTCTTATATAGTACCTACGTATAATATGTACTGTTGCGAAAAGTTGTTTAATTTAACGTTACGAGGTAAGGCCGTTATACAGAAGTCGATATCGAACTTTATCGCGGACGAACGATTTTTTCACGCTCTCCCTCCCTCTTTGCTTCATCTCTCGCGATCAGCGATCGTTTTCATTGATTCGCGTACGCGACCGGTCCAAGAGGCAAGAAGCTAGGTACATCCATCAAACGGGTCAGAGATTCGGCGTCCCGAGGACATTTTCGATGACGTTTGGGCCGACCATTGACATTTTCATGGAGACAAGAAAGCATTAAAGAGAGAAACTTGTTTGACGAATCTTTCGAAGCTTTCTACGTTAATTTCCTGTTTATAACGTGTCTCTCCCCCCTGCCGCCCCCTTCGTATATTCCGAGCTCTTGTGTGGGATCCCGCACCGACGAGGAGCAGCTGCCGGGAAAGCTGATTCTACTGCTTTGATCCCCGAGGCGACGACGAAGGTTGCATGTACACGCTGACAAGAGCCGCCCCGACCAAGAGACGTTGGGTATTAGAAGTGTTCTACGAACCGCACCCTCTCCTTCCCGCGCAGACTCAATGGGTTTAACCGGCGACACGATCATCGAGCCCGAAAAATGTCGGACCGAAAAGCCAAATCTTCTCTCTTTACCACGCTCCATTACATTTTTTTCGAAAAGAGCTTCGAAATTGCAGAATCGTGTGATTCGCATGGGCGTACTTCGATGCGTTTGCCGATAACGTCTTGTAGAACACGCGAGATAGTGGAGTAGGTAAGAAAAATGCTCATTCGAGTGAACCAACGTTGAACGTGTTCATCCGTTACGTGTCAACGAGCGCGTTTTTTTCGGGATTCCCATGCGACGAACGAAATATTCGACTGGCGCCAGGCGGTCGTGTTCAGGAAGAATGTCGAACCGCATCGTCCCTCTTTACCCCTGTAGGGGTGGCCTTCTCGTCCGCTGTGCGACGGACGACGCGTGGCGCGGAGCCGATCGACTCGACCGAACTCATTCTTATTCTTGTCATGAAAATAATCGACCGCGAATAATTAACAAACAAACAAAAATATATACCATTCGACAATATATTCCCGGGCTACCCTCAGGGTGCGGGCAAGATGGAATTTATCATGCTTATGCATCGTTTATTCGTTATTGCAATGATCCTACTCACAATTAATTATTACTAATAGCAATATAAGATATCGTTTTAAATACTTTTCAAATACCGATGATAATAAAACATTTATATTTTGTTTATCTATGTTTTTTACGTCACGCAGTTAGCCGTTCCATCTTGTCCTCCTTTCCCCTATTATATAGGTAGTTACTATACGTAAATATATATCGAAAGAAAAGCACGATATCAGGATAGGTCGTAGAGATACGTCGTACGTAGCTATAGAGTCGAGACACCGACGAGTCACTCTCGCTCGCGCTCTCTGCCTCGAATGGATTTTCTTACTTCGTCGCTCCTACAGCGCCTGCTTTTTCGAGCAATAAATCAAAAGTCGAATGAAAAAAAAGAAGAACGAAAAATTTTCACTGCCACGGGAGTTCGAGAATGTATTCGTAAGTATAGGTACTATTATATATGAATATATCGATATATTATACACATACGGATACAAGTCTGGTGCAATAAGCGTTACGTATTCAAACACCGGATATAGAGAGAAAGTCGCGGTACCGAGAAATTGATCGAGCTTTCGCGACGGAAGACGAAGGAAAGTTATAAAACCGCGTACCACGAAAAATTCTACTCACCGAGAGATATCGGTCCGCCGCGAGTCTATATATATCTCTCCCATAAATCTGCTGCTTTTCGTCCGTCTCCTCTTCAACTCCGTCGTTCACCCATGAGAATGATTTATATCGTTTGGTTTACGAGGAAAGAGCTTTTAGAACCGGTTGATCTTGAACTTGAATAAACAAACGAGCCATCGAGATCGTTCGGAAGCTTCGGCCCCTGCGGCAGCTAAAGACGACGCCGCGGCGAGATGCGCCAACTACGGTGACCTCACTTTCTTATCCTTTCGCTCTCCGACTCTGTCGCGCATATACCATTTATCGG
>OX637867.1:144038-193534 GCA_951802705.1 Netelia virgata | reverse complement strand
GGCGTAAACCTTGAAAAGTCGAATCGACTCGTCCGATCTTCAAAGGCAATCGTCATTTTGATGCGTGTGTAGTTAGGTACCTATAGGTACCTTTAGGTTTTTAGCGATAAATTTGCCGATAAATCGCCAACAAGAGAAATTAATTTATCGAATTCAAAGGAATAAACTCGGTTGTTCCAGGTACAGGCGCGTGCATCCTCGAAACTCGAGGATGCACGAATCTCCACAAGGACCAGTGGTCATATGCGTTCAATTATCATGCAGATGAGTTAATTAGAATTATACAGAAAAGTTGGCATTGCGCATACGCGTACGAGAGGGGATGGTAGAGGATGGGAGGTATTATTCTTCGGTGAAAGGTCCATGCAAAATATGGTAGGTACGAGAGCGGTCGAGGGTCGTCTGCTCGGGGCGTAAGTGCGTTTCGTCTGGCAAACTATGGCCCAGTTATTTCGAGGCAAGTCCAGAAGGTCCCTAATTAAAATTCGCGAGAGTTTTCAGAGGCTTCGCCTCCGTTGCTTCCGGTGTAGCTTTCGGTTGCATCACAAAGTGACGCGATGTAAAGGTGAATTTACGTTGTAAGTAGGTAGCTATACCTATATACCGAACGCGTATCTGGCTCAGAATTTTCTACATGGCCGCAACGGCCGTACCGAGCGTATCGGCGTCATCGGTGCTTAAAAATACAGTCTCGGTGAAGAGGGAGAGTACGAAGGGGCGAGGAGGGCCGACGACACGATGGTAATTATGTGCTATTTTATACGCGAGCGTTTATGCCGTAAGGACACGGTCACGTGGCGTTAATAATATCTAACGGCGTAGTGTGCCGGTTCTCCGATACGTAGATACGTATCCTCATCTATATATATATATATATATGTATATATGACCAGGTACTTACATATATAGGTATGGAAAGAGGTACGCGCGAAAGCGGTTTCGCTAACTCGCCTTAAAGTGCCACCTATACTTAGCCATCGCGTCCGACCCCTCGTACTTACGCGCGCGCGTCTACACGTCTACACCTCTACACCTCTACACCTCTACACGTTTATAGGTACTTACATACATATACATATACGTGGCTTACCTCTCTTTTCCACCCAGCGGACTCACACCCTCCTCGCTTTTATGTACCGCGTGGAGAAGGGCTTCGCCGGTTTCTACCCTCGACCCTCTTGAACCCGCATGAAATTTTAATCGGCCTTACCATCTTACGAGACCAACAACGTGGCAGGCAGCGACGCTCCTCCTCTCCGTTCCTCTTGCCCCCGTTCCTTTCCACCGATCACGTTCTTCTCCGCTTGCCTTATTTTTGTCCGCCAAGGTAAGGACCTATACTCGTCGTGAAAACAGCGGCTGCGCCCCAAGACTATTGCGAGCCGGCCGCTGTAACGATTACTCGAATCCATCGAAATCCGTGCATTTTTCGACCTGTCCTTTTCGCTGCCCCCATTTATCAGAATAAAAACTCGAAACTCGCGACCGATCCTCCTACACTCGCACAATAATTAAACAAGGAATGATTCGCAAGCACCCAAGACGTAATAAAAGCCCACTGCATCGTCGAGGTTACTCCGTTCGCCTTTGAACGATCGTAACCGGTAAGCCGCGGGCTTGAACACCGAACACCGAGGGCCGCGCACTTTCGCCCTTACCAGAGATCCCTCGTAGCCCGACACAATAACGATACGAATATTGAAAACGATTCGAGCGCTTTCCCAGAAACACCCGAAGGCGATCACGTTCCGGTTACGATTACACGGAAATGTCATTTGGACGATAACCATTATCCGCTTTTGATAAATGTATCGATATTCGTAAAATCGCGATTAATCAACGATTCGTAGCTCGTCCTACCTTTCCGATTGGAGCGGACGCGATTCGATGTTTCAATTACGTTTCAATTACGTTTCAATTACGTTTCAATTACGTTTCAATAAACCTCGAAAAATGATAATACTCGGCTCGAATGTGCGATTAATCGATCATTAATTAATGGAGCGATCAACTCGAGGAGCCAAGCGCGCATTTTTCACGAGTCCCGATCGAGCGTTCGCGAACGCCGATTAGGTAGGTAGGTACCCATACCTACTCCCGTAAGAGAAAATCCCGTCGCGGATTTTTCTATCGCGGAGAACCGTGTGACCGAGAATACGGCTTGTTCTCTTTGTCGATTATTTCGTACCCCGTGGACGCGAGAACGCGTATCTCGGCTATTCGGAAACTGCGAAACGAAAACGGGACGGAAGGGTACTTTTCCGAGTCAATTCACGAAGGTCGCTCTCGTCGCGGTTGTCGCGACAAGCGCGGTTAAAGTTAAACCTTATTGGATTTCAAAATAGTAATAATGGGTAATCAAAAAGAAAAAGAGTCGCTCGCCAGCGCGTTTCCATCAGCTTAGCCGTTTGTGCCCTGCACTCCCGCGCGATCGTACAACCTGTACGTACGTATCTACACGAGTGAGATACGGTCGAGTTGTTCTCGCTCCGCGTTCCTCGTCCACCTTAGCTACGAGACAAAGGTTAACGAACCTTGGATACCCGTGACACGAGTTTTTTTCATCTTGGCCTTAGCTTCGGAGAAACGAGGCCGGTCGTGCTTCTACTGCCTCGACCTCCCGAACAACGGAAAAAAGTAAAATGGATTAAACCGACTCGGACGCGCTCACCCTTGGAAGAAATTATAACGAATTCGTCGCACGGTTTAATCATAATATTTCCAATTATGCGAGAACGCGCCGCCACCACCGCCGTCATCGTTGTTCTCGATGTACGAGGCGTTCCGTGCCAATCGACGACCGAATTTCCTCGCCAAAAATCCCCGATCGATCAAGTACGTTCGTGCATATCGGAACGAGAGAAAAGAAGATAAAAAAAAGTCGAGTCAGTACGTACCATACGGTTCGCCGTAATGCCCTCCTCGAGGTCATCGTACAGACGACTCTTGTATATCTCGGTGCTTCCGGTATATATCGCATAAAGAGCTTTTGCGTCTATCTACATAACGGGTTAACGCTCGTTCTCCGCCATCCTCTCTTATATGCACGTAGCTTTGCGCCAAAAGCCACATATACCGAGCTGCCTCTACGTACCTATTTATAATAACAGTTACGAGAGAGAGAGAGAGAGAGAGAAAAGCACTTGAGCCACGCGCCGCGGCTTTCTACGTGGAAAGCTCGTGCCCATAGCCACACACGTGCCTGGTTAAATGCCGAGCCTCGAGGCCGTTAAATCTAATAGATTTTACGGTCTCGTAAAACCCAACCCTGGAATATACTCACCTCCTTCTAGCTCTTGCTCTTGCCCTCTCTCTCTCTCTCTCTCTCTCTCTCTCGCTCTCTTTGTCGTGGCATCGCGACAACTATAACGACGAAGAAGCGCGAATTTTTATGAAAATGATTCAAGATATAGTCGCGAAAATCTTGACTCGGGAATTCGATCGACCGAGAACGAGAGACTTCGAAACACCGCTATGCGTATCTCGTTACAAAAGGGACAAGCTGGAAGCGGGTTTTAACCTCGGAGGGTAAGTTGTTTGGGAGAGTAAACGCAACGTGGCACTTAAATGCGCGCGCTCTCTCTCTCTCTCTGTCTTTTGAAACGAGAAACGCTTTACTCCAGATGTACCTACCGGAATGCTTTGCAAATTAGAAACTCGACCATTTGTCGAGAGAATAATGGATGAAAGAAAAATGAAGAAAGAGGTACGCTTACAATGGAAAGGAAGCAGTCGGAGATGGATTTGGGTTGGACATCGTTCCGGACAAACCGGACAACCATCTGATGAAGATGGATACGAAACCGTTGTACTGGAAAAGAAAAACGATTTCTCTACTTTATCGCGTAGAAAATGTAATCGTAAGGTTTAAAATATTTTCGAGCAAATAATCGTCAGGGTGATCCGTCCTCGGCCCACTATATGTTAAGATTGGGGTGTCTGCAAAAGTCTCTCTTCCGAATAACATTATGCAAAGTTCATTAGAACTGACCTCCCGAAGATCCAGTTTGGGCTTATATACCATATACCTACGTATAAGCACGCAAAGTCCCTATAGCTCGGTTGCACGAGGGTCTCGTGTAACGGGGGCGGAAGAAATCGTGTGTGTGTGTGTGGGGTGTGTGTGCGCGTGTGCGAGAGAGGAAGAGAGACGGAGAGAGAGAGAGAGAGAGAGAGAGAGAGAGAGAGAGAGAGGGATGAATAACAGTTCGCAGCGAGAGTCTCTCGGCCAAGAACCACGCCCTGTACCTCGACCCAACTAACCGTTGTAACCGCTCGAGGGTTGAAAAGTTGGTGCGACACGCCAAAAGTCGGTGATCGCGCTCACCGCATACTCCACGACCCACCATAACTGCACCATCCTCCCTTCCCTCCTTCTTCTTCTTCTTTCTTCCTTTACGCCTCTCTCTCTCTCTCTCTCTCTCTCTCTCTCTCTCTCTCTCTCTCTCCCTCTCTCTCGACTTCATTCTCAACTCAACGCAGCACATTCCCTGCTACCTTTGAGAGATTTAAATCTTGAAAATTTGATTTGGTCGGTTTGCTCGAGATTCAGCTTCTTCGTCTACTTTTTACAGTAACTTTCTCCATCGAGTATAACAGAACGAAGTATAAAATCAATTATCCAGACAAGAAATTAAAACATATAGGTGTATGGGTAAATAAAATGGTAAGGGCAGATCGTAAAGAACATCGAAGGAAGTCGTGTCCTCGATATATACCGGATTCACTCCCTCTTGTTCGCTCTCAACATCCACTTAATCGAGAAAGGTTCCGTCTATTTCTCCAAACCGTCTCTACACCGAGATTGCTTACGTAGTAGTAGTAGTAGTAGTAGTAGTAGTAGTAGTAGTAGTAGTAGTAGTGATAGTGGTAGTATAGTAACAGCCGCTACGCTGTCGGGCACAAATTTGTTACTTACTGGCTCGAAGCCCGCGAGTACGCAGTTAGTGGATGCTCCTCTACTTGGGAGCACCATTGTGGCAAACTTTGGGGTCCGAAAGGGCAAGACGCGTGGCGACGGCTGGATAAGGGACAAAGCGGTGGGACGGTGGCGAGGAGAAAACTGTAAAACTGGTCCCTATGCGCCGAAGAAAAGGTGTGTTGAAAAATTCGAATATTCGCGCAACGGATACGATCAAAGAACAGCCAATAGACGTGTTCGTTCTGAAAATTATTGGTAATAAACGTACGAAGCTATCGGGATTAACTTATTAATTGCGAGCTTGTTTCCTCCGACTCGTCGACCGTAGAGTAAATCTGCAACGAAGAAGCGGTTACAGCGGCACCATCTTTTGCCCTCTGCCCTCTACCCTCTGCCCTCTTGACTATGTGGACGAGTAGGTACATCGTTACGCGACACGCATACACATATACAAGCCATATACAACGAGCTTCACGCGGCAAAGCCAAGAGCGGTCAGCGTTCCTGATCGAGGGGCGGAGCACGAGGTCGCTTATACACGGATTAATCGCTCGAATAGCCAACTATTATCGTAGTTATACATTTTGTCCCCAGGTGTAATAAATCGAGCCATGCACGACAGTGCCAGGAAACTATACAACGGTGTAAATTCAATTTCATGACCATTTTTCCGAGCAAGTGAACACCGCGATACCTACTTCGCTGCCGTACGAAATTTCCCCACCGGAAAAAAAGCGTTCTCGCTTGATTTTTGTTCCCTGTTAATACATTTTTATTCGATTTTATCGTTTTTTCATCGAACGTCGAACTACGAGAGTCAAAGCGTTCGACTGGAAAAGCCACGGTCGCTGTACGAGAATTTGAGACGCGTGACAATAAAAACGGTCGGTATAAGATGAGAGGACGAATAAACACAAAAAAAAACAATTAGCACCCGGATTATCTTCAAGTTTATTTAAGCTTATGCGGGCAATCGTAAACGCCGGCAATTCGCTAAAATTAACCGTTCACGCACGTACGTCGGATTCCGGACACCGAGAGGCGCGTACGATATTATCTTTACGGTTGACGATGGTAATAAAAAATAAGGAAAAAGAGATTAGTTGGATTTCGAGGCTCGACCCTGTCCGAGGCTTCTCGAGTAAATACCTACGTATGGTCCCAAATCGTTGTGTTTAAAATATAGCCGGTATGAAATGATCGTTGTTTAAAAAAATTGATAAACAACGGTGGCAAGCAGGAATCATCGTTTTATACGGTTTTGGTAGTTTTATTTCGGTCGGTCACGTCCGACGCGGCAGCTTTTTCTCGAACGCGCGTGGCTACCAGCTAACCGCAGACTCGGAAAGTATTATACTTACCTATCTATATAGATATTGTATATCATCTACGCACGAAGCATGCATCGTCTTACTTACTACGTGATGCGGCCTTAACTCGGAAAGAAACTCACCGACGCGAGCACACCGAAAGACTCGGGCCACGAAGGTTTATAACCTTACGAAACACGGTACAGGTCATAAAACGAAAAACGACTCGGTCGCTTCACTCCCGAAAGGTTAGGACATACGCTGGAAAAAGAAAATGGAGCTGGTGCTACACCTCCATTTTCTACGTGACGCTTCTTCCCCGTTACATACCGTATACTCGTCCACGCGGAACGAGGTGCAACATTGCACACCTGCAACCATTAACCGAAGTGGCTTGGATGGCCAAGGAAGAGGGGAACGGGGGAAGATAGTGGGATTAGTCGAGTACCTACCATCAAGAATAGGAGGAGAGGACAAGAACTTACGGCCTCGAAGTTAAAGAGTGCACGCGCTAGGGGGAAAAAGATGAGAAAAAAGAAACAAGAAAAGAATATCGCACACTCGATGAAAGATTATTTCGTAATTGTCGAGTGTATAGGAGGATTAAAATGTTTCGCCGACGTGTAGCACACCTTATTACCTCGATTATCCGATGCGAGTGGCCATTCGGCCGAAAAAAAGTCGCAAAGACCCCCCGTCGTTGACTCGGCCGAGGGCTTACTTTTTCCTTTTTCGTTTTTTTTCGTTCTTTTACAAAATGTGCCGAAGAAAAAGAATTTGGCACGTTCTCGATGTAGTGCGCGCGAGGGTAAAAGTTTGGTGGGACGTCGGCGGGTGGGTGAGGGATCGAGCGCATTTGGGGCCCGGTTTGTGGGAGGTCGCCGTGACGTGAATCGGTAATGTCGCGAAGCAGCGCGCACGTTCTCGAAACGCAGAGGCCGTGCATCTACGCGAAAGGATCAAGGGAAACGCTGCGAGAACACGTCTCGAGTTTGCCGAGACTTACTAGAGCAAACAGATCGGACGAGAGCACGGGAAGAAAATCTTGGTGTCGACAACGAGGAATGCCTCCTCCTCCTCCTCCTCCTCCTCCTCCTCCTCCTCCTCCTTTAGCCCGCAGCCTCTATAAATATACCTCACTTTTTTCTCTCTCCATAAGAAAAGAGTAGGTACGTATACACGTGCCGGAGGGCTATCCGAATACGGACATAAATTGTTCATGCAATATGGATCACCGATCTCTCGCGAAGTACGCGTCGTCTTTAATTTATCTTCTCTCGTTCGAATCGTTCGAATCGTTCGAATCATTCGATCGAAAGGCTATTCGGTCCTGTGCGCGCGCGCGCGCGCGCTTGAGGAAGACGAAGGGAGAAGGAAAACAAGGCGAATAGAGACGAATACCGAGGAGGGAAGAGTAGCCAAGACTCATTCGAGATGAGGTTGCGGCGGGCCGAGTTAAGGTGGAGAATATCGTGAGTATAATGCGAAGGTGTGATGTATCGGCCGAGAAAGGTCGAATTCGTGCCAAGATAGCTAGAGGCTGGTACCTACCTATAGGTAGGTACGTGGTATTTACGCTACGATCCTCCATACGTCTATAGTAACAACCTATTGGAACCTATTGACTCTCTCGTCGTGTGTCTTTCGAAAGTAGGCACGAGTCAGAGTGAGAGAACCAAGCGCCGTTTGCCATACGCTTCGAGAAAGCTTTGCGTCGATGGATGGATGACTCGTACGTATGTACGTATACGACGTATACGTACATACGGGCATGTACGATCAACGAGTCGCCTCGTATCTCTCGGATAATAAATACTAGAACATGCGCGTTCGATACGCATAAGTGGATTTTGACTCGAAATAGGACGAGTCGCGAGGAACCCTTTCGTACGAACGAATCGATACGAAAGGGTACTCGCGATAGGGAAAGATGCGAACGATCGCGAGTTAAATAATAAGGACATGGCCAGAGATTTTTCGTACGTCGAACGTAATTTGAATTTCTTAAATTTACAGATGGTCATGACGGCTGTGCAAACACGAGGGTGGGGCTAGACGCGCTTAGCTGTTCCCTTTGAGCAGTCATGTCGTGGAAGCACTTTCTCACGTGTTACTGCCTCGCTCTGCTCTCGGCATCGCAATCACACTCGGGTAAGTCTATAACGAGAGCAGAGAGGTCTGTTTTCGCGATAAAACAAACCTCTCTGCTACGTCAAACGATAAATATCGATCGAAGAAATAAACAGATACATCGTACGGGGATGCCTCGTACGATGTACAAATATATTGATAAAGAGAAGAGACGTTATCACCTTTAACGTATAAACACACACATACACGGAGTAAGGCCTCGAAGTTACTTGGACGAAAAATATCGATTTCAAAGGGAGAAACCGAGTGCTGCCTGGCGTATAAAAACCTCATCAAAGTCAAACGGTTTTCGGCACCGATCGAGACCGAGCGAAAAGAGCCAGAGATATAGGTAGCTCCTACATAGATAGATAGATATTATAGGCGTATAGGTACACGGGGGCGAGGAGCCGGTTCGACGTTTCACTCGTGGCAGCAAAGGCACGAGTGGAATCTCAGTGAGGAATACGAGAGGGTTGGGAACTCGAGGCGAAGTGGACG
Organism: Netelia virgata; assembly: GCA_951802705.1. NCBI lineage: Eukaryota > Metazoa > Arthropoda > Insecta > Hymenoptera > Ichneumonidae > Netelia > Netelia virgata. The sequence continues at coordinate 184,673 of OX637867.1, read as the reverse complement.
ACGCCAGCGAGAACAGAAATATAATCCGTATAAATCGATCCGTCTTTGTAAGCGGGCCGGCACATACTCGGGTCTCCTCGATAATATATTCGAATCGAGAATGAATGAGAAATAGGGCTGATTTTTCGCGCGACGACGAATGTTATAACAGCAGCGTGTTAATTCGTCTGCCACTGAACGGCTCTGCTCTCGTGTCTATACACCCTCGGTGCATGCTCGTATATCTATTCTCGTAGGTACTAGCACGAGGGTTTTACCACTCGCCTCTCTCTCTCAAGTTTCTCCATCGTATAACGGCGACTACATATTACTCGGCCACCAAAAGTTATGCGATACCTCTCCCTCTCTCCTCTCTCTCCCTCGCTCGCTATGTCGACAAGAGAGACCGCATGTACCAGGATACATAGTCGAGCTATACCGAAGGGTATACGCAAAATTTGAGTATAACACAGTTACGTGTTTGCATACGTAGATTCCGAGGCAGTTGCTGCGCCCGCCTCCACGAACCTTAGCGCTGACTTTGATAGGTACGAGCCCTCGCGATCCAACCAACTTTCGGGCTCCCTTCGCCCATCGTACGTGTAGGTACACGAACGCGTATACCGCAATAATACACCGTGTACGGATCACGTTACCCGTCTTCTTATCTCGTTGAATTTTTCTGCGTATCGGCAATTTGTATGCCCTGAACCAGCCTGAGCTTGCATATACCTACCAACTATATAATACATACCTACTATACTAGGTATACTTACGTCTACGTGGGTATGGATAAAGATGTCGCACCTGTTTCGCGCGCAACTATTTTCAAGACTCGAGAAAGGGGGAGAGAAGCTCGTACCTAGTCTAGGCTGTATCGCACGTGCTGACACGGCACTTTTTCCTGCACCATCGAGCTCGGTATCAGCCGTAGGTAGCTAGATACGTACAGTCGGTCACGAAAATATTCCGAAACCAGCATATAGTTGCTTTTCTATTCTCCATTTCATCCAAATATCCCAAGAACCATAAAATTATGGTACGGTATTTTAGAGTGTATTTTTAAGGTAACACGAACGCCGCGAAAATAATTTTATTTCGTACGTACGATTGTTGAAATAATGCGAAACATTCAAAGAAATCGTGAATATTTAGGTACGCGTAAAAATATTCGGACACCGTAGGTATACTGTCTGTAAACATATACAATTATCGTTGAATACGAGTACCAGCGCAATTTTCGTAAATATAAGTCTTAAGTGGCTTATAAAGAATGTGAGTTATCGAATATTAACCAGGTTCGTTGCAAATTAAAAAAAAATCGTAAAAGCGTTTAAAATACGGCAGTTAGTCATTTTCCATCGGCAGAAGGGAAAATCTTATCGTGAAATTGCAAATCTGTTGAAAATGAGTAAAAGTAAACTATTAAAAACTAGACAAACGTTATAACCATGAAAATAGAATTTATTTGGTCCGCGAAAATGGACATCGGCCAGTTTGAAATATTCAAAGTAAAAAGACAATTGCACCAAAATTGGTCACGATGCTTCGGGAAAAACGGGGTACTTATTACCGTACACCCAGAAAATGTGCGAAAAGTGTTGCGAGAAGAAGGTTATAACGGATGGATAGCCAGCAAAAAGCCGTAAATTAACGCAACAAATATAAGAATAAGCAAATTTGATATTTATGGTGGTGATGGAAGAATAAGAGTGTGGAGAAAACCAAAAGAGGAATGAAATCCAAAACATTTCCGACGCACCGTAAAGCACACCGGCGGTTCGGTAATCAAAAGGGGTGTATTTCGTTACAAGAAATGGGCCAATTAGTATTTATACAGGGTATTCTGGATGAGTATAAATACCCGGCCATTTTACGAAAGAATTTAAAAAAAGTGCTGCTGCAATAGGGATGGATTGGACGAACTGTACCGACAAATTCGGAAAACCCGCATAACAACGACGGAGAAGTTGAAAAACGGCTTGTAGAGGAATAGAAAATAATTCTTTTGTCCGTTCGTGTCACCTGAAGAGTACGTTCTAACGTACCATAATATAATTTTATGATTATGCGAATATTTGGTTGAAATAGAGATGAGAAAAGCCACTCTACGCTGATGTCCGAATATTTTCGTGACCGACTGTAGGTAGGTGGATAGGTAGGTGGGTGGGTAGGTAGGGGGGTAGGTAGGTAGATAGGTAGGTACGTAGGTAGGCACGTATATACGACTCTTATAGTATACACTCCTCTTGTCACGCCTCTCTTTTAACCGGCGGTTATATTCTCCTTCTCCACGCCCGTGTACGACGATATATTGGCTTTTCTACAAGATGCGCGTGTTACAAGATGGGATGATAATTTTTTTACTCGAATGTTCCTTCGACTATTTATACGTCGACGTTTTTCTCGTTATAAAAACCTCGATGCGAGCTGGCAAAGATCACGAGCGACAAAACGTATATATATATTTATTATCATTATTATTTTAATCTTTAGACGTCATAAATACGGAATTGTTCAAGTTATTGGTCAAATTTATTCGATCAAAACTTGTCCTCCATCGCACGATGGCAAAACTTTCCATTAAAAATGGTTCTCACCCTCTCGTCTTCTCTCCCGCAATACTCGAGGATGAAAAATGATGCCGGTGATATTCCGTTGCAGGATCCAAGAATGAACGGAATTTAGTCGTTATCGAGGGGATTAATATAGCCGCCGTCGCTGTCGTCGCCGTCGTCGGTACCTACTCAAAGCTCGGACTTGAAACATCGGTCGAACAAAATATTACAACGGACATTCATTTTCATACGTCTTCTCGCGAAAAAGATTCATCGTTTCCCCGTCAAAAAGAGGATGTTGGTACACAAGTAGGCTACGGATCATCGGTCGGATCGGTCTTCGTCCCGGTCTCTTTCCTCGTGACACAAGACGGATGACCAGGCAATGAGTTTTCGGTATCTCGGAAAAAAAACAAAACGTGTCTTTCACAATTTTGCTAAGCGACGACGACATGAATCCGGATGAAGAGAGAGAGAGAGCGAGAGAGAGAGAGAGAGAGAGAGAGGCGAATACAGGATTTTTGGTAGAGCGCCGAGAATCGCCCGTTGTACGAAACGAAGAAAGTTAGCTCGTTTGTCGGAGACAACGGAGAAAAGGACGATTGTCCTGAGGGGGTTGGTGGCGACGGAAGACCAGGGGAATCGCAATGGCGAGAGCATTCGCGACGGTCCGCATCGAGAGCAGCCACGTTTCGGTACTTTTCGTGTCGCGCAGGCACCTCGAGTAGTGGCAGCAGCACCAGTACCAGCACCAGTACCAGTACCAACACCAGCGGCAGGTGTCTTCAACGTCTAACAACGAGGGTTGAAAACTCGCTTACGCGGAAATTTAATTCAAAATCTCGAGTTTGCACGCACCGACGCTCGACTGAAATTCACAGTTGACGCTTGTACGGAATTCCAAGCTGGCGGCCCGAAGACAAACAAAAAAGCGAAGACGAAAAACGAGAGTCGAGAGTCGAGAGTCGAGGGAGTGGAAAAGCGGAGAGAATAGCGGTTCTCGCATATATCATCGAGAGCTCGCGCGTAATATCCAATTTGGATGCGTTTGGATTAATCGATTGGCGGGTACAAAGTTTCGTTCGAGGTGAGGCGAGGATCTTTCTTATAGTCGAGAGCTTATCGACGTCGGGAGAGGAAAGAAATAATGAAAGAAAAACAAAGATGTAGCTCGATGACTTCTACGCGGGGGATGTACAAGTAGGGACCTACATAGCCGGGAGAAAAAGTACGCGCGGAGAGAAATAAAAGAAACTTTCCATCTTCTCGCGCACGGACCGAAGCTCGTACGTCGAACAATTTGCCGGAACGCGTAAGTTTTTTTCGACCCCGATACAGTGTCGTTTCGGGGCGTCGTTTCGGCCCATCGAACGATGGCTCGACGCGAAACGATAACTACCATCGATGTACGTAGGTTGCTGCGATAAAAAGAAATTTCGCGAGGAAATTCGGAAAGAACGAGGGTGGAGTTGTCTCCTCTGTCCGTTTCCGATAGAGTAGCGCCGTCCGTTCGGAATCGCGGCTCCTCGATCGCTCGCAAGGAAAAAGTCACGTAACATCGACGTCGGACATTTTTCGTAAGCTCCTCCCGCGTCATCCAAGACCGAGAAAGTCGCCGAGTCTGCTGCGGCGGCGGTGGCGGCGGTGGCGGCAGTGGCGGCAGTGGCGGCAATTGATAATACGTACGTATTTAGGATACTTATATGTATGTAGCTATAGGTAGGTATGTGCGTAGGTATATGCACAGTAGGTCGTAAAAAAACGGAGAAGGGCGCAAAGCCTCCGAAGACGAGTGAGTAGGTAGGACCTCTACCTATGGCGCGCGACGGAAAAACTTTTTGATAAATATGCATGAGGCTTCGAGGGGCAAAACCGTTGCTATTGTTTTCATTCGTATTTGAAGGACGAAAAGAATTAAGGGGGCGCGGAAGGAAGAGGAGCGCTATGCGTCGCTACGAAGACCCCGCTACTACGAAAAGTACCTACATTTTAAACAAATTTGCGCACTCTCGCGGATCTCGATCTCTCGACCGTATCGTTTATACGCCCGTTCGAATTAAACAATAGTAGGTAGGTATACGGTATATAGTGTATAGTGTACCTACCTATAGCATAAATTAAGAGCGTCGCGCACCACGAACGAATCGAACGCAGCTTCGTTCCTCGTTATTTGTTTCAAGTCCAAAGAAATAGAGGAGAGGGTGGGCGCGTTCGATGGATCGATACCACGAGAGGCCGTCGACTTTTAGCCAATCTATCGGGATTCGTCGGCCACCTTACGAAGAACGATTCAGTTTTCGTACGATGCATAAAACATGCTTCGCTCGGAGAAGGCTCGGAGAACTCCTGAGAATTATTTAGCATATCCCGGCCGAAATTATAGCCACTGCCATTCATGAATCTCGGAAATGACGCCGCGGATAATATTCGGGCTTTCAGCGATCGCGTGTGCTACTCGATTATCGCCGATGAATTATCGCTCGTAAAAATTATCCGGCGTTCGCGTGACGTATACTATATCGTCCAACAGTTCCATCGATAGTTCCATCTATTTTGACCCAACGAGAACGCAACGCTCGTCGTCGTGAAACGAGCAGAAACCGAGGAGCAAACTGCTCGATCGAGCCTCGTACCTACGTTTTAAGTTACGGCTGCTGCTTCTTTAACGAGACTAAAATCGTTATAAAACACTCGCCGGAAAAATCTTGTTACGTGAAATTATTTAATTCGTTGTTTCATAACGAAAAAAGAGAGAGCCCGTCCAAGAGAGAGGGAGAGGGAGAGAGAGACGGAGACTAAACGGATATCGCACACTTAAAAACGTTGTTTTCCGAAAAAACGTTAGCCAAGTACGTACCTACGTAGTTTGAGCCTGCCACAGGCCCGTCATCCGGAACGCACGGCATATCGCGCCAGAGTATTCTCGTAATTTTAATTCCGCTCGGCCGATGGTTCGCGTAATTAGAGAGGGACTTTTCCGAGGACAGTTTCGAAACAGTGGCGGAGCCAGAGAAAACGCGAACGAGACAAATTATGTTTTAATGAGGAGAGTCTCGTCGAGGACGGCTCGGAAACGGGTGACGTTTCTCTTGGTTGGCCCCGCGTGGCCCACCCAACCCATCTCACCCGAAATTATATCCCTCGACTCGTTTCTTTTTTCTCTTCTTTATTCATATCCCCTCTTTTATATTCTCATTCTCATTCTCATATCTCCGACAGCACCGAGAGTCGAGTATCCTCGAGACGAAGAGCTTAGCGACTTTGATCGACGTGCGCCCCCGCCTCGCTATTTTGGGTTCGACCAATCATTCCGGCGTTCGCTCGTGCGATCCTCCGATCGTAGATTCGCTCGATTCGGGTGCGTTGTCGAGAGCCAAGAGAAAGCAACCGCCCGGTATATATTCGGCCAAACGAACGTTCGAGCGAAGAGAGGCTCGATTACGAAATAAATGGTTTTTGCAGTTGCGCCGGTAGCCATTGCCGCATTATCGAGAACGACGACGACGACTACGACGACTACGACGACTACCTACTACGGTGGTGATGATACGTACGAAGGGTGTTTATCCGACCGAACGAGGGGATTCCTAATCCTGGATGAAGAGCCTCCTCGAAGAGCGGCCGCGCTGGCGATACCTCCGATTCGAAGAACGTGCAAGACCGAAAGCGGGTCAATTAAAGCTCACGTTCTTGCCGGACCGTTTGCTCAAATACGAAGACGAGAAAGAAGAGAAAAAAATCAGGAGAAAGAAAGAATGAAATAAAGGGCGAAAGGGCATTAGCGGAGGTGGAGGTCCGAGGAAAGAAAGCGGATAGGTTGGAAAAGGCCCTCGCGGGACGAGCCTCGCGGGACGAGCCTCCGGGACGAGCCTCGAGAGCTCGATGGAAAGTCCGGCCGTTACTGTTACGAGAGTACCGGCGAAAGTGCATCGGGCCAATAAGCCGACCGAAGCTTCTCTTCTTTCGTACCTACGTATATTTCTCGATCTGCGTGTGCTTCTTTGTTCCCATTCTCCAATACGAATAAGACCGTACCTATAATAACCGGTCGATATCGATTCGGCGAACCGATGCCTCGGATCAAAGTAGACGCGAACGATTATTTTCCGGTCGTACGCGATAAAACCAAACCCATCCGCCAGCCAACGATGCCGGAGGAAAGAAAGAAAGAGAGACAGAGAGAGAATGAAAAAAAAGAAAAAATCGTAATTTCGTTGGAATAATGTGCGAGCGCCGTGGTCCCAAAGGATGATTCGTCGTTCGGCGGCGGCAGCGCCGGTATGACTATTTACACAGTCAACTACTCCAATCGATTTGAGCTGACTCGAGTCGAGGCCGTATAAACCGAACCCCAAGAAAACGAGCGAATAAAGAGCGGACGATTCGCCGGGCTAGCGAGTACCTATAAGCAGGGAAAAGCGAGTCGAGATTCGGTTTCGGTTTGGAAGAGCCGAAGAGGTTATTCGAACGGTGTATATGGAGACCGATGCGCGCGTCCCTTTAGACCGTCGGGAATCCAAAGACTCGCGCGAGCGAGCGAGAGTTCTCGCATCCCGCAACCGGAACACGCTCGACGGATCGCGTTCGGAATTCTTATAAGCTTTCTCTCTCGTTCTCTCTCACGTACACACATCGGTACATACTTCCGCGCTTTTTCTCGCATGTTCGAGGGCAAAAATGGTGAACGAGGAGAGACGTGGCGAGTCCGGCGAGGAGGGAGGGAGGGAGGGAGAGAGAAGGACGAGGCAACTGGAAGAGGATATAGAGAACGTTCGAAAGAATTGAGAAGGAAGGAAGGGAGGAAGGAAGGAAGGAAGGAAGGAAGGAAGGGTGGATAAAACCGCGACAACGCACACTTCGATAAGAAAGGAGCAACGATCGGAAGACGTCCTTGCCAACTAAATCGTTGACCTCTCCGACCCGTACCTATTCTTATTATTAGTTAACTCTGTACAGATTTATCTCGCGTCCTCCGCCGAGCCACATCGATCCTTTTTCATCCGTACGAGAGCCGCGATGGACCGGGTAAGAGGGCGTATCGGGTAGTCGTTGCGCGGGGGTCGGTCAAGCGCGCTCGATCTCCGCCGATCGCACCGGCATATTCGCCCTTCTCGTATCGATCCAAAGAACGATGATTAGGTAATCGAGGAAGATTAATCGAAGGTTATTGCAGCGACTACGAGTGTAACGAGATATTATTCTTTTATCGGAAAGCTCTCTCGGGATACGAATCGGTACGTGTCCTTCGGTGCATTCGCAACGGACCGAATCCGCTTTCACGACAAGATAACGATCCGCAATGGCGAGCAATTCCGCTTCGCTTTGCTTCGGAAAAACGAAACGGAGCTCGTGACGTAAACTCGTGCGAACGGTACGGGAGCAAAGATGCTCGGCGAAGGGCGAAAGAGATATTTTACGGGCGCAACGAGAGCGACGAAAGTAAAAAACGGCCGGTATATTTTCCCCGGTTTTTTTCCACCGGTTGCCGGAGATGTACGAAGAATATAATTACTCGTTAATCCTGAGACAAAAGCGCCATTCCCTAGCCGTCGGTCGAGACAAACGACCTCGGATTCTTTCACCAGAGAAATCTTTTTCTCGTATCGACTCTGTGCCAAACGAGAGCAAAGGAGGGAGATCTCTTTTTCCCAACGGCGGCCCGCAAATCTTCGGATAGTCATTCGTGATCGATCATTCGATCATTCGATCATTCGATCGTCGTTCCGTCGGCCGAATGGAAAAGAGAGGGTCCGCGCGATCTTTCGACGTACATATTATAAAATCAGCGAGCGTGAAACACGAGTCTGGATATTCTTCCGAGGATAGGTACGAGATATAGCTAGAGGTAGTTTCTTCGGTCGGCCCGGGGGTGTATCGAGATTCGGTTTCGATAAAGTCAGTCGAAGCAGCATCGTGTCCCGGCGGCGGTGGCTTGAACGTGTGGAGGATATATACCTACGCTCGTACCTATATATCCTCGCTCGATGTCGCGGAGAGAGGACTGTGTTTACGGCTGAGCAAGACATCGTGTGGTCAAAGGAGGAAGCCGCTGGCCCGCGCTCGATCATGCCCGACCAGTCTCGTCGGGTTCGCCGATTCTACTAGCAGCGCGAGCCGTTTTACCCCTCACGTACGACACCCTACGTGTCTCTACGTCTACGTGGAAGAGATCGAACACGCTAGTGTTTGTGTGGGTGAGAGAGAGAGAGAGAGAGAGAGGGAGTGGTTCCATAACCACGAGCATCGAACATCGTCGAGCATCCCTTCCTCTCTCTCTCTCTCCGCCACCACCACCACCACCATCACCACTGTCAATGTGGTAATGGCGAGTTCCTCTTCCTCCCCCATGCTCGCCGTCACGCAGACTTACCTACCTCGAACCCTCGCTTCTTCTCACAGAATCTCATCGAGTCCCCGTATCCCGAGACTATCACGTGTACAAACTCTAGTCGTTTTCGATCGGTTCGACGGAGCTTGTCGCATAAAAATAAAAACACATGTTTTTATGCTATTGTACCTATAGATCCGTCAACGACGACAGAGCGAGGAGCGGTCTCGGGACAGAGTACGAGAGCGACGAGAGCGACGAGAGCAACTACGGCGGCGAAACGCTCGATTCCAACGGACGCCCCGATGCTCAATTACATCTTCGATGTGCACAGTACCTTGAACAAGCATCAGCATCATCACGATCATCGATGGGGCCCACACTTCGAGGGAGAGAGCTCGAACGTGACCGCTCAGGCAGGTGCGAGAGTCACTCTCGACTGCAAGATATCTCTGCTTCAAGGAAAAACTGTGAGTATAACGCACGCGATTGTACGCGGTTTTACGCGGTTTTACGCGGTTTTACCCAGTTTTACGTGGTTATCTTTAAGCGACGATCGCGTACGAGGCGATTTATCCAACTTTTATTGGCGGATCGTTTCGTTTTTGTTTCACGCGGTATCGTATAAACGGGGCGTTTTTCGAGATCCCTCTCCCGCTTCCTCGCCGATTCTCGTGCGAAAGGTCGAAAAAACTTTTTATGATCTTTAGAACTTTCCTCCTCGCGTTTAATGGGATATAGCGTTCGGGCGATCGCGTATTTTATTGGTTTTACCACTCGACCGGCGACCCTCTCTCTCCCGGTGTTGCTCTCTCACGATGCTTATATCGTACCTACATATATACATACCTACACCTATACCTATATCTATACCTATACCTATAACTATACCTGTATCGTGGCTATATCGAGCCAACGGAGAGTCCTTTCCTATCCATTATTCCGTTCTCGGTTGCACTTGGAACCGGCGAGAGGACTCGGCGTGCTCCCGTTAATGAAGCAGCAGGGATTTTCGAATCGAGTATCGCTGAATAATTAAATGATTTACGAGTATGCGATCGTTGTCGCTGCACCAGCATTTTCTTCCCGGATTATACAATATATACTTACAATATATACGTACATTCGCATAGTATCGCTCCATGAAATATGGCCTAGCATGAATTAATAAAAGTACATACTAAATAAATCAAGTGGCCCAACCCACGTCTGTTGGCGTCTATCGCGCCGACCATTTATTAATCACCGTTTGTATTTGAGATCATTTTTTTATAAATTCACCGATCCGCTCGATTTCAACGAGATCAAGTTTGTGCAGATTTTAATAATAATTTGCGTACGGCGATCGAATCGCGAATCGGAGCGACATAACTTATCGTCCAGGAACAAACGTCGAACGATAAGATTATTGTTTTTGTCCGAATCGATAGATAAAATTGTGATCCGTTCTTAAAAACACGTTTAACGATAGGAAAAAGAAGTTGTCGAATCGATCGCGCGAATATATCGTACGGGAAAAGCCCGTACGCTCCCCGTACTTTCACCGTACCTAATCTAATAAATTAGACGGGCTACTGCACGGTCAAATATATCACCAAGGCCTCACACTTTCAAGCTCCGCGGTCTCGTAGAGCGTGGTCAACACGGAATTAGCGTAAAACATGGTAGTGGGCGCAATTCGTATTCGCGTACCTACGTTCGAATTGCGCGTCTCGCTCATTTCACACCCGGAACAATCCAGAATCATGTACGTTCGACGATTGTTCTTTGTTCGATGAAAGCCCTCGTTTCCGTCTCTCTAGTCGCGTACATATATGTATAAATACAGATGTGGGCACGCGCGTGTGTCTGTGGAAGGGGGCAGATGCGCGTATGTATATCTAATAGCATGCTATGTAGTGTAAACGGTACAACAACGTGTGAAAGACGCGTCGGTATCGGTCAATTCGGTAGTATCGACGCCGTAATGTAGGCGAGAGCGCGCCCGAGTGTTGAATTTCCGGTGCTGGAGTGGAGATACGCGAAGGATGGACCACGGAATGCTATATAAAGCTCTCCTATCCACCTGCATCCCACTTCGTGTCGCTCTTTCTCTCCCTCTCTCTCTCTCTCTCTCTCGCTCTCGCTCTCGCTCGCTCGATCGCTCCCTCGCCAACTCTCCGTCCATTGATCAGGTCCATGCGTGTTCCCCTTCATTACTTCGGTTTTATTGACAATGGCACTATCGAATTTCTCTCTCGCGTTGTCTTGTTTCGAACGGTTCGCCAACACCCAGAGTCCCAATAATACAATTTTCATTGAAAGCTTTGATCGAGTACCTGGATGTAACGATTCGTACCAATTTTCCGAAAAATATTCTCGCCTCGTGCATGTAGCTAATATAAACACACACACACACACACTCACACACACACACACAAAGAACAGATAAAAGAAGAGAACCGTGACGAATTGTGCATTAGGTGTCGTGGGTAAGGAGACACGAGGACAACGAGAAAATGACCCTTTTGACGTACGGACAACAGACGTATTCCGGAGACTCGAGATATACCGTCGAGTTTCAATATCCGGACAACTGGCGTTTGCAGATCAAATACGTAAATAGCAGCGACGAGGGACAGTACGAGTGTCAGATAAGCACTCATCCGCCGAAAACGATTCACGTCAACTTGCACATCAACGGTGAGTATCCGACGTACGTACGTTTGTAAGTGCAGTACGTATACATACGATATTATGAATCTACGCAATCACCAGATATATATTTCCTGTCGATAGAGAATACAATCGTGCCAAGAGGTCATATAGGTACGGGTGGCTACGAAATCTACGAACATTATCGATGTCGCTAAGGACGTGGCTTTTTTCCAATCGGAATTTCACTCCTCGTCCTCTCGAAAGAATATAGCCCGCCCGCCACCTCGCCAGTCTGTCTCCCTCCCCCCGCCCCCACCCCCACATAATTCCACGGCGATAGATCACTCGAAGAAAAAAGAAACGAAACACGTTCGTTGGTAGTTTCGCACAAATTCGACGAGATCCGAGTGATGGTTGCGAAACGCAACGAACGCAAGATAAAACGGTCGGTGGGGCCGATGGGAGTTACGTGGCAAAAATTCATTACGTTGAGTGGGTTACGAAAAATTGGATTAAGGCGGCTTTTCTTGTGCATCCAGGTGCGCATTGCGCATCAATTTTCACGATTTTTACGTGCAGCCCGTCGACGTAGGTACACATATGTATATCCTCGTATTGAAAAGACGTGATAATACATGGAAAAGGTCGAATCCTCGATTGGTAGGTAGGTACATCGATAAGAGAACGATTCCCATCACCCCCGAATCGAAGTAAGTTTCCCTCGTGCGGAAAACTATTCGAACCTCGATCTAAAACGCCGTGTATCGAAGTACGCCCGATATCAAGTACCGGTAGGTAGGTAGGTAGGTAGGTATACGAAACGTCTGAAACTTATACCTACTCGAGCGAATAATATCGAGAAATCGCGACATCGCGTAGCGAGAGAAAAGATGGTCCTCCGATAATAGCGGAAAAAAGAAAGAGCGAAAGTTGTCGGTCGTTACTGCAATCGTTGGTGGAAAGTTGAATCCGGCGGGTGTGCGTGCTTGCCGGACAAAGGTGCTTTTCGCTCGAGGCTGAAGAAAAACGTAGATAGGAACGCGATACGTGTACGCGGGAGAGGAAAGAACACGTAGAGCGAAAAAGAAAAATTATTCATTGTGCCGAGGATGAAATGATGATAAAGGAGAGAGGGGAATATTAAGCAAGGCGTTGGGTAGACGCTCGAGGGTGGAAGATCGAGGACGTGAATGCGTATACGTGTACTTATATATAGATAGAGAGGCGTTCAACTGTACGAAGATTGGCAAACAACCGAAGAATTATACCAAGAGCAGCCTGATGGTAAAGTACAGTGTGACGCAATACTCGCAGGTGAGAAAGACGAAGGGAAAAAAAGAGCTTTGCGCTCGCGAAAGTCGTTGTAAATGTTATATGGGAGCAAAAAGTAGGCAAAAGGGAAAGGAACGGAGCGTAGATATATATATATATATGTATATATGTTTCGCGAGATACGTCACGCGGCGAATTAACCCGTTCGAGATAATCTCGCGGTCGGAGTGTAGAACTTTCGATACAATAGGTTCGTGAAAAAAGATGGAGAGGCCGAGATCGAATACGATTCATAAAAACTGGCACGGCTGTGACATCGATGACCGAGGCGATAAAGGCCGGACGAAGGACGCGTGTAACAACACGATGGATGAGCGAATACTATCTCGAAGGCTGCGTCGTAGTCGCCACAAACGTGCCAACATCGAAAACATTGTACAAGGAAATGAGAAAAAAGGTGGTGTTGGCGAACAACGATGAAGAAAGTTATTGTTAGGTCGATGAGTATATAGTGGTGGTGATGGTGGTGGTGGTGGTGGAGGTGGGGGGTGGCTAGCCACGTTTTTCTACTTTGGCTTCAGCTTTACCATCCGCATACGTGTGTATAAGTGCATTGGTCAAATACAGGATGCTATATACCGTGGTTTATAGCGCGATCCGTGATCCTAAAGACTGGATGTCCGATAAAAATCGAGGATCGACTCGTCTCGATACTCGACCCTTGGCGAAAAAACGAGAAAAATAGAAACGAAGAGATAGGCGGAGAGCAAGAGATGAAAAAATTCAAGAAGTTTATTACATATTTATGAGAAGTTGGTATTCGCGCGGAATTCTCGTCTCAATAAAAGAAGCAACGGAATAAACGGGAAGGAGAAAAAAAAGTGTGGATTTCACGAACTTGAGGATTCGCGGTATCACGCGGTGCTCGTACTCGAGGCTTCGAATGTCTCGACATCTCGTTGAGACGGTAGTAAAATGGAGAATTTATCGAGAACAAAGAGCTAAAGGATGAATGAAGATTTGGAATATTTTGTGTTGATTCGCGAGCTTGAATACATATACCCCAACGTTCGCGAGTAACTCGGTGTAGAACGTGTACCTAATACACGTTGGTGAAACGAACAAAAGTGGATGAAATCGGGGGAGAATTTTTTTGACCATGGCGAGAGAGCGAGAGTGAGAGAGAGAGAGAGAGAAAGAAAAAGAGAGCACCGACGAACTCGAGGAAAGAAAAAAAGCACAAGAACGATGAAAGAGGGGAGCGCGCGCCCAAGTGGATAGGTACGCGCCTGCCTAGTCTTCGTTCTCGTCCGCGAACGTCGACGACCAAAGAAAATTCATTCGAGTTATTGGATCATCGAGAGTCTACGATCCAAAAACTTTTCGGATATTTAAGGTGTGTTGCAAGAATCGGGAAGAAGGGATCGAGGAGATACGAGGGGGTGTCTCCCGTCGAAAACTCCTCGACGGAAAATATCGCGAAAGCCCGAGGTTGGTTTCGTAGAGGGCTCGACGTGCGAAACTTTTCAAATATACGGGTATACTCGTAACGTAAAGAGAGAGAGAGAGAGAGAGACGCGCGAACGTATGTGCCTCTATATAGAAACGACAAAAGAGCCGAAACAGAGGGATAAAGGTCTCCTGGTCGATGAGAGGCTCGGGGATGGGACGCTCGATCTCTCGGAGACGAAGAGATCGAGCGGGCACAACCTCGGGGGATTTTCAGAATGGAATGACAGGAGTCGCGGCGTAAAATAAGACGGGGATTCTCCTCGGCTTCCGTCTCTCGGCGCGAGTTCCGGGCTTCGCCGGGATCAAGAGCTTTTATTTATATCTCGAAAGAATTCCAACTCGTCTTTATCGCGCTTGCTTTATAATACGATACCTGCTTATATTTTCAACGTACGAATGATTTCGCTCGCGTCGAATTAAATCGACGTTCCTGTGTTTCAGCACCTTCGGTAAAGATCGTGGACGAAAGGGGTGATCCTTTGGGCGACAAGTATTACGAGGCCGACAGCACCATCGAATTACTCTGTGTCGTGCGTCACATAGCGATGCAGATGCAGTACAGCGTCGTCCAGTGGCTTCACGGAAATCGGACACTCAACTACGACACCACCAGAGGTGGAATTAGGTAAGGCTCGTGTTCTACGGTTTTTCTCTCTCCCGCTCTCTCTCTCTCTCTCTCTCGCACACGCGCGCTCAAAGTTATTCGAATTTAACGTTAGTCGGAGAATAGCAGAGTACCTAGTTTCATTCTGCTCGCGGATGATAAACATGAATTTAGTGGAAAATTACGAGAACCTCGATCGGAGAGGCATCGTTCTCTCGAATGTTACGAGTTTGCAACGTGCTCATTAGAGAAAAGTTGTAAACGCCGGTGATAATCTCTCACTCGCGGGGCTTAAAACGTATACATACCGTGTATATGTACGAGCCGTACGAGTCATGAAAGCGCACGAAAGCAGAGTCGTCGTTGTCACAGTTGCCGTCGCCACTCCTCCTATAACGACGAAATATATACGATCGAGTTATAGTCCCCCGGCCGTTGTCCCGGAAGTTATATAATCCAGTGTGAAGAATTGTGGGCTCTCGCGAATCCGAGCGTATGGGTGAAGCTCGAGCGTGGATCCTCGAGCCTCTGGCCCAGCGGTGCCGGGGTCAGAGGCCGCGAAAGACATTCCGCGCGTGTGTATTTATTCGTGTGGGAGAACGCGATGGGGGATCTCTACACGAACGAGATTCCATATCCTTGTCTCCTCTTCGTTTTGTTCCGCGGTGGCTTCGAGGCAGTAAAGGCGCCTACGCCGCTTTCTACCGTAGCTAGATCCTCGCGCGTGTCGGTCCGACTAGAGCTCTCTCACTCGCTCTCTCTCTCTCTCTCTCTCTCTCTCTATCTCTCTATCTCTATCTATCTCCGTCGACGGCTACCTTATATTCGCGGTATACGATGCGATTCGGCCTCTACGTACATATAATAGAGTACGCGTTTCACAACGATATTCGTGTTGGTTAAGAGTAAAGTTAGCGTTCGAGACGGCGCGGTACGAGTTGGCCTAATGGGATTAGTACGTACGTGTGCCGTTGCCGCCGCGGTTGGTATTCTCAAAGTAGTTTGCGCACTATGCCTTCCTCTCCTCCTCGCCGGTAGGTACGTTATAGGTAGGTAGGTGCCTAGTGGGTAGATACGCGCGGTCCGTCACTTTGGATCGGCCTTTAGGTAACGCGAGTACGCGCATATATACATACCTACCTACCTACTCACTCGGTACCTACAGACTCTCTTTTCAATTAACAAAATCTTAATATCGATGCGATCCAAGTGCAATGCGAACCGATCCATACGTATACCGAGTCAAATACGCGTGTTAAATATATTATAGAATACCCCAAATACATATCGCTCTAACATCCACGAAGACATAACGAACCATCGTTTGAAAATAATAGTTTCGACTTTCAACATCTTCATAATTTTGAGACTCGATCCCGAGCGAGAGAGGTGCGAGAACGGAGCGAGTAGACGCGGCCGACGGAAGGATTATTACGAACGATATGCCGGCAACGAGCTGTTAAATTCATCCGGGCGATGTGCGCGATACGAGCGCGGCCAACGCGCGGCCAACGCGCTTATTAGACGAATAATTAAAAACGTGTGCGCGGACTAAAAGATATTTTCTTTGACGCGGCGATTAAGCGGGATATGGTTGGGCGGACAATGAGAATTTTTATACGTACGATATAACGTTCGGTGTTACCTTACGGATATTACGTATCTATAGCGCTACGTACCTAGATATGTAGGTAGCACGCGTGGCTCGGTCGCGATGCGATTCGATTACAACGTTTGGTTCGCGCGGTACTTTATTATTATCCAATCACCTATACCTATTACAGGCAAATATGACGCATCGCATAGTCTACATTGACTGAAATTTACCGTCGAAACGGTTCAATGCCGATACGAGTGGCATACAGACACACGTGTGAAACTACCCGGGATAACTTGGATGGCCTCGTCGGGTGAATTCGCGTCTACCCTGGCAGGCCTGGTTCGCGAGCTTTTACGAATACCGTAACGGGAAACAGACATTTTGTAAATTAGGTGGAAACTTGGCTTCTGTGGCGAATAACGAGACGGACCGAACTGGACGAAGCTTCGAAACGTACCAAGCCCGAATAACGGAATTTTGCACGAACGGGATGCTAACGGAGGAGCGAGGGAGCGCACGCGCTCCAAACCTCCAAATAAATGTAAAACGAAACGAGCGTTGGTCTAATCAGAATGCACTTTACGAGTTGAATTTGCCAGAAACGTACCGTTTCCCTCGCATCGGCCTCTCGATCCCCTCCAGCCCCTTACAAGCCCTTACGAGCCCTTACAAGCCGTTACGACTCTAAATTTCGCGAGAATAATTATAATACCGAAAACTACCGATGGTTTATATACCGATCGTGCCTGAAATCGAGAAGAACGCGTCGTGCGATCGACGTGTTTTTCAGTCGAAAGGACAGCTAGAATGAGATACGCGGTTCGTTGGCCGGAACGCGCATAGGTACGATAAACCGACTGTATTTCGCGTCCCATGAACAAGCCGCTTGCCTATTACGTACATGATTAATGGACAAATTCCGAGAAAAAAAAAGGAAAGTTTTTCAATTAAAGTTGCCGCGGATGCGAAGCTCCACCGCACAGTTGGTTCGTTCGTTGCGAGCTACCTTCTATACGAGATCGTTTCTCTCTACGCAATACCTACTTGCCTCCACTACCTTTTTCATAACTCGGATATAAACAATCCTTTGCTCGATACTTTAATTGAGTTTCAATTATGCAACACGGACGACTATATTATATAGGTATATTCTCATCGATCGGAATCACGATTTCATTTTCGAAAATGAAATATATCTCGAGATTAAACGGATGAGTACCTACCTAAGTATCCGTTCCCGCGTCTCGTATCTACGAGAGAAAGATAGATGAGCAAAGGAATGATACGAATCGTACTGTAGGTGGCTCTGCCTACCTACTTATGGTACTTATACATATATTTAATATTTGTACGTGTTTCAGCGTAAAGACGGATCTGATGGAGGAGGGTGCGAATTCGACGCTGAGCATTGCGAGAGTAGGACCAGCGGACAGTGGTAATTATACGTGCGTTCTCACCACGATGCCCGATCAACAGGCGATCGTTCACGTCCACGTACTCAACGGTGAGGGAGCCAGTGCTTTTTTTTTAAATGTTGTTTCGCTCGCGAACCTACCGACTGCGACTCTTGCGAGATTCTCGTGGGAGGTGGCCGAGCTCGCGTAGCTCCCGTTTGTTCGAATTTCAGACAACTCCAAGGATTAGAAAAACCGGTATTTGAGTGGATCTCTTTGTTTCAGGAGAAAGTCTAGCCGAGCTGCATCACGGTACCGGAAGTACAGGCCGAGCTAGAAACGACATTGCGATTTGTCTGACAATACCGGCACTCGTACTGACTCGGGCGGTTCTCAGATGAAGAATCGACGGTGTGCAGGTTGGCACCGATTGGCTCCCAATGAGGGACGGATGTACCTACGATGCGACGCTTCGAGAAAACGGGTGGCGAGAGGAGGAAGGAAGGAAGGAACGAACGATCGAACGAACGAACGAACGAGCGAACAACGCTATCGAAGCTCGACGGGAAATATCAAAAACTTGCTTACTCTGATTCAAAGTCGTCGCCAAGTTGCGGATGATCGAAGGGAGCTCGAAAATGATGGATGAGCGCATGGAGAGCGCCGAATCTCGATGGACCCAAACAGATCGGAATCATCATTTTCCTGTCTACTTCCTCTCCTTTCATCGTCGTCATTCGCGATGCTTTGATTTTTTTCTTTGTTTTTTCGTTGATCCCCCGAGAAACGACGAGAGCGAGTACATAGAACGTAATTGCGAACGGAGAATTCTCTCCAAGGGTCGCGAAAGTTTAACGTTGCGTCTCGTTGTGGCTTCGCGTTGATGAATTTATCGCCATGGGAAATATAGACGCGTATATCTTCGAGGACGAAATGTGTTCGTGTTTGTGTCCATGCGTATACACGCCGGAGTGGTGACAAAGGGTTTGCCGCCACGCTCTCTACGTCTCTCTCTCTCTCTATCTCCCGAGGGGATGCGAGGTCCATCAAACACTCGCAAGAGTGGATCTCTCTCTCTCTCTCTCTCACACACACACACACACACCCTCTTCCTCGGTCTACTATACCCGAAGAGAACATCCATGAAAGTAACAGCTGTTTCGCTTCTAGGACGGCTCTCATTTTCAGAGAAAAGGGAAACTTGGAGGATAACAGTGGCAAAATACTACACGAGTACGTACGTACACGTCGGTTATATAAATATAGGGGAGAATTTGCGTGTCGCGTATTTCTTCCGCGCCAAAAGATTCCGATTTCCGATAAATAATTCGAGGAACGGCGCGGATTAGCGGATTACGTAGGTACCTACCTACCTACCTACCTATCTACCTACCTACGATATGCCGGGGACGGGACAAACGGAGAAAAGAATTTGTCGAGAAAGTCACCAAGGTGAAACGAATTATTTTGTCGGCAAATCGGAAAATTGCAGGTTAATGTTCGAAATTAAATGAATGACGCGCACGAACGGGAAGCAAATAAGTGTAACGCGTACTTCCGACACATCGTTAGTCGATCCTGCTCGCTTCGTACCCCTCTCCCTCTCTCTTTCCCTCTGTTTCCCGATGTACGTAAAAATGCGCGTACGTTAACCATAAACGATAACTAATATTCGTGTAAATTCGTTATCTATCGATAAAAGGAAGCAAGGTTTAATATCAAAATCGATCGTGGCCGATCGTCGTATAGAAATAAATGTATCGATCTGTCGATAGGTTCGAGAAACGTGAAGCTCGTACTGATCGTGCGATGCCTCGTGTATTATATATTATTTATCAAAGGTCGAACTCGCGATCGTATTGAATCGAGCTATTGTGAAAAACTTTTCCGCACTGTACATATAATAATGCACGTTCGCACGTCCGTTTCTTTTTCTCGCGTCGCAGACATTTGATTTCGTGATAACGCGAGAGACTTGGCATGTAAATTTTCATTTCGAAAAAGTATCCTCACGGGTATACGTTACGCGTTGTTTTCTCGTCGGTTTGGCGAAAAGACGCAGTGGTAGCGAAGTTCGAGTTAGGGGCGGAGAGAGGGAAGGCGGGAGGGAGGGGTTGTTGGATGGAGAAAAAATAAAAATAGAAAATCACAGGCTGGCTGGCCATCTTATTTCCATTGCTCGCGATTCCATTTCCGACCCACTTGGCAAGTGGCCCGGAGCTTTTCCTTCATTCCGCATGGACCCGACCCTTCTCCTGCGTCTTTCTCGTCCTCTGCGAGAGACGGAGAGAAGGGAGGGGATACATAAGCAGCTTTTCTGGCGCCCCTTTGCTCATCCTACGCTCTCTCTCTCTCTCTCTCTCTCTCTCTCTCTCTCTCTCTCTCTCTCTCTCTCTCTCTCTCTCTCTCTCTCTCTCTCTCTCTCCCTCCCTACCTCACCGTCGCCCTTTTGCCTTTTCTCCATCTCCGCGATTATATTAAATTCGGAAATGGTCGAGACGTTTTTTCCATCGGAAGCCCTCCTGGGAACGCCGATCCCCCGTCGCCCCAAAAGTGACCGTGATAAGAATAAAAAAAAGAATGGTTATCCCGACGCGCCGGGTAGGTACGATGGATCTCGATCCTTCCGAGTGCCGGCAGTAGGTGCCTACCTACGAGGATCGATCATCGATATCCGTACACGCGCGTATCACGCCCTGTGCCGGCCTCCCTCCCTCGACCAAACTCCGACGATCCCTCTACGTAATTAGGAAATTCAGGGTCGAAACACTTGAATATCTCGAGAAAGTCCGTTTATACGGTTGTTTAAAAATAAAATCAAGTATTTTCATGAGTAGTAGTACGATATATTTATCAAAATTAATATGAGAACGAAACGACTATCGGAAATAATTGATCCGAATTTGATCCGATCGCGCAACGTCACGATGTAGGCGTTTCCACACGTCGCCGGAAATAAATATACATATAGCGTACGACTAAAGGCGTCGTCCTCCCTGTTGATTTGACTTTTGGCTCGAAGATGTTCGTAACGTGTTTCGACTCGACCGTTGAAAAGATTGAACAAAATCGTGTAAGATATGTAAATAATATCGAGCCCAAATGCTTGGAGAAAGACAAAACGAAAGATAAATATTTAAAATAAAAATCGTATACATATTGATAATGATAATCGAGGAGAAGGACGGGATGAAAAAAAGAATATCTGCATTAATATAAAAAAATAAACGACATCATCTTGAGAGCTCCGTCGGTCGAGGAATATGACAAAGTTCGATGCGAAGCAAACAATTATCGTCTTTTTTTCTCATTATGATTATCCATTTTTTTAATACGTTTCCTTCAACGAGTCGTGGGACCAATGGCAGATCCGTGCGAGGCTGATTCACTCGCTGACAACGTTGACGACGATCGATATGGCAAAAACAAACACCAGAAACGAGAGGAAAGCAACTGGAAGTTTCATTTTCCAGACGTCTGTGAAATTGCATCGGCGCTCTTGCCTGCCCTTCTCTTTCACTATATATATACATATATATGTATAATATTTCTGTCTTTCTATATCTTCCTATCTATATATATATATATATATATCTGTATCTACGCTCCCTTTCACGTGTCCTTCTTGGCGCATTTTCCATCGACATTTTCGTTTCTTCTTCTCCAATGACAATTTTTACAAATTCCGTTCGCCTCTCTTGTTCGTCTCGATTTCATCAGATAGAGTTAACGAATGGGGCGTAGATGGAGAGAGAAGGAGGAGGAGGAGGAGGAGGAGAGAGGGAGAGAGAGAGAGAGAGAGAGAGAGGGAGAGAAGTACAGGAGAAACATCGTCTGTAATACTTGGCGACGGCCCTGCATCGACTACATGTAAAGCACAACGCGTACCTACACGTTCTTCCGACATCCATAAATTAAAATATAAGCCGGAACGATATTATACTTTGTACTTGAAAGATAGAAGAAGAAGAATAAGAAAAAAATGATATTAGGATGCGATTAACGCGTGCGGAGAGATACGAGTGAATAAAAATACGATGAATCGAGGGTTCAACTTCGACCAGCATTGTTGTAAAAATTCTATAAAAAAAAAAATCAACAAAAACATACCTAGATGTAATAAATAACGATATTCGTGTTGTTTCCATTTAATATCGTACTTTCGAACGCTGCCAATATTCCCAATTCGATTATCCCGAATTCGATGGAATCGAAGAAAAAACAAACGTCCGATCCTCGAGCGCATTTCAGCTTGGAGCGAAAATCGCAGTGGAAACCCAAACCCCTCTTCCCCACCTCCACTAGTTAATCACGAAAATATCAGTTGATCTGTCAAAAAGACCGATTGTGATGAAAATATTAACGAATAAAGACCACATGTTTTACAAGAAATATATCAAGATACTTATTTAATATTCCCGTGTGTACCTTTACATCGCATCGTAATCCCGAATACTTATCGGCTGAAAAGAGGTTTCGATCGACGTAGATTCGATAACGGATAAGAGGAAGGTAGGTTACGTCAAGTTGCCACCACCGTTCCGCATGTAATTTGTGATAAATAATCCAGATATTATTATCTCGGTGTCCCCTCCATCCCCGAGAAAACAACAATTTCACGGCATATCGCGCTCGTATTACGTCGTGGAAGCAAACCAGAGGAAAGTCATCAACAAGTACGAAGACTCGTACCTCGCATTTCGCATTTCGCATATACGTGTATACATGTGTGTGTGTCTGTATGTGTGTGTGCGTGTGTACGCGCGTGTGTATAGTCGTAGGCGCGTGCTACTGTGGGTAGCATGACCGGGGAATGGCGAGGGGCAAAGGGGCAATGCATAAATGCATTTTTTTCGGAGCGCGTCCCCCACCTCGACGATCTCTCGCCGTCGAGAAGACTTTTTCACCGACTCGAGCATTTTAATATAATGTTGACGAACACCGAGGGACCTTTTCGTTTTGTTTTTTTAAATATTCAAGTGCTTCCGCAAGGGAGTCGCGTAAGAGAAGAGAGTGGGGGAGTGGAATCGTGGAAAGAGAGAAAAAGCTCGCTACCGGAGACTGAAAAAAGAAAGACGCCAAGATTTTTTTAACGGATGGCAAAGCCCCGGCCCGAGACAACTGGGAGACGGAATTTTAATGCCGCGGCAACATTCGTCAACAGTCGTGGCAACCTCGCGCGTAATGAAGTAAAGCTTCGAGCGAGAGAGGGAAGAAATCAGGAGTCATCGAAAATGTCACGTCGACTATCGAGCGTCGACTCTTTGGGAAAAAAAGGAAAAGAAGGGACGAGTTTGGTTGTAAAAAAAAGTCTTTTAAGCCTACTCGGACGAGTGATCGTGCGTGTCGGACGCGCCGGCTAACTAAAAGTAGGCGTATCCGTCGATATTTCATTTTGTACCAACAAAGTACGAAGAAAAATAGGTGGTAAATAGAAAATGATTGAAAATTAGTGAGGACGAAGCAGCGAGAGAGTTTATGGAAAGAAGGTTGCGCTGCGGCGGATGGGAATGGGGATGAGACGCGAGCTAAACAAATAGAAGATCGGATCGTCATGGAAAACCGTTCGAAAACCGAGCGAAACGTAACAATTTTTCCATTCCTCCCTCGAGATTGTTAAAAATAATAAAGGAATCGAGTCTTCGTCGACAGCGTTTTTTTTCATTCGAAATTACTTTATAAAGCTCTCTTCGAATCAGAAATGTCCCGTGGTGGATGACGAATATCAAAAGATTTATTGGGTTTGGCGTGTTTTAAATGAATTTAGTCGCGGGTACGATTAAATCGCCTCTATACCTACCTACCTACCATCGATCTCTTTTATCCGATCCCTTTTGACTCGGAGATACCGTTGGCTCGCTATCCTACCACCACTACCTCCACCATGCCGCCACCATGCCGACAACATCGGGTCATCGTTGCATCGCCACAGCCGCTGCACCGAGTTAAGATCGAACTCATTCGCCTTCCAACCGACCGAGGCGAATTCTTTCCGAATTTTTAGGATCTCGATTCCGTGCAACGCTGTATGATGTAGATATAGCGCGATGGAAAAACGTTGCTCTCGCTACTAGCCCCGTCGTAAGTTGAAATTTAATTTGCCTCGTACTTTGCCCCGTGCGAAAAAGAAAATTAATACTCTTTCCTGGGCCGAGTCGCGCGACGACGCGCCGGCTGTACGAGATAGGTCATGCGGCAGTAGGGGAAGACGATCGAGCACCGAGATCGCTCTCTCTCTCTCTCTCTCTCACACACACACACACACACACAGACACACACATCTTACTAATTCGATCCTCGAAAGTGAGAAAAGGGCAAGCGGAGATTTTTTCATGCGGTAGTAAAATGGCTGAGCAGTACGAGAAGTCTCGGAATAAGGCCAGTTGGCATTCATTCAAGTGGTAGCAAAAGCGCGGCAAGCGATATATATGTAGGTATATGTATAAAGAGAGAGAGAGAGAGAGAGAGAGAGAGAGAGAGAAAAGGCAAACCCTTATTAAAGCCGCAACTTCCTCGCGCACGTTCACGTTAATTAAGACCAGCCCAAATGTTCCCGAGCGTTATAAAATACCTATACCCGAAAACTTTTGTTGCCATTTAAAATACATACAAGATCTTGAACGAGACGGAAGAATTTATTTTCCATGGGAAAATCGATAGTTACGTGTAATCAGCATTTATCGGCTTTCTCTCTCCTGGACGCACGGAGGTAAATAATCCACTCATCTTTCCGTCAACGTTGTCGCGACATTTTGTTTCGAACGAATGGAAAAGGGGCCACCGAGACCTCGCGACACCGACGCGAACAACCGCTTGAATAATTCTTGCCAATTATCGTAATCGCATTAATGGATTTTTCTCGTCCGACTCGGTTTGTCGCAGTCTCGAATGACTTTCTCCATGCCGTGGTTCGTCCCTCGAGATTTCCACGTACCAAACGGAAAAGTCAGGATGATAGATATATACAGCGATAAGCGCTTGTATACGAGATAGATATATATATCTCCCAGCCAGGCGACGGATTATTTTGTTTCAAAATTTGAGTTAGCTCGTACCGAATTAGTCGGCTATATATATAGCCAATCGCGAGTCGTAGCATCCGGGCGTCTGCCAGACGCTTTTCGAGCTTTCGAGCCGTCTTATCAACGAGCCCGTGTCGCCTCGTAATATCCAAACCCAAACACAAACCTATCCTGGCGTGAATACAAAATCGGCAACGATCCAGAATATTCGCGCATATTCTCGCACCCAACGCAAAGCCAACCTCTGGAAAGCTCGTTATTTACGATCGGTTTACGGAAATTCTCGTCGAAAGAAAGGTCGTGCTTTCTATTCATGACAAGGCGAAGTGGTCAAAAAGTTGAGGCAAATTCCCTCGACCGTGGCGAGAAAGTAAGGTAGATCAAGAAGGGAGCGGAGGGGCTGAAGATGAAGCGTGGAAGGAGAGGAGAGAGAGCGAGAGGGAGGCCCGGCCATTAGACCGTCATTAACCTACTTGGCCGTGCGTTTATATCGATGGTACAAGGGCCCAACCTCGCGCACACCGGCTTCATCGCTTCTGACCAACGGTTTAACCGACGGGGAGGATGTGCGCCAACATCGGTATGAATCCTAATTCAGTCTTTTTTGCCTCCGTCTTGGCCAATCGCTTCGACTCCATCTTCCTTTCTTCGAACACCGATGAACTAACGACCGCGTATAGGAAAATAAATAAAACACGCGATATCCTTTTACACTTGAATAATAGTAGGTAATTTGTACAAAGACATTGAACGAACAACGATCTTTATTTAATATCATCACTTTCTTCCGCTCCCCTCGATGCCGATCAACAGGTTCCAAAGCACGAACATTCTTTCAAATAACAGCGTCGCTCCAGCGGTCAACAGGTTAAATTTACTTGCGTCGAGAAGATGGTAACTGTGGCAAATTCTTCGAGTGAACTCTGTCCGACGCTGGCAAATAAAAAGTTGTTCCGAGGACGAGAGACGGAAAGTTTTGAGGGAGAGAGAGAGAGAGAGAGAGAGAGAGAGAGAGAGTTAAGAAGCAAAAGTACACGGCTGAGAACGAGCCCGTAGCATGCTATCTATGTGTGCATGTGCGTACACTCGGCGCACTAAAGGGTCTACCACCCATCGTTATACAATCTATCCCTTCGAATATCAATTTTATCCCGGAGCCTTTTCTCGGATCTCACGTTAGAATTTTACATCGTGAAACGCTGAACCCAATATTTTAATGAGTAAAAAACAAATGTGGCGTACAATAATGATAAAATAACTCGAACGAAATAACGTGTGAAATATTGGTCAAAACTGATACGCCGTCGAATAAAGAGGCGGAGTCGGTGGGAAGAGAGAGAGAGAGAGAAAAGCGAAGCATCAACGAGACGCGAGGATGAAAGTGCGACAACTTTCGAGGAGCATTCTCTCGCGAGATTTGGTTGGCTTTTACTATCGAAAGTTGGCCATTTCGGATAGCATCTGGTCGTAAACGCACCGATATACATATAGAAGGAGAGGAACGCGCGAAAAACTTTGCAGCGATTGGTATGGAAGACGGTAATGCTCGAAACATTCCGGAATATATTGCGCGTTATGTAGGTACCTATATATACCTATCTACTCGTATGTACCTAAAGAAACGAGAGTGCGGTTCGACCAAGCCGATTGGGAGTAACTTTTGGAGGACTTTCTTCTGAAATTGATCGATGAATCTTCCCGGCTGTTTTTTCTTCGCGTTTCGAAAAACCCGCGTAGATAAACTACGGGGTATGTAAGTGGTCGATACCCATCGACACCGCCGTCTCGTCTCATCGTAGCTTTAGCTTCGAAAATTCGATAAGCGAACGCCTCGAGTAGCACCGATTCACCGCTCGTGAAAAGATCGTTCGGAATAAATTCAAAATTGTATAACTGGTAACCATATATTCCTTCTCCCTTCCACTCCGTCTCTAATCAACGCACGCGTACAAAGTTTCGACTCGGTAGTTAAAAATAAATCATAGTTCGAGCGATCGCGGAGATTTATTTTTCAAGAATGTTACTCTCGGAACATTTCAATTATTCGGTCGAAACGTTTTTTTTATGTCGATTGACGTAGATAGGAGGGCGAACGCACGGAATCCTGCGAAAAAAAAGAAATTTTAAATAGGAGAGCGAACGTGTGGGATAATAAAGGGCAAGGGGGGGAGGCACGTGAAACGCGCACACACGAGCAATCCCGTGCGATGCCAAGTGCGCTCCGGTGCGAATTTTTTCCCGCTTGATTGTTGCGCCGATGGTAGGTAGGTATACCTATGATATAGGGGACAAGGGAAGTGTGGCACACCGCGCGTTTGTCTTTTTTGTCTTTTGGCCGAATAGTAATAGGTATAGGTAGGTACCGCGCGATGGAAAAAGAGAGAGACAGAGAGAGAGAGAGAGAGAGAGAGAGAGAGAGAGACGGAGAGAGAAAGAACGGCCAGTGATTTATTTCACAATAAAATTTTAATTGCGATACCAATTTCCAATCGTTCGAAAAGCTCGCGCATTCTGCGGCTCTTCGTTTTGTGCAGGGAGAATGCGAATCGGGTCAGCTATCCCGTGATTCGTAGGTGCGTGTATGTGAGGGGACGCGCGCCCAGAGATAGCGCATACTCCGGTCTATACGCGCGAATGTTAAACGAAAAGAAGAGAAATCACTAGAGGCGCGAGAGGAAGGGGAAGGGAAAAATGATTTAAGCGAACTAGTGATTATTAATCAAACGACCGTGCCAGATGCTTTTCGTTATATCGAATGTACGCGCCATCCATTATCGCGAACCGAGAGATATTTGCAAACGAGAACGAACCGCCGCGTCGAACGAGAAAAAAAAACGATGTGCGAACGTTGATCGAGAAATCCGTATCGTCGTAGCGTTTAGAAAAATTACATTCCGGAGAATATCGCACCGATAATTGGGATACGCGAGGCGATAGGAGGTTTGGGTTTGGGTTTGGTTTGGGTTATGCAAAGTAGCGTCGATCGTTGGCGGGAGGGGAGGGGGAGAGGTCGAACCAATGTCCGCGAACCAACAGCTTACGGGAGGAGAATGGGTGGCAACTATACGCGTAATTACGCGTAATTACGCGTAATTACGCGCAATCACGTTAGCTCTGCTGGGCAGCTAACGGTCCGGAGGATTCTCTCGCGTTCTATTACCTATTCCTGCAACGAGAGCGAAAAGAGTAGGAAAATGAGTGAGAAGGATGCGGCAACTTTCAAGACTGTTATTATAATACCTACTTACCTACCTATAGGTTTTCATTAAAGCTTAATATTTTGAGGATGCGTTTCGATCGAGCGACGTTTATCGTAGGTGCGCGTGGCGCATCATTCATATAATATGTATATTACTTACCTATAGTATAAGAATGTGAAAATAAAGAAATAACGGAATGGCATATAATCGTAGAGACTCGTAGAGACTCGTAGACGCGAGAGAAAGACGAGAATGTCGAGGGAGAAGATAAACGTCGTCGCAACCGGGTGGTATAAGATTTCGAGAGGATTCCGAATGATGGGATAACCTTAAGAGCCGTAACGTACGAGAGGACTCGGGTCGCGTCGAGTCTCCGTGCCCCGGTGAGTTTACGAGACCGGGAGATTCACGCGCGGCTTCGCTATCTAGAGCTCCGCGCGTACGCACATGACCCCGCGTAATGTGACACTGCCTGGCGATGTCTTTATTCTCCGTCTCGTCGTCGCGCGAGCGAGCTACGCTACTACGGGGCTATACCCGCAAAGCCCTAACTGTCAGGAATAGCTTATCGGCGCGGCGTCGCGTCTCGGTGCGACGGTGTATACCTACACGAGCACCTCTGACGCGAGCCCGATGGTGGAATGAGTTTGAAAAAAAATACCTCCCTGCGAGAAATACCTCCCCCGCGTATACCTACCTTCCTACCTACCTACCAATGGACCACACCTTGTTCCCGCGGTTACGACATTGCGGTACACCCCTCGCGATCTTTCCCCTTTCGATATCGCCAAGTACCTGTACGTAACATTCGTCGGCCTCCTCCTTGCTCCTTTCAAGATCTCGAAAAAAGTCTCGTTTGGACGATTTTTCTATATGTAATATTCTCTGTACTCTAATGGACCGGTACTCTCTCTCTCTCTCTCTTTCTATACGATAAACTCCGATGCTCTTTCGAATGAAAAATCGGTTTCGCATCGGATCGATTCGGGAGATCTCGACAAAGCCCAACTGAAATTGTTTCCTATTCTCGCGAGCCTTTTTAATCATCGACGAATAACATCGTCGTACCATCGAGGATTTCTCGATAGAATAACGTTAAATAGGTAACACGAGTGACGACGATTCCAAAGCGAAAGAGTTCCACGATAATCCACAAAAATAAAAAGGCAAGAAAAGGCGAAAAAGATCCGATCTCATTTGGCGAATTCTTTCGAGAATAGATGCGGATGGAGAATCTATGAGATTAATCACCGTTTGGTGCTCGAGAAGGTGGGTTAATTTTCCTTTTTCTGTACAGCTGTGAACGAAGCTTTTTTGTTCTCCCGTTGAAAAATGAGATGAGGATCGATCCACGAAGCTTAATGAAAAAGGTGGTCAGAAGCTCCGGTGCACACCATCGCTTCTGGCCGATATGGTGGAAGACATCGATATATATATCGAGCCAGCGTGAGAAATCCCGAGAACGGTGCTTCGGGCTCGGCCCGTCTCGGGCTTCCTTCCGTAACACGCGAGATGGGCACGACGAAGGTAATACGTATACCGTGTAAAAAAAGCTCACACTTGGGCCGATCGCCGGTCGCCGGACGCCGGTCACCGGTTACCGGTCGTCGGTCGTCGGTTGTCGATCGTCGGCCGTCGGTCGCCGATCGCCCGTGATCGAGCGAGGAACGACAAAGAAGCGAATACATGAATTAAACATTAGGACTGGTCAAATACGACGGCCACGTATAAAAAGGTTTAAGAAAAGGACCGAGGAAACACGCTATCGCTGTGTAGGTACTACGGGGATCCTCTTGCCGACGAAAAAAAACGGCAAACCAGGATGAAGAAATCGAGAGAAAAATGGTATAGGGTATGCGAGTTTGCTCGAGTGTAAGCAAATTTTCAATGGCTGAAAACTCGAGCCAAGCGCGGATATATTTTCTCAAAGACGTTTCGACTTTTGGCAAAAATGCAAAGTCTCTCTCTGGCTGCACTTTCGAATAATACATACGATACGACGAGGGCTCGATTATCCATCCATCTCCTTCAGATGCGACCGTGGCAAATACAACGGTGTCTCTACCGGACGGATAATCGAAAATAGAGGTCAAGCGGAAAACGTTGCTACCGACGCTCGGTCGTTAATCGACGTCGATAAGTACGTATTCGTACCGACCGACCGATCATAACTTCCTACGTCAAAAATCATGTTATTATTAACTATTAGACTTGTTCTTATTAATTACTATACTCGCTGACACGATTATAATAAATACTTGCATCGATAAAGGATATCATCGTTATTTTATGAGAGTTCCGAAACCATCAAAAATCGACTTTTTGCGATACTCTATCTTCGTCCTCGTTTGTCCGGTTCGTCCCACAGAAAATTGCACGAGTAACTTTTTCAAGAACTCGCCAAGGTCTCAAGAACGAGCCGAGGACCATATCCGAATAGCTCAATTTTTGTGGCCGTGACGAGCCTTGGAAAATCGCAATTTTCAGAACCAAAAGAAGGGACCTGCAAAAAAAGCCCAGGGGATGGAGCCAAATTTTGTTTTCCTCCAAAAACCCTTTATTCATGTCCGTGAAGTAAGAGTTACGACAAACGACAGAAGAGATTCTGCTGCTGCCAAGATTGGGGACGCTTCGTAACGGTCGCTCCTCTGGCGGCCACATCGAACAATTAAAACCAAAACAAGAAAATATCAGCTGGCAGCAAGGCTGGTGGCAAGTGCTACGCGAGACTATGCAAGCTGCACGATCTGCACGAAACTTCTAAACGATAAACACATATGTATCCCATCGGCTTTTAATACTTTCTCGTCTGAATATTATCGATTGTATTGTCAGAACGTCACGCGTTGGATGTACCATTGAATAAACGAGATACGAGCAATGGATAACTTATTTGGAAAAGATGATTCTGGGAACGAAAGCGATTCTGTCGATGTTGAAGACAAGGATGAAAAGTTCGACCCCTTCGAGGGTCAACAACGGCTGCGAAAAGACTCGAGCGATGGGATGGACGCGGATACTGTCGTGGCACAAGGCATTAAAGTGAGTATTAGATCATTTATCTAATACAAAAATCATAAGATAGAAATATACCAAAGTACATAACGATTGTAGAGAGAACGCGATGCCGCAAGCTCGAAATCGACGTCCGATGAGCATGGAGTAACGATCGCCGACGACACTGCCTCGAGAGAGCCAATGGGCGAGTTCGTAGACATTGTCAAACATGAAATAGAATTCGATAGCGGAGACGATATGGACAATTTGCATGCTGATCGAATCTTCGATAATGTTATAGTCCTACCTCATTCTGCTCCAATGACGCTGAAGGAAAGACGCGAAAGCAAGGAAAAAACGAAACGTGAATTGGAGGAAGAGGAAAGAGAAAAAATGCAGTGAGTACACGGCGCATATGCCGTTCGTTTTTTATATTCAACGCCGCGATCTTGGTAGCGACGCTCCGTAACGTGTCATGCACTGCGCGTGCACAAATTTCATTCGCAACATTATTTTGACAAAGTTTACCGGTACAAATATAAAAATAACACGGTATCGCGGATGTGTGGAAAAAGAAAATCCCATTATAGAAACCTATTCAACCCGATCGATAATAATGCTGTAGCGTTGCCGTTTATAATATTCTACACTCCCAGGTTCAACTTATTTTTCATACGAACAAATTGTTACTAACCGTTATTGATAGGACCGTTATCCATAATTTTTCAAGGCTTGAGACGACAAAAAACGCCGACTAAAAAGAGATAATTTGTCTTTTCAGAGTGCTCGTATCGAATTTTACGGAAGATCAGCTTGATCGATACGAAATGTATAGAAGAGCCGCATTTCCAAAAGCTGCCATAAAAAGGGTAAAAAAAGATATTCCATCAACATTTGATGTAATAATATTTGGATATGTAGGGTTATGAAAAGTTTGGGTATCGTTGATCCCATAGATGTTCAACCTTGCCGCATATTTGTTTACACGATCGAACATACCTATACGTCGATTCGCCATTCGATAAGGTCGCCAAAATATGACGATACGAGTTTTAGAATTCGAAAGAAATTAATTATGAGCGTGGCCAACGTTACGATAACGATACTAACGCAAAAATTATCATGTATCGACAGATAATGCAGACGATAACCGGCTGCTCCGTCTCCCAAAACGTCGTCATAGCAATGTCCGGTATAGCCAAAGTTTTCGTCGGTGAAATAGTCGAGGAAGCTCTGGACGTTATGGAGGCGAACGAAGAAACGGGTCCGCTTCAGCCTAAGCATCTCAGGGAAGCCGTTCGTAGACTCAGATTACAGGGACAAATACCAAATGGACGAGCTCATAAAGCCTTCTTCAGACTGTGACCAGTCTGAACCATCCAAAATGATTCTCGTCTCGTTGTACGCTCGATATCGATTCAATCTCGCATCTACCTCGTCTCATCGATCCTGACTAAAATTCATTAATTCTCGTAATTAAATACGCGCGCATTCCAAAGCCGAACGTTTCTTCTTTTTTCCACAAGATTTGCGCGATATCTGTCATCGTTTCAACGTTGACATTGACACGTCGATATTATTTACCATAAGTCAGTATCGTGCAGTTGACTGTATCTTGTATACAGACTGAGACGAACGATATAATGTTATGCGAATTACGTCCGCTCTGTTGATCGTTTACTGCATTCAGTGTGCCGTTTCTAGGAATATCGAGGTTAACGAGCGCGAAAGCGAGATTGGAGTGCCGGTAAATCGCTGGTACGGGTACGATTCTCCGAAAGACGACGTCGAGGTGACCCGAAACCATGAGGATGAACACGTCGGCAAATCATTATTTTCATTCGTATAATTTCATTGACCCGAGAATTCTTCTTGGTCCAATCGCAGTTCACCACCAAAACGACAGATACACTTTTTCATGCTCGAGTACGAAGATACTCGAACGATGGTAAATCCCAACTGACATCGCATTTTCAAAGAATCCAGAGAGAAAATCGACCTTACCAGCGAGAAAATGTCTCGTTGCGTCGACGGACCAAAAGATCACCAGACTATAGCAAAATCAAAGATCCGGCTAGTGAAAGTAATTATATACTCTACTACGAGTGCGCTCGTTTATTACATACAATCGAACTTTGTCAATTTTAAAATAATCAAAATACGCAATCTGGAGATAACGAGGAATCGATAGACTGGGAGGAATGGACCGATTGGACAAGATGCAGTGTCACGTGCGGAAATGGTCGTCGCGTACGTTGGCGTCATTGCACGGCCGATACGTGTTCTTCCATACGAGGACTGAAACGTGCACAGATGAAAAGTTGTCATCGCGAGGATTGTCCGGCCAAGGGTTTGTTTGGCTGGCTCGGAATAAAATCATAAATTTATGACATATATTTGTATCATAAGCCCATATTAAACAACATTATTTACAATTAATTCTTATCAATATTCGTATTGTATCGTAAGCTTGGGGGTCATTCCCAATACGTGAAAGAAACCTAATTTGGGGGGGGGGGGGGGGGACGGCGTTGAATCAACAATTTATTGGGATGAGGCAGCATCCATCGGTAGATGACCTTCGAATTACGTGAACCTGCCGAGATAATGACATCATTCGAGCTAGTAATTTCATGGGGGAACTATCTATCGCGGTCGTGGGAACTTTTATACTTGTTTCCAATGGGGTTGCCGTGCCTGGGGCCTGGGCCCTGGATAATTCCAGATTCCATAGCAAACGTCCACGGGGATATACCGTTTATTACGAAGATTTCGTCGACGATTCACGCGTTGATATTATTACGCTGCAAATAACAAATCAATTTGTAAGGAATAAACACCAAACTACGGATATATAACATGGATGAAAATGTTTGTCGACAAGTAGCGAAGAGTTTAGCGTCGAAATATTACACTGTGAACGATGGATGGTTGAGAGACTGCGTTGAATATTATTGGTGCCATAACAAGAATGTACAATAATAATATTTATTTATCATTTTCTATGATGAAACGAGTGGGATGTTTAATGATAATGTATTTACGTTTTCATTAGTCGACACATGAGGAGATTTTGGAATTTGTAGTAGCTCAGTATCAATTGAGCAATCTACGAGAGATCAGCAATGAGAAGCCGTGTCTGCCAGAAGATTTGGCTGGTCAAAAATCCACGATCTTACACGGCAATTTCATACTTCAAGTAATTATGATAAACGTTCTTACTTTTGTCCTATCATAATTACGTCTCTGTGAGCGTCGTCGATCTAATTTAAGATGTCTATATAACCTCCTTAAATTTTGGCCGGGCGCACACTCGCATATCCATAGAAAGGTTGCACAAGAACAAAGGGAGGTCTCACTGACCGAGGTTTCATATCAGATGATAAATTCGTTGTACTATAGTAGGATTAATTTCAATGCGATTAAGAGATTGTCTGACGCGTTTCATTGTCCCGCCGTAGATGGACAAAGTATACGACATATCCGAATCCAAGTACAAACAACTCGAGAAGATTCGCAATCGATCCAATGACAATGTTGAAATAACAGAGGCAGAAAGAGCACAAGATAATTGGGAGCCAAAGAAGAAACGAATGCTTTATTTTCATCTGACCGATGGGACTCAAAATGTCACAGGACTGGAGCACTCGCCCATACGATTTTTCGATGTAAGAAACGATAAAAAGCATCTGCCATCGGCAAACATTGTTATCGCACGGAACAATGGCGCAAGCATTCCTTTCTGTTAAATAGCAGGACGATCTAGTCCCTGGTTATAAGCTGTTGATCAAAGGCCCTGTGACGTGTAGACGAGGCGCGATGATGTTGACTGAAACAAATATCTCCGAAATTGGTGGGGAAGCGGCGGAACTACTGATACCAAATGCCGTTGAAAACATTCTAGCTAGAGCACTGCAAGTTCCTCGTACAAATGATCCAAGTTCTATCAAATACAATTCAATGATTACAAATAATGTGAATCTTATAGGAATCATCCGGAGAATCCTGATCCGTACAATGATAATACTGAAAAAGAAGGAGGCGACGATGTCAATGACGACGGTGAGACAATGGAGGTGGCGGTATTCAGTGACGATTTTGATATCAATTTGGAGGATATAATGCTTATCGAGAGACGGAGCCAAAACGCGGATACAACAACAGAGACGACGAATTGTCGATATATCGAACCAGATCACATCGCCTCGTCGGATCACCGGCCACATCCGCCCGATATCTCTCTCGATCGAGAACCAAACGAATCCCTCCCTCCGATAATCCCTGTCATCTCGAAAACCGAATCGGAGCTTTTCTTTGATACCATCGACGATTCTATGTTCGAGCAAGTTACAGAAAATAGCCCACAACCATTGAGTACCTTTTGCGAAAATGGCAAAGATCAGGTAGCTGGTTCATCTCGAAGCTCGAACCCGGTCTCGAATAGTGAAAAAACGGCAATTACCGAACGGAATACAAAAGAGCCGTCGGGGCGGCCAACTTTTGCGAAATTGACCGATTGCGAAACTCGAATGCAACCGAAACAGATGCGACCTATGAGTTTCGCCGCACAACCGAAATCGTACCCATCGACGGACCTATCCGGATCAAAGATCGATAATAAATGTTGCAAATCCACTGGAGCAGCGACGTCAATGGTAATTGGTGAAGAAAACGTTGTAGCGAAAAACTCGTCGGCGCTGCTTTCGACGGTAACGAGGAAAAGAGCCGCGGCCGTTTCATCCAAGAAAAGCCCAGTTACCAGCAGAAAAATCACCGATTACGTAACAAAAATCGGCCCAAGAGCCAACGTAGCGTGTGACAAAGAGCGTGTGACATGGGTCCCGATCTGCGATCTTTTAACCCCCGATATTCCAGAAATGACGGTCTACAAAACTATAAGAGGCAAAGTTACTAAAATCGGCAAGCTATCGAGAAACGATCAATCCTGGGAATTGAACACGACTATAACAGATGCCACGGGAAGCATCGATGCGACATTTTCATCCCAGGTATGGGCGTATCGATGAGTTTTAATCTGCAATCGCTCGACACAGTCCCAATTTTCGTTCGGAATTTTTGTCTTCAGATTCTCGAGGCAACCTTGGGATTGGGTGTATCGGAATTTTCACGAAAAAAAAAACTGATAAAAACGGATCCAATCCTGAAAGAGCAGTTAAGACAGGTAACTTTGCGCGTATAGTACCGAAGGTACCGCCTGCGATAAATCGGCGCTAGCAAATTGACGGAAATGAATTTTTTGCAGGATTTTCGTAATGCAGAAGTGAAAGTTAAAAATCTGGATGGCCTGTTTCAACTGGAGCTCGCGCATAATAAAAAGCCAAAGATCATTAAATTAACGAGCACATGAGTCTCTTCTGGTTTCTTAAGTTTCAAATGAAAGGAACGTGAAATCAAAATTCGAAGCGTGTACAGTTTTTTTTAAGGTCAAAGCAGTCAGGATTAAACTTTATCTCGATTCTTATAGCGCGAAATTTCGTTGTTATGTAAGTACAAAGTTATTTTCGTACTTTGTATATTCTTCTTAGTTGTCATTTTGATGTATTCTTGATTGCACATTACGCCATTTGGTCATGGGGATATCTGGCTTTTACGCAACTCGGATGCATGCGACACAACCAATAAACATACGAGACAATGAACAAAAGGCTGATTTAAGGCTATCGTGGCCAAATCGTAAAAGTACATTGATAAATTAATAGAAAACCCATACATAAGAAAAAATAAAATAAAAATACCCTTAAATTAAAGTAGGATTACAAGGATTTGTCCACCTGTCGTTCATTGATTCAGAACAATAAGAGCTTTAAAGGATGCGCAGCGCAGTCGAGCGTTGAAGCGCAGTTGTACGCGGTTGAAGCTGCTTTATACGCGCGGTGAAATATTCGAATATGTATATCGAAGCGGTGAGAAAGGAGAGAAATGACCAGAGCTGCGCGAGACGAACAACTCGCTCTTGGATCTCTAGTAACGGGAATCGTAAGCTCGTCTATATAATGTGTATTTACAATTGATGGCGGTAAATCGAAATTCGGTTCAACCAACAAATACAACAAATAAATAAAGGATCGCTTTGAAAAGGCATTGGAAGACAGAGTTGTCCCGACGGAAACATGACAATACTTGTTTTCGTTCGTTGATAAAATCAGTGAGGAATTTGTACGATCGAGTATCGTCGCATCATTGATTATACCCGAGTCTCGCTTCCACTGTGATACTGCTTCCTGTACTTTCTGTGTTTCTTACGAGGAGCAGCGGTGCTCGTGACACGAGACACCAGTTGAGAATTTTTAATGTTCGGATGCTGATGCGATGATCCTGACGAGGGGAGTCGTTGCGGCTGCGTGAAATGACTCAAATGATGGGCCTGAGTATGCTCGAAGCTCGTTGGACCGGTCGAACCTGGGCCACTAGTAGCGCTGTAACAATGAACAACACCGGGAAGAGGATGAGGATGAGGATGACATTTGTAGGGTGGCTGATTACAAGGAGCCAATCTTCTGCAGAGATCGATCACGTTTGGCCACCATATCCAAGCTCCGGCGACTGCTCCACCACCGAGACAAACTATCAGTCTCAGAATGAATACTTGAAGAAGCGGCTTCGAGGGTGCTCTCGGTCCGGACGAGGGTTCGGGCGCTCGCAGCCACGAGTCACGACTCCACCACTCGTAAAAAATCGTGCAAGTTAGGCAAATCATGACGATCCCATAGAAACACGCGAACAGTCCGATTCTCGTTACGAGACATTTTTGTCTGTTGTAAATATCTTCCGGTGTTTTTGATGCGTCGATGCGATGTCTAACAAGCGGATTTGTGTGCTGCTGGTGCTGCTGATGCTGCGTGGCATTGACATTCGAAGGCGAGACCATGATGGGTGACGCGCGTCGAAATAACAGTCCCGCCATACCGATCAATAGGAACATGACTCCGAGAACAAGGTAGACCAATTGAGGCCCCAGTACCAGTACCAACAGCGATCTCGTGCTCTGTTGGCCCACGTAGCAACTTCCTGCAATAATTCGGTATTTCACTACATATTTCAGTGTTTCCTCAATTTTATAAAATCGGGGGCTACCCTTATTTTTTGGGCTTTAGTTAATTTGATGTACCGCGTGTTCGTGCACGTCAGCGATCCCGACTTGCTTCTCCGTCGTTCCAAGTATTATAAATAAAGTATAAGTATATATACGTGTATATGGAGAGATCCAGTGGCTACCGAGGACCGATCACGAAAGCATTCAATGCAAATACGTAGCCACGCGGAGAACCCGCTCTACAGCTTTTGTCCTCGATCTTCTTTTTCTCCTCTCCCTCATTTTGTGTGTGCGTGCCGCCGCGCGTATACAATCATACACACATACACACACACACACGGGCGCGCATTTATGCATACCGCTTCTCTAATCTATCGGGCACGACGCTGCACCCTAGGTACTACGGGTTAAGTGCAAAAGAGTTTGACTCTTGCCCACGTAAACACTCACACTCACTCACTCACACACTCTCTCTCTCTCTCTCTCTCTACCAATATGAATTTCAATAACTCACAAATACGAATAACGGTTTATGCAAGACGAAGAGTACCAAGTTTTTACCGGTTAATTCGTCGGCATCGACGTCCCTCGTGACAAGAACGGCGATCGTATGAGCAGCTGGAAATCCCCAAGCGGCAACAGCTCCGACCGTCGAGAAGCCCTGCTGAAGACCAAAACCGTCCTCCTGCTCTTTGTTCCTCGCATTCCGCGAACAGGTTCGACTCCATTTTCGAGCAACGATGCACCACCATCCGGACAATACGACCCACCTATGTGCCGCCCCGCAAATACCAAAATAGTCCATTAATTAAATCAATTTATCGACTTTTTTTTTTACTTATATGACGATATACGTATGTCCCATAGTGACGGAGTATACAAATACGGATAATTTTATTCCGACTGGTATTTATCGCCTCGTAAGAAGGAGCCGTTCCATTTGGGAAGAGAGGGCGCGTGTGCACGATAAATTATAGTCGTGATGATGATGATGATGATGATGAGTCGAGCGCGGAGCAAACCAAGCGAACCAAGGATAGATATGGGGCGCGTACGCGTATATTAATTTAAATAAAATAATTGATTGCCCGCCGAAAAAAAAAATGCGGGCGCGCATCCCTTACGGGAATCGCCTCGTGTTTTACGAGGATGACAATCGACGAGGGCAATGAGGCCCGACAGCAGCCGAGCCGCCTTCCCACCTCGTCCGAGGTTATCCGACAAGCTTCGTTCTCGGATAATCTCGTATCGTCGAATAAATCGTCTCAACAGTTACATCTCGATGTTACCAATAATATAAATGCGAAAGTATGTTTGGATGTTTGTTACTGATTTGAATGAAATTTGGCACGCGGATAGATCGTGTCCTGGAATAGGGCGTAGGCTATATTTTATTTAAAAACAAAAAAGGCATCCGTGAGAGAATAATTGAATTTTTATGTCAAAAGGTGTCAAAAATCGTGGAAAGATAGTCCGTTCTCTCAACAATATCTACAAAAAAAAGTCTACAAATATACTGTAACTATCTAACTATCTTACTATGTAGATTAGGCACAGTAACTGCTTTTATGATTTTAAAAATAATAAGAAGATATCTTTCTACGCGAACAAAATCGCGGGTAGAAAGTTGTTATCCGTACTTGTGATAAATGTTGATTTATAATCTCTGAAAAATATTTGAAAAAAGCTTCGAAAGCTTTAAAAAAATGAAGATGGCGCGTGTAAAAAATCGTCGTAAAAGTATCTGTACTTGCTTTTTTATTATTTTCAACTCTTTCGAAATTGCTTCTATGCGTTTGCATGGTTTGCCCCTACGGTTATACTTGGCGGATACCAAGTTCACCACTTGTTTTCGATAATGCTTATGAATTATGATACGCGCACAATTCTACAGCCAACGAGACCAATACGAGGAGGAGGAGGAGGAGGAGGAGGTGGCCGCGGCGGCGGTGGAAGAGGAGGAGGAGGAGGAAGACGAAGAAGAAGAAGTATCGGTCCCGATCTCGTGGCCAAGAGAGTGACGAACGAGGAGAAAGCGAGACCCGCAACCAGTGGTGGAACTTTGACTAGCCGCGGGGTATATAATCAACAAGATGAGATGAGTTGAGAGGAGAGGAGAGGAGAGGAGAGGAGATGAGATGCGAAAGGGGTATAGTCATTTCGTGTTTGTTTTGTTAGTTAGCGAGTCGTTATGCGCGCCAATAGTATGGTCACCCTTGTTCGCCAGGCAGCAGGATCCGTGCCGCCAGTTCCCCTTATGGCCTCTCGCTGCTCCGCGAGGCCTGCGGCCATACGAAAAATACACCCTTTATACATATTTTTTCCTTGATTTTTTTCATTTCCCTTGTATCTCGACCTGGTTTCAATTGACATAAACAAAATTTAAACAGACGTAAAAGCAGCGGCGGCTCTTATAATAATCAAAGTTGCACTTTGATCCGTCGCGCGGGTCGACTAAGATGGTGCCAGCGAGCGTGG
>OX637867.1:120000-143838 GCA_951802705.1 Netelia virgata | reverse complement strand
CCATTGACTCTGCATGCGGATATGGAACTAACAGCGAGGCTTTCTCGTTGCCTCCGATACGAGCCTCGACGCGTACTACCATCCAACGGGTGAATTTTTAATTCTTCAAAAGTCCCACAAACATAATATTGGTGGTCGATGTCGTAACGGACAATGATATGCGGCATGGCTACGGAATAATGCCGGAAAAATCTGGAGCTTGTGTCTATCCCGTGTAAAATTATAGGAACGATCCGCCGTTGTCCGACATCGGCAAACTCTGCTCTTATCTGTTGGGACTACCCGTTAGACGGTACGAAAGAAGATGAGAGACCGGTGGTGAGCGGGATGAGAGCGCGAGGCCCTCAACGACGCGGAGAGCCAGCACGTCGAGCGAGAAACGGGGGGGATCGCCGCGCACGGTTTTCTCTCTTTCTCGCGCTCTCACTCACTCACTCACTCACTCACTCACTCACTCTCTCTCTCTCTCTCGCGTCACGCGATGGGAGTCGGAGGCTCGTTAGCGGCACGAGGGGAGCCACCGAGCACTGTTGCCAGATTGTTATCCCTACCTCGGATCTTACCGGACGAAAAGCACAAGCCCGATAGCTACGATATCGTAAAATGCAACATGGAGTGCATCTTACGCGCATACTATGTATTTATTTTTTCATCTCCTCCTCCCGTACCAACGAGCCCTTTCGCGGAACAACCTGTCAAGAAGGAGGCACGATACGCTCCACCATTCGAAAACATTTACAAAATCTCCATTACAATACGCGATTGTTGCTCCCGATGATGACGATGACAATGAGAACGGTGAGAGTAATAAGAACGAAGAATATCGAGAAAAGTATCGTGGCTATTAAAATAATCAAGTTTTAAACTCACCAGACACTTGCCGCATAACCGAAGTAATAAAGCAAGAGAAAGACGATGGCGCAGTAAGGATTTGCGAGGCCGTCCTGTGTAAGATATAGCTGTTGTTGTTGTTGCTGTTGTTGGGTTTGTTCATGCTGATGGTGGTGGTGGTGGTGTTGTTGTTGTTGTTGTTGTTGTTGGGGTTGCTGTTGTTGCTGGTGGTGGTGTTGAGCGACTATCGCGGCGGCCGCGGCAGTCGCCGCTTGATCCTGGTCATGGAGAGGTAGAGCGGACATGCAAGCTACCGCGAGTCTACCCGCTGACAAACGAATTACGTAGCCGACGCCGACGGCCGCGTGACAAAATATCACAGAGGCGATAGCACTTTCTGTGTTACGCATCAATGACAAAAATAAAAAGAAAAACATGTATTTCGTTTTTCGTTACAATTTTGTGGATACCACGCACCTGTTTGTGGGCGTATAAAGTACGAGGAGAACGAGTACTAACCACCGGTATTGACGAAGCTCGTTGACTGTTTGTACCGAGGTCTCAGCAAACCGAGAAAAGCCCCGGCGACCGATGTCAGACAGAGAGTTACGAGAGCGATCATCCACGATTCGATCAACCGTTTTTCTCTTTGGGACCAAAGAATATCGGCGTCGCAAGCCGCGGCGCATCTCCCCGAACGATTGAGGAATATATAGAGGCCCGACTTGGCGTACAAGGAACAGCCCCAGGGTCCGTTTCCACCACCGATCGCCTCCATATGCAAACGATACATTTTTATTCTTGGATTATTCTCGGGTTATTCTTGTTGTCGTTATCGGTGCCATTCGCATTGTCGAGTTTTACGTTATTGGGATCTTATGTACCCATTATGTACTCGTGTATACACAAACCTGTATAGGATTGACGGGACCGGGTTCACCGGGTCCCTCCATGCACATGTGCCGATGATTATTCTCGGGTGGAAATTTGGAACAGTTCAATGCCGTTGGCCACGGAAAGCCAAAGCCTTGAAGAACGGGATAACACCGAGCGCGTACTTGCTCGCACAAACCTCGACACGGGCCGATCGGCGAAGGGACCTTTTCGGTGCACATCGGGGCATAAACCGAGCACAAAAACAGATGCAACTGGGCGCTGAAACTCTCGAAATTAAATAAATATGAGATGTTGGAGGAGAGGGGAGACACACGTCATATTCCAAATGATTTATTGTTGTTGTATGATTTATTCTCATCACCTGCATCCGTATTGAATAAGTGGGCTGAAAGTCTGCAGAGTAAAATCGGCATCTCCTTGAATCTCGTGTCCAACGAGATTTGGCATTGTCGTAACGTTGTAACCGAGACCACGACACATCTCGATTCTAATAGGTTCGCACGTACCTGCCTCGCTTATTCTTATTAACAACAAGAGCCCGATAGTTACCGCGCACCACCACATTGTGTCAATATCTTTTTAATATCGATATTATTAATTTTTCTAACACCGATGCGACACGTACGTTCGATTAATAACTACGCCGTTTTATCGAAAAGTCTTATCTTGGTTCAGCTTTTTTCTTCATCTTTGAAAAATCACCGACAAGAAGACCGAGAGACGTATCATCGTCGTTGTTGTTGTCATCGTTGGGTGTGCGGGCGTACGTGCGTGCGTGCGTGCGTGCGTGCGTGCGTGCGTGCCTGCGGCTTGTTAGCCATATATCTATTCGGTACTATTTCCCTCTCTCGCCAAACACAGCATTGATTCGTAGATCTCAGCGCACGCAGCTTCCCCAAACACTCATTGCTGGTATCTTTAACGCTTCACTTTTTTCCGATACGACGAGATTCCTCGTGGCTTTACGAGGCCACGAGGAAATAAACATAAAAATATGTTGGAACGTATGTTTTCGCGACGTTTCAACTATGAAACTTTCACAAACTCGGTTTCATTTCATTCTAGTAACGAACGATCGAATCACAAAAATTCGAGCTCTTCTTTAGCTACATGTATCGAACTCGTCGAGCTTCTTTGATTAAAATTTCCATCGCTTATAAAAGTTTAAAAGGGAATCGCGCGACAGCGTATCCTTCCATCTACAGTATTCGCGTGTTACTGACCCTCCGAACACGGAGTACCCGCAGAGTACCCGGACTGTTGAGAGCAGTTGGGAGGGTTGGGAGACTCGAGAAACGCAGAGAAGTGCAGAGTAGTATACGGCAGTCTACCGTACAGGAGAGCACATAACAAGCGGAGAGCGATAGACGTTCGAGCGCTCGCGCTGCACGATCACCGACGGCGAGGCCACGAAGCCCACCAAGCCCAAGATGTAGAGTCCGATTGTAAGATGCTGCTGGGCACGAGAGAAGCGGCACCAAGCTGCAACCGCAACAACGATACCCACTTAACCATCTACTTTGCCTACCATCGTCTCCTCTCTATCGTAAGCCGTAAACGAACGTGGAAGGCGGAGGGAAACCTTTACGGAAAAACTCCCCCGAAAAATCGTTCCGAGGACTCTCTGTGAGAAACGAATGCTGTCATCGATACACCTTTATATTTCTCTTTTTCGTCGTTACAAACAGTCGATAGAGTAAACAGCACGCACATTTTATTATCTCCGTCCGTTTCTCAAAAATATAACCCATGAAACGGCGACAATGTGTCCCGTTCCATGATCCGTGATCGGGTGACAAAAGTTGAGAAACGTATTTTGTAGAAAAGTCATCCGAGTCGCCGTCCGAAGATCAATCCGAGATTAATGTATGATGTTATCTTCATTCCTCGTTCAATTTAATTGATTTTGAAAAAAGGTGAGTCGACAAAATACCTAGCTATAAAATTTTATGTTGCGCGAACGTCAACGATATACCTACCTATGTACTAGCATTAACTACGTTTTTCTTTCACTCCCTCAACGGTTGTTATCATTTTTTCGAAC
Organism: Netelia virgata; assembly: GCA_951802705.1. Taxonomy (NCBI): domain Eukaryota; kingdom Metazoa; phylum Arthropoda; class Insecta; order Hymenoptera; family Ichneumonidae; genus Netelia; species Netelia virgata. Next base: position 140,066 of record OX637867.1, on the reverse strand, counting down.
GGCCTCGTACATCGTCCGATCGACTTGTTCGATAAATTTGTCGATATTCTTTCTACACCGAAGAGTCTCGCCGCGAAACTTTTCGAAACAATTTTGAAGCTACGTGGATATAAATATAACGATAATAATACGGCGTTGCGTTGCATAGGTATGCTAATGGGCTCCTGGTACTCGACCAACTACAAATATTCATTATTGCGAGTAAACCATCGAACCATGTCCTTGTCGATGACCGAGATGCCCCCGGAATGATACGAGGAATGCTTTGTTTCCGAAGATCGTTGGGGGTTTCCGAGCAAGCGTTCGAGCGTTTGCTCGGCCTCCTCGATATCGAGATTATTACGCACCGAGTGCGCCTCATCTATGCACGCCAGTTTGTCAATCCAGTAGTTGTCATAATTGTCGAGGCGGCCTTCGTCTACGACCCCTGTCAATTAATACAAACCATTAACAAACAAAAACAAAACGTTATTTTGCCGTATCTTGCATCTTTTATCAATACTAAAAGCACGAGAACCCACCAGTTTTTAATCGCTCGGTAATACTCTGGCTGAACGTAACGCTCGTTTGATCCTTCTCGGACGGTAAAACGGGCTCTTGCCCCAATTTCGCCTCGCACGCTGCCACATCTTCGTTCATTTTACAGATACCTATGTATGCATTATTTACAAAAACTACCCGTACAGCGTATTATTTCACAGAAGTTTAATTTAATTTTTCGCGTATCGTTCCGCCAACCGAAAATATAGGCACCTCCGATTACTGTTTTCGACCAAGTGTCATACGATTGATTTGATCCGATCGAGACAGATGCGTAGCGCTATTTTCTGACAAAAGCAAATCGCGCTCGAGCCTCGACAGAAGTGGACAGAAAAAAGGCGCAATTAGACTATGTATAATAATAATAATAATATCAATTTATTTGCACGGTATAGGTTACATATATTATTGATTTTATGCCCTGCCCGAATACGTTCACATACACCCATAAAAGACAACATAAATGACAAAATTCGCGATACATTGCGATATTCTAGATATCGATGAGGTTGTCATCTAGTCCGAGAATGTATTATCGTATATACCTATATGTATATAATATTATAATAATCTTAACGATCCCTCGTATTTTGGCCATGATTGAGATCCCAGTAATGTTCACCGTATTCTTCGTTTTTATTTCCCCAACGAACCTGTGGCGCACACACATATGTATACCAGTCAGTTATTATTAGAATTCATTTTTCTGTGCCGATTTTTCATTTTCAATTACGATGAATGATACCATTTATTTCGTAACTACGCATTGAAGGCATTGAATCGGTGTATCAAGGTTCTGGATTGCATACGATATAAATTACCTTGCCCTGATGCTTATTCTTCTTGAGATCTTTTCGCTCGAATCGCTGCTCCCACTCGTTCGGATTCTCGCAGACGTGGCCGAATTGAATCTCGAAAGGCTCCAGATGCTCCAAGAATATGTCCCTGCGGGCGTTTGCTTGCATAACCTCGACATTTACGGCCATCAAAAATGGTCACCAATAGACTGTACCAGCACTCAAATATCGCGATAATCATTGGAATATGTACCTAAAATATCGTCCCTTGGTCAACACATCAACGAGAACTTGCCGCGATTGCTCCTTGTTTTTCATCGTCCCTCGGATGAGACTCGTATCGCTATGTATATCCATCGTTTTATCACCATCACGATATTTATGTTCTCGACGGCCCGCCGACGAATAGATAATAATATTAGTCATGGCTAATACCATCATCGGATATCCCATAGCCAACATGTTGCGTGCGAAATTTTATTGGTAATGCGTATAATGTGTCCAACGATAATGTATCGTTTCAATCAGAACCAACCGAGTTACCGGCGTACACTGTGCTCCAATTTATCCTCGAACAAGCGCAACGCGCTGTTCCAGATTTTCTTGCCATCTTTTTTATTGCTGGCTGATGGAGAGATGTATGCACGCTCGGCTGATCATGGTTTCGTGAAAGCAGCGGAAAGGATCGTCGTGCTTGTAACTTGTGCCACCGAGCAACACTTTATTTTACACGAAATATAACGAGCAACAAATACATAGTATTGGATAATTTTTGCAGATTACGCAAGATTCGTGATCTAGTTGACCACGTACTATTTCTCCAGGTTAACTGGATAACTGTGCTTCGCACACTTTATCATAGATTGCATGAGTTTCACAAAACCTGTATCTTTTGGTTTCTCCAAACCACGCAGGACTCGATTCTTCATTACGGATACAAATTCTCGGTTGCTCAGTTGACCATCCACTGCAAGTTTAAGAATCCACAAAAAAAAAAGACAAAACTTTCATTACAAATTATCTCGAGAAATCTCAAAAACAATAATAAACGACGACAACTACTACAGCGACAATGCTGGCTTTGTTTCAGAATGGTTGATTACTCACTGTTTTCGTCAAATATCGTGTACACGATCTGAATAACGTGATCATCCAAATCCACGTGAGCCACTGTCTTTGCCACGTGTTTTAAGGTAGCTAAGAAATTTTCGAGATTTAGCACGAACGATCATCGGGAGCGACGAAAATTCTAAATCAAAGTACGAGATCGTATTACCTTGATCGATAGACGCGCCGGCAATATGATAAAAAGTTAAAGCTGTATCTACGTCGTTAATATTATTTAAGAAGTGGAAAAACTTGAGATAGTCCTCTTTATTAATACCCTTGGCATTGTCCTTGAAACTGTGGAAAAATCCAATCCAAATTTGTCTAATTACGTAGCGTTTGTGATAGATAGATAGATAGATGGATAGATAAAGAGAGAGCGAGAGAAAAATTAATAATAGGAGATAAACGAGAAACCTTTTCTTGACTTTTTTCAACATTCGCGCCTTCTTTTTCTCAGGGTACCCGGCGTATGCCAATAATAATTCCGTAAAATCTACCTCCGTTATATTTCCATTGCCGTCAGGATTACGACGTTCAAACTGTAATAAAAAACATGTTTTTCTACTTTTATTTTTTTTTCGTTCAACGTAGATTAATGTTTTGTCGAAAAACAATCTCAATCACCTCGAGACTGAGTATTTCTTTTTGCAGTTGCTCTTGGAAGTCTAAAAATTTTTCAATCGTTAATTTTTGCTTCATAAGTGGGCCGAAAAAATATGTCGTTAATGCAGAGTTGACGCCCTGAAATCATAATAAGATCCATCGATGAGTATAAGAGAACAAAAGGCGGTAAATTATTCGCTTTAAAGACGAGGATTTGAGTATTTTGCCTTGAACGTATTTCCCGTATTGGCGTGATCTCGATGCCGATTACCGATACTCGTCTGTTGACGAATCAACGTTGCAACCTTGCCAAATTCTTCAGAGTCAACATCGCCATCCCCGTTGAAATCAAACATTCGAAACGCAATTTCAAAGTGACGTCTGGACGCTGTGGGCAAGAGACAACAGCCATTTAAATATATATCGTTTTTTTTAAACCAGTAGCCAAGTAATGCTTGGAATACTGTGATTCGGAATGAAGGACTTACTCGAGAGAACCGTCAGCAAAAATATGTAATCGGAAAATGAAATGAGCCCGGAACTTCCAAGCTTATAAAATATACTATTCTCATCCAACTCCAATTCCAACTTGGCTTGGACATTCTGCAAAATCATTCTCAAAGCTTATCATCGTGTTACGAGTAACTTGTACAACAATGCCATTATGATATCGTTGCCTACCTTGGGGTCGACTCGTTTATATTGATCTAAACCAAGACCTGTAAAACAATATTTGTTCACGTTGCGATATTTCGTTAACCAATGAGCAACGACATAACGATCTCTCGTACACTCATTGTACCATATAATAATAATAATAATAGTAATGAGATAAAAATAAGAGCCGAATATTCTTCATTTCATTCATATCATTTTTCATAGCCATGCACTAATTGTAAGAGTACTAATACTAACAATAGAAGATGTGTAAATAATAAAATTCCTAGGTCATTAAAGGCACGAGGTTGGAACGTGTTACAATAGCGTGGCAATTTACCGTCGGGCTGTTTAACACCGGGAGTCATCGATCTCAAGAAATCATCCGGCGTCATAAAAACCTCGTGAGTATGATCGTTGAAGACGATTTGAAGCGTTGCAAAATACCGAAATACTTTGTCGGGCGTTGAATAGTGTCGCATACGATTTTCGTACTCTATTATCTGCGTATCAGTAGCATAGAGATAATGTTAATGACGCGCATGCACATGAGCGCCATATGTTAGGAGCATACAATGTTAGTATAGCGAGAAAGAAACAAAGAAAGAAAGATAGAATTTTGTAGTTGTGACGACGAAGCGTCGATCCCGAGTACCCTCGTCGAATTTCGTTCCTCCCCATTCTCTCCATTTAATTCCTCTATCGCTTAACAATAATATAAACTATTAATTAACAAGAGTTTCTCCGTTGCAGCCCGCTATAATCTTTTGATATAATTACAATTAGTATACAATATAACTTATGTACATATATTAGAGCGGAATAACGTGCGGTCCCGATGAGACCGCCTCCATCGGAACAAAAAAGCAACCAATAGCACTCATCCCTTTAATTAACCGTTTCGTCAAATATGAGTTATTGTTTATTATAGTATGGCACAGTCGATCGTGTTAATCAAATCGGCAAGTTTCACAAGGGGAAAGGAAAATGCACGCTAAGAAAATGCAAGCTAAAAAATTTTTTTTACCATCCGGTTGTTTCATGCCAGGAGTAATGGCTCTTAAGAAATCATCGGGTGTCATGTAGATATCTGTACCTTCCAAATTAGTCACTTTGACCGTAGCGAAATATCGAAATATTTTGTCTGGGGTTGAATACGCCCTCATCCTATTCTCATATTCTATTATCTGCAACCAACTCTCGCCACCGTTATTTATTACGAAACTCATCGAGTAGGTAACGATGGTACATCGACTTATCAACTCGGACCGAGTATTATTTTTAGAGTTTAATAAACTAAGGAATACCTGATCGACGTATAATTATATAGAAAAGCAACGATCTTCAAATGTATCGTGATTGAGATTAACATAGTTCATCGTTTAACCTTTCTATCGCGAAATCCAACTTTCTGCTTTCTCGTCTTTTTCTTTTTGGGCCCCGCCGCTTCCGCATGCCCCATCGAATCTGTCTCGCCTTTGGCAGCGTCCTTCATATCCGTAAGCATCTCCGCAGCTTTCACTCGTGGCACTAACTTTGACTTGACCCTGTGCATTATATTATTTTTCGTATCACGTCTGTATAATGTTTATCATTTAATTACAATCTCTGTCTCTGTTAAAAGTACGAACGTAAAGATAAATTCCCAAAGATAGGGCCCAAATTCAAATACCGAAGAGAAATTCAGCGATTCTCTTATAGGAGAGCGCGCCAACAAGACCCTTTGACACTTCCAAACATATATCAAACAGAGAGAAAGATCCATTTTGATAAAACATTATGATTTATAGTAGTAACATTGGCATACTTTATGGGCTTGGTCGTATCATCGTACGTACCATTTCCAATTGATTTGCATTCCTATCAACGTTGAGACGCACATGATACAACCCGCCAGTCGTACCTTTGAAAGCTCGACTTTGGCATGCCCAAAGTTGCGATAGCAACGTTCTTGCTTGTATCTACCAGAGCTTGGATTGATTACATGGATATTCGAATCGTTGAAACCGTTGAGGCGCAACAGACTCAAATGAGAGTGACTTTGATTGTATTGTAATAGGAGCCGTCGAGATCCACAGAGAAGCATTATCGTATTTTACTTATCTGGAAAGAAAATTATTCTGCGATATAATATAATTATTTTCAACAATTTTAACGTAAACGGTGTATTTTCTATAATGTCGAGTTATTAAACACTATTATTTGTTTTGGGATACTGGTAATACCACAAAAAAAATTTCAAACGCAATACATTTTTCTCGTCAGTTTGAAAAGTCTTCAAAATCATACTACCGGAACATTGCCGGGTTCGCGACTTGTATTCATATATGTATTATGAGATTACTATCCAACTGATTTTGTTATTTGACGAAAAACGGTTCGATTGTTATAGGTATATGAAGGCGTTCTCATTTGTACGATACGAAATAATAGTATTATTATTGTGTGACATTGACAGTTTGGAACTAACGATTATTCTCATTGAAACGGCTGATCGTACAAGTCACGATAACGTCTTATTGTTAGAATAGTGATAATACTATATGACAATCTATGTATGTAACAGGCGGTATTATACTTCATCATCGGCAGCAGGGGACCATGTTTGATGGATCACTACTGAATGATTTACCGTGGCATAAACGTTATTAATTTTCAAGTAATCTTTTATAAACAATTATCGTGGAATTTTTGTGGATGAAGTTATCACCGTTCGCCATTCGGATTGTAATGGTCATAAGAATGGATAGGACACTTAACCTCGCCGTCCTGTTATTACCGAGATAATTATTCCATTTAACTTACGTCCGCCCGAGACTTGACTAAATAGTACGTTCGAAGGATAAATTTAAAAACACAAAATCGTTCAATGAATTCCGTTGTAACGTTGCGAACTTGAAAATACGTATATCACGAATTACACAAACCGTATCGACACTGATATGCACCAACTGGCCTGGGATTGCTGTCTACCTACCAGGCTATACAATGGCAGCGCCACGAGTAGGGATGGAGTAAAAATATCGATACATCGATACACCGATATTTTCGTTCGATATATCGATATTTTCTATTTCGATATCTTTTTTACATATCGATACGATATATATAGATACTTTTCTACCCTTCCGACAGAGATTCCGACATGCCTCTCGCGGCCCGAGGAACCCGTTTTCCTTCGCACGTACGCATGCACGTATACACGACGTGACGTGTATGAACCGCGTTGACAACAAAACTTGAATAACATATTGGTGAATAACATATTACAAGGCTTTAAAATGCTTGAAATTTCCAGACTGGAAGTGAACCTCAAGAGACTTTTAAGTCGTTGTGAATTGATGGCGAAAGAAGATTCCCATCTGGAAGATTGGAAGCTTGAGAAAGTAAGAGCTTGGCTTGGTTGTTCTAATCACACTACTCGATCCTCTCGATAATGATTAACGTTAGATTAATGAAGAATTTTGATGTTCCTCGGAAATATAACATTAACATTCTCTGAGATGATTAACTTAATTTAATCAAGGGTAATGCTTTGGTTTTGCTCTCATGCTAACTATCTTTGGAGAAATCGTGATTGAACATTTTTGAAGTTACGTTGAATTCTCATTTTATCTTGAAAGTAAAAAAAGATTTATTTGATGTAACTACTTATACCCTTAATTCAAATATATGAACGAGTATTTGTCTCCGCAGTATATATTGGCTCTGGATGATATATTGAGAGAATTGCAAATGTGTCCAAAGTAAGGAAAATACATAAAGCTTTTGCCGTCTCGATAGACGTTAATTACACACTGTTTAAAGAGAGTATCTGACAATTGTTTAGCAAACCTTCACGGGATACACTGTCGGAATACACAAGACGAGTGGATTTCTTGAAAGGGATAATTAATAGTTCCAAGCTTACGAATCCCATTGAGAGAATCGTCGCTGCACAGATGTTACCGAGAAATTCAAGTATGTCAATGGAGTCGAGCGGCCCAAGCGTAATGTCTCAGATACATCAAAAGACAACGGCAAAATATGGCCGAGAGTTAAGGGGCGAACTGTTCAATATGGACGGAGGTATGGGTAAGTGGTGGTGCAAACAAGCCTGGCTGCATTGGCATTCGTAATTGGAATCAACGAGCTTATTATATCTGACTCCGAGTTAGGAACCGTCGACTCCAACACCATCGGCAACGTTCGACAGCGTCGTGGTTTGGCAAGCTCGCCTGCGCAAGATCAGGATTTGGATGCTCTTCTCAAATACAATAGAAACATGCAAGAGAAAATTGCTGAAAATATGATTCTAATGACGAGTAGCATCAAAGAGCACGCTTTAACGGCCAGTACTATTATCAAAAGAGACATCGGTTCATTGGAAAAGTCGGACAAATTGACGGATATAAATGCCGTCAAATTGCGAACCGAGTCGTTGAAACTTGAAGAGCACACTAAATCTACCTGGAGATGTTGGGTATGGCTCATGGTAGCCTTTGTTTTCTTGGTCTTTTTTAGTAAGTATACCTCATATTTCATTCAATGCTTTTATCTCTCGTTGGCCACCATGCAATAATAACCATTTGAGGATATATTCCACAACCACGGGCACCAATATTTTCTCTTTTATATTTTCTTTTAGATATGGTGCTTTTTATGAAGATGGCTAAGAAAAAGCCGTAATAATTTCTCGCAGTATTTGGCTATTGGTACCAAAGAACGGCGCAGCGGACAAAATGTGAAACAATAGCGGGGATGTATATACTATATACTATAAGTAGCTTTTGATAGAGGAGTATACAATAAATCAGGATGATTAGCTTATAATCACCGGCCGATCCAGTCCATCACTTTATATGACGACATCGCTGTGTTTTTCCTTCTTATACAATTCATTATTATAAGAGACGCAAGCTGCGTGTAAATATAGACAATTATGTATGTACAATTGTTGAGAATATATAATGATTTGAAAAACGATCTATCTTCAATATTTGATCAATACAGAAAGATAGCCACAGATAAAACATCTTCCCACTATCGAACGACACGATCCTCTTTAGCCGACTAGAATATTCGGTTATCCATGTACGGCGTGAATACGCAGTGCAAATCGATAAAAGTCCATGTATCGACGTACGCTGCGTACACTAGTCCCAATGTCCTTACTGTCCTTACAGAGGGGCAGAAATAATATCTCGCCCATCGAATGTCAGCGTGGTACGGATCTTTCGGTACAGTTCGGTCTATGGTGACTAGAGCGACTAGAGTACACGAGTCTCATCCGTGGTTATTTCCATGGTTTATAGCGGAATAAACAAAAATTTATAAAACTAGGCTTGCGCTGAACGAGACCGGCGACGCTGTCGATGAAATAAACTAGGGAAGGGAGTAGCGAGGGGCGGCGATGGTATGGTATTCAGGATATTTAGCGTATTCAGATTCAGGTCACTATACCGCACTATACCGTATCGGCTGAAAATGTGACTATTTCTCGGTTTTGTGCGACCAGAGAGACACGAGTGGCGAAATCTAGCGTCCTTAATTGCCCCTTACACTATACATGCACTATACACTGGCCATGTGATATTTGTTTACGTGTTGAGGACCCAATGATTCCGATGTTTGTGTGAGTGTGGAAGGCAAGCAACAGTATTCCCGTATAACTTGTCGTAAACAAATAATACACAATGAGTAACATTTATATACAAGAACCACCAACTACCGGCAAAGTACGTAAAAATATAATTCCTTCCGCATAAAAGAAAACAAAATACAGGCAAAACATGTATATCCAATATATATAATACAGGAGAATATATAGGAGGGGACGATAAAAAGAGAGGTTAGATTGTTAAATAGTATCCTCTATAGCCTCTTGGCTTATTCTATTATGTTTTTGAGGAAGGTATCGAATTATTAACCTCGATAATCCGCCGTCTCGAGCCCACCTTAAAATAAAAATGAATAAACGTTGGTCTTGTTCTCGTCCGGTGCGCACCTAGAGTACCTTTGGGTTCGAGTCCCTTACGAGAATCGCGAATCGCGATGCGGTGGTACATGTGTATGTCCAACAGGTCGTACTGAAGACATCGGTGGGTGATCTCGAGTTGGAATTATGGACAAAAGAAGCGCCAAAAGCGTGCCGAAACTTTATCCAATTATGCATCGAGGGATACTACGAGAATACAATATTTCACAGGGTTGTCAAAGGTTTTATCGTTCAGGGTGGAGATCCGACAGGCACCGGAGAGGGTGGTGAAAGTATTTATGGACATGTGTTCAAGGTCGGTGGTTTGTCGGTGCGAGCGTTTGACAAGACGATGTACATTTTAACGAAAGTAGACGTTTCCAGGACGAGTTTCACACGCGGTTACGCTTCTGCCGAAGAGGCTTGCTCGCGATGGCCAACGCCGCTAAGGATGACAATGGTTCACAATTTTTCTTTACTCTCGGGGCTACGCCCGAATTGCAGAATAAACATACGATATTTGGCAAAGTGACGGGTGAAACTATTTATAACATGCTTAAACTGGAGGAAGCCCTCGTCGACGAGGTGAGTACGACTACTTAGGACATGCGTACGATCTGTTTCTCGTCTCGGTCTCGATAACGAGAATTGTATTTCAGAACGACAGGCCGCTTTATCCACAAAAAATTCTTAAGACCGAAGTCATAACGAATCCATTCAAAGACATTGAACCAAGGGATTGCGGAAAATGTGTAGTCGTGGAGAGAAGGGAAGCCGTCGATGAGAAAAGAGCTAAGAAGCCGGGTGTCAAGTGAGTCACCGTATTGTAAATGATCCTGTATACATACACCGATATTAGATGTTGCGCATCGATCATGACTGCAGGAATTTCAAATTGTTGTCGTTCGGCGAAGAGGCGGAGGAGGACGAGGAGACGACCTTGGTTTTGAATAAACAATACAGCGGTAAGAGTAAATCGGCCCATGATAACTTGACAGATCCAAAATTAAGTTCGGTCCCTGCTATCGAGAGTCAGGTTGAACCAAGCGAGCAACACGGCCAACGCATCGACCATGAAAATAACGTTGATGCTTCAATGACGAACGAGTCTCGGTGAATTTTCGACACTGCGTACCCTCTTTTTTTTGCTCTCTCGGTGATTATTACAAGAGAGACTCGAGATAACAAAGCGATGCTTTATTTTAGGAACATTAAGGAGAGAATAAAGAGTAAATTGAGTGGGAATAAAAAATGTAAGTACGAGGACGAGAAAGAGCATACCGGTATTGGCACGACGGAGGTGAACGATGATAAATCCGACGACGAGGAAGAATATTACTTGGGAAAAGATCGAATCGAGGAGCGCAGGAGAAAGGCGTAAGTATATATTCGAGACTTTACGGAGTATTGCCGTACGCGCTTACGTTTGTACTCGCCGTACCGAGTATACAAATGATTGTCCGATTACAGCGAAGCTATACGCAAAGAAATACGAGAGTTCAAACGCACTGTTCAGAATGAAAACAGGATCAAGGAATCTACGAGGAACGATGAAGTTGATAGAGCCAAAACGGAGAACGAGACAAAAGAAAGAAAGGGTGAATTGATGAGGGAATATATCGAAACTCGAGTTAAATACAAAGAGGCCAAGGCCAAAGTCCCGAAGAAAGGTAATAACGTTGTTTCTTCCCCTCTCTCTCTCTCTCTCTCTCTCTCTCTCTCTCTTGCTCTCTCTCTTGCTCTCTCTCGTACGATGCCGCCTCATCAGTCATGCATGCTTTTGTATAACGTAGGTGCATCGCGGGAAGACTTTACCCTGAGTTTGTTGAAAAAGTTTCGAGGGAAATTGATAAACGCGAAGGAACAAGCGTCATCGGGTGGTGAACACTGCGAGGAGAATGAAAAGGAATCGGCAACAACAGCAGCGATAGGCAGCCGGGAGGATGAGAGCGACGAGATCCCCGATGATGAGTCGTGGATTACTCATGCTTTACGTTGCGAAGAGAAAGTGGCGGTCGTCGCGAAAGATGCCAGTACAAAAGCCGACGATTGGTTCGAAATATATGATCCTCGAAATCCATTGAACAAAAGACGAAGGGGTGAAAATCATTCGAGCCAATCGCGGCACAAGTAGCTACCGTGTAAAAGTGTGGAATAGAGGAATGAAAAAAATAAGAAAATAAATACAGGCCGTCGTCCGCTTATATATATCTCCGACTATATCTCTTGCGAGCTCAATATAACAATAATAATGTTTGATCGAGAGAGAGAGAGAGAGAGAGAGAGAGAGCCGTTTGTTTGGTAAAACGTTTGCATAGTCGTTGGATATCGTTAATGTCGTCGTAAGCAGTAGCAGCAGCCGCAGTAGCAGCAGCAGCCTATAACGACCATTGACTGTTGCATGGCATATCGGGTGAACGGAGGATACGAGGCCGTAAGTAGGAAAAATTGATAAGCGATCACCCGTCACGAGGATGATTCTTTGCCCGTCAACGATCGTACATGTGTACAACTCGATTCTCTATCTCGCGAGGATAGATACGAGCGGGGTACAGCCAACAAATCGAACCAAGTGTTGGTACAGTAGCGATAGTCTCTTCCGTAGTGGTACAAGTTGGGCGGTATCATAGCCAAGATCTGGCCCATCTACGTACGACGTCGACGACGGCGACGCCGACGCCGACGAAACTGGAACCGTATCATTGTTGTATCGTATCTATAAAAGTATGTCGAAAGGTTCCTGCCGATCGTCTCTAGCCTTACCATTAACGCAGTGAGGTTCTTCCATTTTACCTAAATTATCGTCGCGGTGACATTTCGTGTTTCGACATTGCGGCTTTCGATCGTCCACACGTTTCCATCCAACACGAAATATTATGCGTGTCGTATACTTACGCTTCTATATACATATACGCATGTATGTAGAAATTGTATATTGCATTTTAATTTGGTTCGTGCATCGTGACGATGTATCGTACCTATAACGGCTATTTTTTCGACTATTTGTTTCGTTGATAAAGTCGCAGGCGTTCATACGCACGCGTTTGTTCAAACGACGATAGTCTATTTATAATTACGTTTGCCTTACTTACTTACTCACTCACTTACTTACTTACTTACTTACTTACTTACTTACTTACTTACATCGATATATCTGATATATATTAATCGGTCGCTTCGACAATCTTTTATCCTCTATGATAAGCATATTTTTTATTCATGCAGTAGCATTGATATATTAATTATTAAAAACACGCGTACACTCGTTTCTTTAAAGCAGACACGCGCGAGGATAGACATACGAGGCCAGTCGTACGAAATTGTTTCGAGAACAGCCCATCGTCGATAGAAAGAGGGAGGGCGGGAGGGAGGGAGTGAGCGAGAGATAGAGAGAGAGAGAGAGAGAGATTGTGCTTATCACCGTCTGAATCTTCGCTCTGTTCGAAAAGCAGCTCGCAGCGACTACCAGCTGAGAATTAATAGGTCCCGCCAAGACGATCGCTTCATCATGTCAACGACTCCGCTCAAACTCGATATCTTCGGTACGTATAAGAGAGACAGCGGCTCGCTCTGTTATCAATAATAACGCGATATAATTAAATTAAATGCCAGGCAATACGCGCAAAATAGCTTCGAGAGAGAGAGAGAGTCAAAGATGAAAGAAATTCGATTATTCGCTATTAACGAGAAAATAAAGATTTGTTTCGCGGTGTGGAAAAAAACCATGTTAATGATTTTATGAAAACAATTAAATCCTCGTGATCGTAATTGAATTGATTGGGAAAAAAGGAAAAAAGTGGGTGGAGGTTGAGGTGCTGATTAACGAGTTAAACTAAATAAAGGATAATGTGTGGGGGCGCGCGTTTATTCGATCGTGTCAACCCTTTTTTGTATCGTTTTTGTTTGTATGTTTTTTAAATCATAATATGGGCCTCTCGTGACGTTTATTATCGGGATAAAAAGAGAAATTGGTCGTGTTATCGAGGCTCCCGACACACTAATCGTATCATTTATTAAGTAATTTTTATTTTATATAGGTAGAATATAAATTAATAGAAGACATAGGTAGGTAATAGCGGGGATTGTTGGGCTGTGTTCGCAGAGGACGATGATCGGGATCATCATCAGCACGATCGAGATCGAGGAACGGGTAATGGAAGAGAATGGGAAACGCGAAAATCATCGTCGTCGTACAAAGGCCCGCTGAGGCTCCTCAGGTTGTGCGTACTCGGAGCTTTTCTTCCGGCTGCACTGGTCGCGTGCCCGGTATATCTGCGTTATCGCGTTTATTCCGAACAACTGTATCCTCTGGCTGCCTCCGATCAGAGATTGATCGACCGAAGGGTCTCGACGACTTGGTGTCAGGTTGGTCACGTCGCGATCCTTTCCAGACGCGAGATCACTTTCTTTATACGTACCTATTATATTTCTTCGCGTCTTGTTTCGTCACTTGCCAAGAACGAGTAATTTGTGTCGTAGCGCCAAGTGGTGACGGTAAATGCAACTTTCAACGCCTATCTGTTGAAAGGATCGCCAAAAATCGAACGGGAAAAAAAATCGATATCGATGAGGCGGCACCTCGTTCTCGAGGACGACATGAAGGAATATTGGGGCTTTTATCTTCTGAAAGGTAGCAGCGTCACCGTTTCGAGCTGTGTCAGGTATGCCTCGGTATGTACTTACGTGCATGTACGCGCCTCTATTATCGTAGGACCTACCTACCTACCTATCCCTTATAAGTGGTTAGGTAGGTAGGTACACGTTACCTATACGTAACGAGTTTGATCGTCCAACGTTAAATTGCGAGGCATCAGGTGGCCGGGCGCTTCCCTCACCATCATACGTGGACACAAGCATCTCCACGAGTGCGCTTTTATCGGTGACGACAGTAGCGAGGAGATCGAGGAACTCGTAGAAGTGGCGCGCGAACGTGGTTTGTTGCCGACAAACTTGACCGAGGAACCTCGTCGTCGACTAAACGTTCCCGGCTCACCGGCGATCCAGGTTATTCCACTTTCCTCTTATTTAATTAAACACGCCCTCGTTATTCCACAATGAAAATGAAAATAATCCGAGAGTTTGGATACGCGATATAGCGAAAAATGTGGGACGGGCAGAGCAACGCACCGGAGAGGATGAAAATGGCACGAGAGGAGATACGATTTCACGAGCCGTCGAGAAACGCGGCGGAGAACGAAGCGGCGGCGGCGGAGGCAGCGGCAACGGCAGGAGCGAGTCGCATTAATTATCACGACGACGATGACAGTCACGAGCTCGACCCTATCGTAATGCGACAAATTCTTACGAGTTTGTTCCTCAAAACGTTCGAAACGAAAAAGAAACAGAAGGAAAATCCTCATCATCGTTACGAGGGGTTTTTCAAGGATAGTTCCAACATCGAGAGACCTCCATCGGCATATTCGGGGATTATTCGGGGCGTGGAAGTAGCTACGCGGAAGCCGTCGTCCGGCCCTCTCCAAACGGCCTCGGCCGAGATGTTTACCCAAGTTTTGAAGAAATTAAATTCACTCGGAGAGGGCGGCAAACGAGTACTGGAAAGACTCGTCGACGAGATGTCGGTACAACGGAAGGACGACGCCGAGACGCGTCAATTGAGAGGAATCCTCGACGAGGTGATGACGAATGGTACGCGGTCCAAGCGGTCCAAGCGTCGATTGATACGCGGCTCATCGATGTACGACAGTCTCGTGGAGGATGCGAAGCCGTCGGAAGACGCCGCTGTCGAGAATCAGGTTCGTTTTTATCGGAATACGTAGATAGCCGTCCGATAGTTTTATCGTTGGATCGACAAAAGGATGAAAATGAAGAGGGCGAGTGGGTTGCGCGGTCCACTTTAACGATACCTTTTTAGGAAGAGGAAGAGGAAGAGGAAGAGGAAGAGCGAGTGCCCGAAGAGTTATTGTATCCGGATGGAATAGCCCAAGATCGCGGCACCGTCGACGAGACGAACCTCGACGATCGAAGTAACTCGGAATTTTGGAGCTCGTTCAGCAGCTCCGAGGAACGATTGCTCGAGTGCAAAGGACTCGTACTGAATTTACCGTTGACCCCTCATCTTCGTTGTTCACCGAAATACCCGAACGAACACGCGACCGCCTCGGCCGTAAATACGGTCACGTACAGGCAAGTTTCGTATTCCGTCTTACCCCGCCTTACATTCCCCTCTAATAATTCGACGATAACCCCGTATCTGTGTACGCAGCAGGGTCCCCATCGATGGATATTACTTTTTCGTTTTCAACTCGGAGAACGAGATTCAGCCGAATTACATCGGAATACAATTCGATATCGTGAAAACGATGTACGACACGTCGGAGCCCGTTGAAGCGTGCACTAATTCTACGACCGAATGTGCCTTACCGTTGAATTTTTTCAGTCGAGAGAGAACCGTTCTCGAATTGCCCGTAAACGGCAACGAGTCGCAGTGGAACGAGGAGTACGTCGTAATTTCTACGTGCGAGCCACGAACTTCCGTTTATTTAATATGCATTATCGCGGTACCGATGCTCATACTACTCTTTGCCTTTCATTGATATTTCCCCTCTCCATACATATATCCATACATCCATGTATATATACCTGTATTGTACAATTAACTTTATTTAATTGAAAGTTACCTAAGCGCGGGTGTGCGACGTCGAAGCGTGCCGCCACTCGCGTCCCAACCACTCGTTGTCCATACTATAATAATAATAATAATACAAAAGCTGCGTAAAGATAAGAAGGTTTGCACGAAGGTCTCTTGGAAATTAATCCTCCGACTTGCCTCGATTTGTCCCTTTAATCCATAATATGAAATCTTGTCGTCGTCGTCGTCGTCGGCGGCGGCGGCGGCGGCGGCGACGGCGGCGGCGGCGTTGTTACCGCCGTCGGTGATAACGGATCATCGAGCAGGAGGTGGAGGCGGAGGAGAAGAGGGTTCTCCCGCGAGACGAAACACGGTGCGATCCCGCGGCGCGCGCGCACCACGTCGACAAGTTGACCCTGCTGCGACGATAGGCCAACACCCGGGGTTGGACGCTTTCGAGGGATGGTAGGCGGAGCTTGTCGGTCTCTTATCAGCGTCGAACACTCTCGCCGTTGCCCCTCGGCTCTCGCACTCTACCGGAGTCATCCTCTTGTTCATCCACACACACGCGCACGCACACCCACTCACACACGCTCGCACGCGCGAGACACCAGCGCACACGGAAGATACGAAACAAATAACACCGACATCGCCGGGCGCACGCCCATGGTCTCTCACTCGCGAAATTGCCAACTTATCCTCTGGCACATAAACGCACATAAACGCACATAAACGCACATAAACGCACGTACACGTACGAATACGGAATGGATGGATGGATGGATAGATGGATGGATGGATGTATATACGTACTATATAACGGTGTATTCCACGGTATACCACCTTTCTCCTTCCTTTCTTTCTTTCTTTCTTCCTTCCTTCCTTCCTTCCTTCCTTCCTTCCTTCCTTCCTTCTTTTCTTCCTTTCTTCCCGCCTTCCTTCCTTCCACACTCATTCGCGCCACCATTTCACAATACGTGCGGCAAAATATTATATCGCTCTACTTATATGCTTTTTTACATATATCTATACGCCTACCACCGAAATAGGCACAATACGCGTCCAAACTGGAGAATAATGGACGACTCGCGCGGCTCGAGGGAGAGAAATACGTCGCGGCTGCTGGATAATTCCGATAACGTAAATTGATTCGAGCTCGAACGTCGCCAGTTGAAAGGGCCTCTCGCGACCTCCGCATCTTCCTAATACCTACTAGTATGCTTACGGTAAGTATATGCGCTTATATGGAACAGACGTAGGTTTATTTTCAATTAATCAGAGGGACTCCTCGACGAGACCGGCAAATTGTGTTTGTGGCATTGTTCTTATACGGGGGTTGTTAGATATAGGTAGGTAGGTACCTACCTACGTACGCACGAATAAAAGTCAAACGAAAAACGGGCGATCTTATTTGGCGAAAGAATCACCGCGGAGACTCGAGAATTTTTCAAAACTGACATTTATCGAAATCGTATCTCGGAATCGGGTCGACATCGTCGAGCCATTACGGTATCGCGTATTTGGTGAAAGATCGACGAGAACGGGCAAAAGAAAGCCTCGAATTATATTGGTCGTCACGATCAGTGGCGGGAACAACCGAGCTTGTGGCATGTGAGAAACCCCGACGTGTATCAATCTCACACGTGAAAATTGGGACGGGAAGTTACGAGCGATCGTACGATCTCGATCCGGCGTAAAAGGCACGTATTCGTCGTACGTACGCCCTGACCGCCTCCATGATTTTATCGTTCTTAATGGGCCTACTTAATGGGGTTAACGCGGATTTCGGTCTCGTCTTAATCGAATTATTCTTATTCGCTCT
Source organism: Netelia virgata (assembly GCA_951802705.1). Lineage (NCBI taxonomy): Eukaryota > Metazoa > Arthropoda > Insecta > Hymenoptera > Ichneumonidae > Netelia > Netelia virgata. The sequence goes on along the minus strand of OX637867.1, from coordinate 121,992 downwards.
CGAAGCTACGTCAATTGGAACGCGAATCGAACTTTCGACCGTGATCGACGTTAAGTAATAACGATAAAGGAACAAACGCGAAGGGGTAACAACGTTGATCGCGTCCGCCCTATTTCGGTAATAGATTTTTTAAATTCTCGTTGCGGCTGATAAACCGGTACTTATATCCGGGACAAGGCGCTTGCGCTCGGTTCGCGTAACGTACCGCCGACTTGTTTCGATTTGGGGTCCTGTGGGGCTATAATAGGGGAAGGGGACGAGGAGGTCGACCACGACGACGAAAGCTTGGGGCGGGTAGCCGCACGTGTCAATGCGTTACACCCGGTGATCGTATTTCCGTGCCGTTGGCGATACTACTCCCGTCGCGTCGTCTCGACCGCGTGACAATAAAAAAGAAACGCCTACTGTACCTACATATTCCGCTAGCCCAATAGTCCCCGAGAAGTAATCCTAGTTATACCTACCTACGTACCTACCTACCTACCTACCTACCTACGTACCTACCTATATACACCTACACACACCCAATGTTTTTCATAGCTTTCATGTTTTTCATACCAAACTCGTAACAACGTTTACATTACGCCATATGGACCTATCTATTTATAATTACGCAATTATCTCGGCTAACAATGAGATTCGCGTTTTGCGTACGAATACGAGGAGAATCGGTCGTTGAGCTTGGAGACGCGATGGGATAAAAGTCTCACGCGGATTGTCCGTTAATTGCGCTCGAATGAATATCGTTCGCGGCAGCATCATCGTTACGCGTCACTGTTTGTTTATTCAATAGGCCTAGTTATATGTATAGATATAAGTAGAGGTAGGCGCGTGTGCGAAAGGCACGGTGCGCGGATGGGCGATTAAACCAGATTCAAAGTGTCGCACAGTCCGGCTGGCAGTGGCACGCGACCGATGACGGACGCGCGGTATCCCCCTCGCCACTTTTCCATTTCATACGCACGTCGTATCTATTTAGCCCATGTGCCTATATCTATATACAAAGGTAAATAATAAAATAAGTATATCTAACGCCGCGACGAGGGTCCTCCGCCACTCGACGGCGGGCGGTCTTCGGCCGGTTTCCGGGCGCAACTTGGTTTCTCTCTCGATTCTCGATCGGTCTTGATCCCCGACTTTCTACCCCGGTGCGTAGATAGAGGGCGGCGAGAGCGAGTGAGAGAGAGAGAGAGAGAGAGAGAGTGACAGCCACTCGTCGATCGCGATGAGCGATATCGTTGCTCATCCCCGATCCGCCGCCGACGATCGCTCTTTCCTCTCGCCCTTCCCCCACGTACGCGCGCGCGATCATCCCTTTTTTTATTTCCCTCGTTTGTCGCTTAATTCCCCCGGCCTATTGTAACGAAACGCGCCAGGGGTCCTCGAGCTAATTCGAATTTTATCACCTCTTGCAAAGTTAAGTGGAAAAGGAACGGTGAGCTCTGGTACGCCTCTCCTTCTCTCTCTATCTCTCTTTAACGCTCGCTATCTTTGCATGTTTTTACCATGCTGGTTATCAATCGATGAAAAAGGAAATAAATGTACGAACCTACGAGCTATACGTATATGGACTCGCTCGTATTTGGTGAGGGAGAAGTAAGCGATGGAGTCAAGGGATGGCTGTATAGAGAAACGTGTCCACTACCATCGTCACCACCACCACCACCACCACCACCACCACCACCATCACCACCACCACCTCCAACGGCACCACCAGCATCACCGACGTAAACAGGACGCATATCCAGTCTCGGCAAGCTCCACCCACGAGCTCACGAGAACGAGGCTGCTCCGCCTGCTTGACGAAATTCAATTATCCGGGACTCGGGCGCACTTTGACTCCGCGACGACCATCAGGTTGTTCTTCTCCGTTCGGTCGACGTGTGCCAACGAGGGCTCGATCGCATTCGCGTCGTGCTCGTTAACAACGTTTGCACGAATATTCGACATCGACTCGCAGCGGTGTTAACGGTAGTAGTGATAGTGCTAGTG
>OX637867.1:0-117500 GCA_951802705.1 Netelia virgata | reverse complement strand
CTAATTTCCTGTGACAAAAACGGTAATGATTTGCTGATGATCGCACCATCGATAATATCGACAAACGGAATCGCGGCTTCGAGTAACGACATTAAAAACAGCAGACACGGTATCAAGGTTCGATCGAAAAACGATCGGAGAACGACATCGGTGTGCAACGGATCGTCGGGATTGGTTTCCGTATCTTCCGCGGCGACTCCGGCCACCGCGAGGATTTTCAAGATCGAAGAAACGAGAGCCGAAAATCGGGACGTCGGTTCAACCGCGACGATTAATAACGAAATATCGATCGAGGAGTGTCGACGAATAGGAACGATCGTAACGAACGGGTGCTCGTTATCGAGAAGAAAGCATCGATTCGTGAGTACAACGAAAGACTCGGAAGGAGCGAGCTCGCCATCGACCCGAGCCGCGCTTCCGAAACGATATCGAATCGATCCACATTCCTAGGCTTCTCGTCGTTCCTATATTATCGCATCGAGGGATTCTCCTTTTATTTGGGAGCGCGTATCTCGAAAATCGATCGTACGTTATCCGTGTATATCGCGAGTCCGAACCGACCATTTATATATTTTAATATGTATGTATATATGTACCTACGTACCTACCGTACACCTTATTTCTTACTTATACGTGTAATTCTTTCCTTAATTGTCTCGTAACGTCGTTACACAAGAAATGGATAGTACCTTTCTTTTAATCATAATCGCACCTACTACCGAATAAACTACGTTCAACCGTGCACACCTCGTCCCAAGATCGTCGGTTCCACAATAGACAATAGACAATTGAACTTTTTTTTTTGTCCGATTACGGAAAGGAAACTGCTGCGTTACACGACTATCCTTCGTAAAGCGGGGAAACTTGGATACTTGTCTTGGCAATAATACATCTTCTTTCTTCTTTCTTCTTTCGTCTCTCGTTACGCGTACTTCTCGAGTGGTAGGGGTTTCAAGGAGGCGTCCGTGTCCACGCTTAGGTATCACGGTAGATGCCAAGATCCGGGCGAGTTCTTCAAAACGATGGAATAAATATAAATCAAGGGGAATAACGAGAGACGGGCGGATCGTACCTTAAAGAAAAAGTTAAGCGAGAAGATGAAGTTTGGCGTAGTCGGCTATGTGAAGGAGCCCGTGTTCGGGAGACGCGACGTGTAAATTTTCCCCACTGTTTCGTCCATTGATGTTTGGGTTGTGAAGCTCGGCTATTTGACTACCGCATGCTGCTGCTGGATCGCCACTCGCTGTCAGATAGCCGCTCCAATATTCGTTGCCTGTGTCAACAACGGCGACGGCAAAGGCGACGAGGAAAGATGAGAGGGATGGTTCAAGACGAAGAAAGGCTGTAAGTACGTGGACCCACCTGGATAAGCGTTGCCGTCCCACGCGTACGTTACGACCAATAATTTGTCGGAATCGGTGGCTCTCGAAAGGCGGCTGTGCGGTTCTCTCAGGGCAAAGTGTATTCTGATATCTAAACAATAATCATCGTGTTAGTTATATTATTTATACGAACAACGGGATTATCGGATATATTACGAGATTGGAGAAGTGTGTGTGTGCGCGCGTGGACGCGAAGCGACGCCAGCACCACCGTGATGCAAACCTCCGAGATAATCACCGTTTCCCGCTCCGCCGCACTTGTCCTGGCGAAAGTAAGCGAACATTATGTCCGAAACGTATCTCAGTTTTCTGTTCATTTTCTTCAGAGCGATCTCGAATGTTTTCAAAAAATATGTTTCCTGGTCGTGAATGATCTTCCACACCCCTATTGAAGAATACGTTGAAATGTTTACTCACGGTTCGTATACCTGGCTACGCGTGTCTTTAGAAAAAGGCAAGGGGGAAAGGAGGGGAACGAGGAGGGGAACGATATACGTACGTACGTACGTACGTACGTACGAATAAACCTAGCAAGTACTTGTATATTAGCGTACGATACCTAAACCAAAGCCAACGACGTGCAAGAATGCGGTAGTATTTTGTTTCTCGGCACGAGTATTTGCTTCCAAGAGTATTATCTCGACCGAGAGGAGAGTACGTTTCATATAATTCTCAACATCGAAGATGATCTGCCCCGTCAGTCCGAGGTAACGTCGATTATCCCGGGACTTGAGCCTTTGGATCGCTTCCTCGTACAGCGGATGATAATCTTCCCCGTAAAATTGTGCCCACAGGACTCTGAGCCCTCGTTTATTGACCTCGGGCGATGCCGGTCCGGCACCTACATCCTCCAGGCCCGGACCGTATCTGTCCGACGTGAAAACAGAAGGATGAATCGAGATCGAATCGAGGTCGGAAAATAAGTTGTCCTCGCTTACCCATTGTCCATATTATTTTGCAGAGGCGTCAGCAAAATATCCTGGTATTCCATCGATCGGGCCCGTTCGAATCTGCGAATCGTGTACAAGGTTAACTATCCTCGGGATTCTACGTATAGGTACCTATCGTACCTACGAACGAAAGTAGTACGTAGGTAAGTATAGGTACCTAAAAAGAGTCTATAACTTGCCTCGTCCCTACGACACCCATCGAAACTCCCCTCGATTGAACCGAACCAGGATCGTTGCTCGCGATTCCCCGGTTCTCTCGCGATCCGTCGTTTATAAATACCGTGTGCGAAGATACGATCATCATCGAGGACAACTTGATCTCGTCGTAGGACAAACATTTAGCGAGAACCTGTCGCGAGGAACGCGATCGTACACGTTACTTATTCGTTTGTCTTCCTATCCTATAAGATCGAATACGTAGATCGTACTCGTTATACCAGAGGCTCCTTTTCCCGATCGGTGCCGACGTTTTCCCATCCACCGGTACCGGTTTTATCGTCGATGAGCCTGTAACGATCGTCCGAGCCGAAAAATGCAACGGCTCGCTTATCGAGCAGTCTTTGGACGAACCGGACGAGATTCATGTCCTCGTACGTGCTTCTCTCGACGCAACTTCCGTATCGACGTTTGTATTTGAGCCACGCGGCTAACAGCGGTAGCATCGCCTCGTGGATCAGTGGATACGTCGAGTTTGCGTTAAACTACCCTTCCGGCAATCACGACAAGAAGAACGAGATGAAGAAGAAGAAGAAGAAGAGGAAGAAGAAGAAGAAGAAGAAGAAGAAGAAGAAGAAGAAGAAGAAAGGTTGCCCCCGCTGATCTCCCAATGTCGCGAGAGATCCCCTAGCTAAATGTAAACTCACCTCGAGAACGTCCTGTGGGATGCCGCGATCTCTAAAGAGCGAGAGGCAACGTGCCGTATTTATCGGAAATCTTATGGGAAATGCCTCGCTTCGCTCGATCAGTCCCATAAGAGTCATTGGCTCCGGTATTTTCGTATCGAGACACTCTTTCAACAATTGTCTCGTGTCCTCGTCGAAAGGTACACCGCCCGGTGCACCGAGGGTATTTTCCCACGATATTTCCGGTGGTTCGATCATGAAGCCTTGATGGGAACGCGACTCTTGGATCTGTCGTCTCTGTCGGACAAAACAACAAAACGGACGCGACGTAACCGCGAGAACTATCTATTTTATCAAAGTTATTAATTAGGTGTCGGTTATTGGTTGGCTCGTTGGCTCGTTGGCGCTAGGTAGGAACCGCGCGCGCGGTCGGGACTCTGCCGCCGATTAGCATAGATGCGGAATAATACGTAGGTACGTACTCGGTCCCCTCCTACCCTAGCCTATCCTATCCTACGACCGAGTATCCTATATAGGTACCTACACCCCTCGGCGGACACTTTGATACAGATTGAGCGTGAAATTGCGGCACTAATTGGCGGAAAATATCCGAGGCCGCGCACAGCGAACGCGCGAGACACGATCGGTCTCCCTTCGAGACCGAAGCCGACTTTGGAGAATCGGACTTATTAATAACCCTCGGCTTAATGTCAGAGTGTCGGAGCCGAGGGACTAATTTACAATTTATCGCGTATTATCGTTTCGATAATCGATGACGCGCGATAAAGAAAGGTTCGCTCGTTCGCGCTTACCTCCCACGCAACGACAATTGTTCCGACTCGTGCTCGAAAATGCTCGAAAATGTTCGAAAATGCTCGAAAATGGATGTCTAACGCTTCGATAACGCGTCATAACTAACTCCTCATTATTATTATTATTATTATTATTATTATTATTATTATGTAGATATGAGGAGGAGGAGGAGGAGGAGGAGGAGGAGGGGAAACCGTGACGTACGTACGTACTCGCGAACTAAAATAAAGTTCGAGTTAGAGAAAATTGGATAGTTTCGGTTCGAATATACTCACCCGACGAACGCAACACGCGAAAAAAGACATGCTCGTGGCTCGCAGCGATTACGAGATACGGGCAGTATTGTTGCACCACTCGTACGCGTATAGACGCTTAAATATTCCGAACACTGTAACGGACCACCGGCGCTGCTCCTTCTTTCCGCCGCTTTTTACTCGATACTCGTCGAGATCTTTTTCCTCGAGACTCGAAGATACGTCTCTCGGATGGTAAGTTTGCCAATCCAATCACTCGACCGTTTTATCTATCTTGTTTTCCCGTTTTATCCTCGGTTTCACGGTAATAATCTCGCTACCAATGTTTACTATTGGAAATTTACAAGCACGATTATTTAAGAGTCGATATTGCGCTTGTCCGGCGCGCTTCTTCGAATAGTTCCTTTCCCAATACTTGGCTGCAATCCAGCGGACAATATTTCAAGGAAGAAAGAAAATGCACATGCGCCTTCTCTCGATCCCTCTCCTGCTTATTCATCGTGCTCGATACACGCTACGCGCCCTATAGCGCGTAACGTGTATTAGAGGTATACGTAGCACCGTTATCGCATCGCGCTTACCTCTACGACTCGCCGTATCGATCTTCTCCGCGCATCGACATGCTTATATAGGTACCTACCTACCTCTACATATATATTTATCGGAGGTTCGTTCCAAGTCCCTTCGTTCGACAAAACGTTCGCGATAATAATAGACACGAAAACCAAGGTAGCTATAGATATTTGCTTGGATAAAAATAATTGCGCTTTGTACGTCGAAAGGCGAGACAAGTTTTACAATTAGTCGGACGCGTCGGACGAGTAAAAGCGCCGAATAAACGTCGCGATATCCGACCGAGGATAATCGTACGCTCGGAATCTATATGATCGACGAACGGCGGCACACGCCTTATCCCCGTTGTGGCGCTTCGATCGGCGCTTCGATCGGTCGGCCTAACCGGGTTACGTTCCTCGGAAGTCGTCGTTATTTCGTACGGGCCAACTTGTTTCGAAATCGGTACACGATCGGCATACCTGCTCGACGTTCGGAAAATTGTGGCATCAAAATCGCGGTCTAAATAATTTCCGAGGCCGATGTATCTGTTCGTAAACGTTATTAGAATCGGGAGTCGCGCGGCCCAACTGAAAATCGAGGGCGTGCCTCGCGCGAATCGAAAATTATCGCGACTCGAAATTTGAGATATTCGAGGGAGTACGGGTCGTCGAGGCGCTCGCACGCTGTTGGACAGGTGTGGAGGAAAACCTGTCCGGAACGTGCTGCTTCGGCATCGGTAACGAATGTTACGTGTACTACGCGCTGGCATTCCGAATATCGTCGGTCGTCGAGTATAGTACGAGAGCTCCGAGTCGTTGGTAGCCGCGGGGTGTGGGGGGACCGAGCGACGAAATCGGGACGTAGTCGGTCGCGAGTACGCGGACGCGACTCTAAGCTGCAATTAGACGTACGTCCGTACGTACGTACGTATACATCTATGTATTAGACTCGGTATAGAAAGTCAGGACTCTTGGCGGGTAATGCGACGCTCTGACGGGAGCGACTATTTTCTATCTTTCTTTATATCCCATATATATATATGTGTATATATATATATATGGGCGAACACAAAAGCAGGAGCGAGGGGGAGTCAACAGCCGGGCCCCACCAATGCTTCCCCCGCTACAACGGGTATATGCTATATCGTTGACACATCCCTGAGCCAGTCTCTCGCGCGCGTACACAGGTGAGAGGGCCTTTCGACTCGCGATCGACAATAAACGCGTCTTTCGTCTTTCGTCTTTCCTCTTTCCTCTTTCCTCGTTCCTCTTTCCACCAACGTATATCCCCGTTGCGGCCCGTGGCCGCATTCAGCGGACTCTGCTTCCAAGGTGTGGTTCTCCTCGGCATCCTTCCGACGTATCCACGCACGATTTTTTGTTCGCGGGCGCGCGCGCGCGTCCTTTCGTCATACCGTACCAACGAAATTTGTAATTCTTTCGTTCGCCGTGTAGTAATCCAGTTTTTTACGAACCTTAACATCATCGCTCGTTCCAAATTTTTATTTCTACCATCTATCATCGCGATACCGTGCCACTGTTGATATTTCGACTTTTAACGATATTCCACCCGCGCGCGCGCGCGCATACACGAATACGCGATAAGCGTATAAACGGTTGTGCGGTCGATGATTCAGGCACGAGGCCTCGATCTCGTTTAATTGGAACTTTTACAACGACAAAGGACAAGTGCGCATGCGGCGGACATTCTTTGAAGCAGGATCTTCACCCGCGTCGACTATAATAAATAGCATGGCCAACGGTAATATACGTTTCATCAACATTTTCTCTCGTACGACGCATCATTGCCCTCGCTTCCGCATTTGCTTCGCTCGAGCATTCTTGCCCAAAAGAAAATGAGAAAGAAAGAAAGAAAAAAAAAACAAAAAACGCGAAGAATACGTTCACCACGTATAACGACTTGCTAAGGCGTTCGTATTGTTTTTGCTTTTGTTTAAATCACGTCGAGGTTGGTTAACGCGCGCGAGAGAGATCGGATCGCGACGATGAGAGTGGCGATCGGCGTGTTGGCGGGGTTTTCCCCCACGGTACGGATGCTTCGCCGGTGTACGTATAAACAATTTTTTATCGTTCGAGTAATCGTCAGCTTCGATCCTCATCCGTGAATGAATACCACCGAGTACCTTCCTATAGTAGGTATATGTAGGTACATGCATATATATGTACACGCGTAGACGGAAACGCGGGCTATATACGCGCTAGGTATACTATATAATAACGATCCCAGCGCTCCGACTCCCATAGCCAATTTATTTCAAGGTCGTGTTTATACGGAGGTCGTTACTTTTACCGACTATACAAATCCATTCCATCTTACGTTATGGTAGGTACGAGAGGTGTAAAAAGACGCATGGTTCGCTCGGTCGGTCGCGCCATGTCTATTCGTTGAGTCACTCGCGTTTGCGCGACCTTGCGCGGACGTTATCGGTGGAGTGACACGAGTATACGGGGGAGAGACGACAAAATATAAAGATCATTCTGCGATACGTAAAATAGGTGGTGGCGGTGGCAATGGTTAGCGTGGTAACGCGCGGTTACTCCGACGAGCCAAACATTTGTCCTTTCCCGTAGTTACGTGCATACGTCTAACGGAATACCTCGAATGCTTTCTCCGTGTATCGTATCTCTCTCTCCCTCTCTCTCTCGCGCGCGCGCGCGCGCGTGCGCGCATTTCGACCGATTTCTTAGCAGCGTTACGTGCTCGATAATTGACCAAGAGTTTTTCCTCGAACCGTGTGTACGTACGCGTGTATAACCCCAGAGAGAGAAAGAGAGAGAGAGAGAGAGAGGAGAAGGAGGCTCACGACCATAGTCGTAAGTTGGTAATAAAAAAATCAAATAAAATTTATAATAAATAATGTTGTGTCAGGCGATCGGTCATTGAAAATAAAAAGGATGTCACCGAGGGAAAGATGGTGGCTGTCGGTGGCAGTATCGGTGAGCTGGGCATGCTCGATGATGAGCACGACCAACGGATTGCCGCACGGCGCTCCGGCAAGCGCGTGTTTGAATTTGGTGCCGCGACATCCCGGGGGTTCGATACAAGGCTCGTATCCACCGTATCAAGTGTTATCGGCCGCGGGTCAGGGCCGAGTGCGCTTGACTCTCGGCAGTCCTCAGGGTCTCCCGTACGAAGGCTTTATTATCCTCGCTCGAGATACCGAGACTGGCCAATACGTCGGAGAATTTGCCAATTTACCGGCGGAAGCGGCTAAAATATTGGAGTGTACACCGGGAATAAAGGTAATGCGCGATACAAATGGTTCGCTCGAGGCCACGATCTCGAGTTGTTTCCCGGCAGGGCGGCGGTATACCTAATATTAACTATAAGTAAATAATCTACGTACCTATACATACCTACATATAGTATATGTGTTAGAGCCCCGAAATATAATATAAGGGCTGTGCGGAGGGTCGCGTCGACCGAACGATAACCTTACATGTATGTTCGTTTTTACTTTTTTGTACTATTCAACGAACAAACGAAAAGAACGGGGTGACGCATACGGACTCGCGGAAGAAACAAAACCTCGAGTTCGAGTGGGAGGCACCGGTCGATTACGAAGGGACCATCGTATTCAAGCAAGTAGACGCCGCTTTTGTTTCGCCACCGAATATTCGACCGAACTCGATCGTTCGATCGGTTCGAATAATCATTAACCTTCGTTTTATTTCCGAAATGCGTAGCTCGACTTTCGCTCAGGATTACGAGACGTATTGGGTCGGTGTCGAATCACCGAGAATAAGCGTTCTGAAAGGATCGATCGATGTGATGACGGTACCGTCGGCGCCGAACGCTGGCAGCGACGGCGGCTCTTTTACCGTCCCGGAGCTCGTTACACCGCCCTATTACGAACAGCAACCCTCGACCGTCTTACCGGTAAATATTATCGACCCTTGCCCATCTACTTACTTACCTACTTACCCACCTACCTACCAAACTATCTATATCGTACCAAGTTTTTGTCCTTATTAGAAAACGGGAGCCGCGGCACCGAATGCCGATGAACTTACGTTCTACGAGGGTTGCGGCAAGACGAAAAATTGTTTCGGCTCCAGTCCCGATTGCGTCGATTCGAAGAATTGCGTCGCGGCCGTCTCCCTACTCGTTCGTGGTGAGGAATATCTCTTCGAGCTAATCGCACGGGGGAGCAAATGGGTCGGCGTCGGTCTCTCCAAAGACAGCAAGATGGTAAGTCTTGTCTCATCATCCTCGTCCCGATGCTTTCCTCGACTAATTTTAAATCCACGGATGCGAAATAGGGTGACGACAATGTCGTCGAATGTACGAACGAGGGAGGTGTCGTGGGCCTGTACATGTCCCGCAACGAAGGAAAACACAATACGCGACATCCGACGGTGCGTATTTATCTCTTAAAAATGGAGCTACCTAGGATCGCGATAAATCGATAAACCGATAAACCGATAAACCGATATACCGATAAACCGATGCGTTCCCCTGTACAGCCGGAGGGAGCCATCAAGATGCTCGAGAGTTCGATTCGCGATGACGTAATGAAATGTAAATTCTCGAGAGAGAAAGAAACGAGAATAGAGGGCCGTACGTACGATCTTGCTCGAGATTCGTACCACCTGTTGTTGGCTGCAGGATCGAAGCTCAAAGGTCGGTGTCCGTGCGTACGTACCGCGTACTCCCCATATCCCCGTACCTACCTACCTACCTACTATACTACCTATAGTAGTAATCTTCCTTGTAATCGCCGTTATTTCGGTCGACAGCTCAAGGCGTAGGATATCACGATATTGTACGCGCGGCTTCCGGTCAGCCCAGGGTCCTCGCCGACGTTGGTGAATTCGTCGCCGCGAGCGATCTTCTCGTTCGACTTCACGGTGCACTCATGCTGGCTTCGTGGATCGGCACCGCTTCCGTTGGCATTCTCCTTGCGAGATATTACAAGCAGACCTGGGTAAATTCTCAGCTTTGCGGCAAGGATCAGTGGTTCGCCGTAAGTATCTCATGACTTTTTATCTATTTATCTATCTCGTCTCGCCTTGCCAGGCCTCGCCTCGCCTCGCTATCACCAACAAGTAATCCATTTGCCCTTGATCGCACAGTGGCACAGGTTCTTTATGATTCTCACGTGGTCCATGACGCTCGCTTCGTTCGTCGTTATATTCGTCGAAATTGGCGAGTGGAGCTCGGAAACGATTCACGCCTCGGTCGGACTCGCGACGACCGTACTCTGTTTCGTTCAACCGTTCATGGCTGCCATGAGGCCCCATCCTGGTACCCCCAAGAGGGCTCTCTTCAACTGGGCTCACTGGTTCGTCGGGAATGCGGCTCACATTTGCGCGAGTGAGTCTTTATCGACTCGTACGTGTCGATCGCGTCTCTTCACGATCCTTCATCCATATCGATCTATTTTCGTTCGCAGTTGTCGCCATCTTCCTCGCGGTTAGAATGACCAAGGCCAACCTGCCCGACTGGCTCGACTGGATTCTCGTCGCTTACGTCGTCTTTCACACCCTGACTCATTTGATTCTTACGGTAAATAAATGCTGCGCGCCATCTCCAACAAACTTTTGTCTCTCGTCATTTTTCTTTTTTCTCTCCGTAATTATGAATCACGAGTTATTTGTTTTATAGTTTGCCGGATGTGCCTCCGATCGGCAGGATAGCCAAAGAATCAATGCTTTTCCAATGAAGGATATGCATCCTCGAGGCTCGATGGGCCATCCGGATGCGAGGCGGGATTCACCGGTAATTATATTCGACTCGTGATTATCGACCATCGCGCTACATCACCGAGTTTATCGATATAATATTGACAAGATACACTTTGCATCCGACAGCACTCGGGCTTCAGACAAAGCATCTTCGGGGCTTACCTGTTGGTCATCGCAGCATTTTCCGTTGTACTTATCGTCGTGACTGTATTGGCCCCTATCGAAACAACCTGGACCAGTTTCACCGACAGCATTACTAATTATTGAAAGGCAATGGGCGGTATATACGTACCTACGTACCTACGCACCTACTTACCCTACCTACCTACCTATCTACCTACCTACCTACCTACCTACCTACTCGTTTGTCACGAGAATAGGATGCGATTTTAAGTATCATGGTGGATAACAACCCCAATTGGCAATTAATTTGCGAAACGAATGGCAAAACGATCATCGCGGAAACCAATATGATTTCATATTATCCAAAGTATAGTATACAGACGGTACGTTGCATCGTTGTAAATTTATGTAAGAGTAGAGATGGAGGCGGTACGGAGGGAGGTGTGGCTGAGAATAAGAGACGAAGAGGCGATGAAGCAGGCTGGGACCGAGACAGAACACGTCGAAGCAGCAAACGTTTCGTCGAATAGCGAACCATTGGGCGCTCACGTACGTCGGTGCTATTTCTCACCGTGTATCCACTTGATTCTCGTATGACAAAATTAGTTGCCGTGGTGTCAATGTGCCGACGCTAATTACGCGTATTCTCCTGCATGAAATACCGCATGCACGTACATTGCTGTAAAACAAGGAGTGAATATTTTTCGAGCGCGATCGCGCCAATCGCCCATATATGTACCTACCCGGCTATTTCGGACCATCCGTACACCCTATTTAAATACGTATTACATAGAGGGTGCGCGACGTAACAACGTGTTTTATTTATAATAGATATAAACTGAATATACGTATATATCTCGTTGACTCGCAGTATTAAATGAAAACGGAAGAAAAAGAAAAACGAAATATACCTACGTGATCGTGTATGCGTAATATCATCCATGTAGAAGAATGAACAAACGATAAACAAAATGTAACACCCGTTGGGTTTGGTTGTTTACTATATTTTCGGAAGACGACCGTTGTAAATATTGGGAGTAGCTGGGAGGAGGCGAGGGGACTCGTTCCCTTTTCTCTCGTCGGCTTGTCACAATGCGGTTGATAATTTAGGCAGGTAGGAGAGCATGTAACGCAGTTGGAATGGTTTACGAGGACGGCGGGGTAAGAGGGGTGGCTGGGTTGGATGGGGGTTGCCCGTCTACCGTCTACTCGGGTCGCTCGTCGATGAGAGCCGTGGCTGGCACGCGCGCGCGCGCACACACACGCACACACACACACACACACACACAAAACAGGGAAAAAGAATAAAACGACGGTCGATCCAAGTCGCGACGCGCGCCGTCGGCGTATATAAACCGATAACGATGCGCAAGATGCGCAGCGACCACCCTCCTCTCGTCTCACGATGATGAAGGAAAAGTGATTTTAAAAGAGTCTGAACGGCGCGGTGTCTCGTCTCCGAACGTCGGTTACGCATACGGAACAAATATATCTACCTACGATCTGAAATCCGGGTTCTCGTAGGTACATTTTAATACGTGGGACATACGACACGGGGGGGGGGGGTACGTACACGGCACGCGTGAATAATCGATCTCCGTTGCGCGTACGAAGAAAACTGATACGGAGCGGACGCGATTCGGAGGCGGCTCGGGAGGCTCGATGCCATCGAGATGGCGCCACGCTCGTATCAGCCTTGCATTTCGATCGTAGACACCGGCCGGCTCTGAGCTTCCCCCGACGTTGTTCCGTAACGTCGTTGTCCCGTAACGTCGTCGTGCCGACGCCATCATTCAAATTTTCACACCCCTGTTGGCCCATTCGGGGATCTCTACCATCTCGACTATCTTCGGTGCTACGGGTCAACGGGCATACGACGGGCTCTTTTTTGTATTCGTGTACGATTGTTCCGACGTGCTTATCGTTCGTTGCCCCCGTTCGCTGATAGTAACGAGCCTCCTACGCGCGTTACCTACCTACCTACCTACCTACCTACCTACCTACCTACCTACGTTGCGTTAGCCCCGCGCGGTAATAAAAAACGAACAAGAGGAGCGGTATAATATAAAGAGCCCGTGCGGCTATGCTGCCATGGCCAGGAGCAAAAGTAACAAATGCCCTTTGGAAATGGTGATCGATCGTGGTGGTGGTGGCGGCGGCGGCGGCGACCGCGGCGGCGGTGGAGGCTCTTTCGAGGCAGCACAGTCGAGCGGCACACGAGCAACGTAAGCGCCTATGTTCGCGCATCGTGACCGTCCCATCGTCTCCCATCGTTTGCGTTTATCCTCGTGTCGCGTTCCCTCCTCCAATTTATCCAACTTTTTTGTACGACTAATCGCGTACTTTCGATCTCGAGAATAGTCGATAGCGAGAACGCTGGTGGTGGTGGTGGTGGTGGTGGTGTTGATGGTGATGGTGATGGTGGTGATGGTGGTGGTGGAGTTTCGGTTTTGGTGATGAAACGTCGAACCGAAGATCGACCCTTTTAATAACTCGTTCGATTTTCAACATCGACGACGTTCCGTCCATCGTCCATAAGACGAAATAACCAAGAGACAAGAATAATAAGGAGAAACGTTCGGTGAATGGAATTTAGAGAAATATTGGCCAAAAGATCGATCGGTCTCGCGACGAGAAGAAATTTCTTCCTTTCCATGTTTGGCGGTGCGACAGACCGTTTGCGCTCGCGGCATACCTTATTCGTCACTCGTTTGTCCCATATAACAATGGGAATATAGCCTCCGTCAATGGAATATAAAAATTGTACGAGGTAGATAAGTGCGCGAATCACTAACCGGACCTATATTTATATTAGTTTGATATATTAGTTATATAAACTCGTAAGACGAGCGACGAGTAACCGACCGACGATGCTCGACCACCGATGCGGTGAAACGCCGTCGAGAGAGAGAGAGAGAGAGAGAGAGCTAGAGAGAAAGAGTGACTCGAGTAAAATTATACTATAAATAATAGAAGGTATCGATAGCGATCCGGTATAACCAGAGTGCTAAAGTTTTATAGTCGTACTCGTATCGTGCCCTTGGGTATTCGTGCCCGCGAGTACACGTATGACATTATCGAGACGATGGCTGGACAAGGCTGCTGGCTCACCGCCGTCGTCGTCGTCGCTGTCCTATATTATTTCGGAAACTTGGGCGTTTCGTCGGAAAATCCTCTCGAGGAGAGAACGATTTTCGAGGCTGCTTTTCAGGGTGAGTATTGACTCGTGCGATCAAACAAAATCTTTATCCCTTCACGTGTCTTTGTCACCGGTGCTACGTCAGTCTTTCAAAAACCTTCCTATTCTCGTTCCTCGGTTGCTTTTATTATTATTATTATTATTATTATTATTATTATTATTATTAATATCATTATGTTAGGATCGGCGAGGGTGCGCGCACGCGGGCGCGCGGCCGGGGGTGCGCGTCAACGAGCCACCGCTACACTAGCCTTACTTATATACTTGGTCGTTTGCGAACCAACTGCCGGAGCAGCGCGACCTGTCTGCTATACACGCAACACGTCAATCCTCGTGTTTGTATAGTACATTCGTAGTAAAGCCGAGTGCGGGGGATAGTAACGAGCGTGTGATGAATATCCGCGAAGCCTCGAGACTCGGTTCATTCGTTCGGTAATCGTTGCTCGCAAAAAGACCACCGCGCTCTTCTTCTTCTTCTTCTTCTTCTTCTTCTTTCGTTTTATCGGTAAACTCGCCTACCTACTATCAACTCCGTCAACGGACAAAATAATCTTTTCTATCTTCTCTCTTTCACACGATGAAATAATAGCATTAACTTTCGACGATAGAGCCGCCGGTAAGCCTCGGTATTGATCAATTGGAAGAACAAAATTCACTCGCTCGACGAATATCTACCTACCTTTCCGGTATCGTAGTTGAACGGAAATGAGGAGGGAGGCATTTCGAGAGAAAAGGCGGTGGTTCGACGCGATCATAAAAGACGTCTAATACACGTCCCTCGTACGTAATCAATGCTAAACACGCTACGTACGTATACCATGGAAAAGTGTATTAGCGACTGCAGCAGTAGCAGCAGCAGCAGCAGCAGCAGCAGCAGTAGCAGCAGCAGTAGCAGCAGCAGTAGGACTAGCAGCAACAGCACCACCACCCGCGCTCGTGACGCCACTCTTGTCCTTTGCGGATCGATATCGCGAGGTGCGAGAACCACCGGCGGCGAGCATCACATACGTCGGTATAATACTATATCTCTTCCGTATGCATTATATGTATACATACACATATAACTCAACGAGGAACTAACGACGAAGAAATTTCTTCGGAAGAACACGTAGGGGAATATCAAAATTAAGAATGCGGTCGTCTTGTTCCCTTTAACGATGGCTCGTCGTCGTTGTTGTTTATATTCGAGCACTTGCATCCGCGATCGACCAAATGTAAATACCATTGTCAAAGAAATTAACGAAACGACGGGCACAACCGCCATCGACACCGTCTTACCGCTTACCTACCTACCTACCTGCCTATCTACCTACCTACCTACTTACTTACCGATGATATCGAGAATGATCGATCGTTCATTTTTTCCAGGAAGATGCGGTCACGGCTCACCGTGCGAACAGCTCTGTTACGAGCTTCACGATGGCATGTACGAGTGCGATTGCACAGAAGGCTATGTATTACACAAGAATGGATACAGCTGTGCAGGTAAGAAATCTACATCTTGGACGCCCACCTGTTAATTAATATAGGTACCGACTTACTTACTACCTAACGACGATCTTCATTGTCGTCCATGCATCCTTTTTGTTTATCTCCGTGTTATTTACGTAGATCGTTCGAAAATAATCAAACGCGAACGAAATCGTCTTGAACTTCATTGAGAATCAATTTTATTCGTTATACAGGTATAAATAATATTAATCGTAATAATATCAGTCGGCGAGTGAGATTTGTCAAGAGGAACTATTCGGTGTTGGCCCGATAGGTCGTGAATGGCCGGGCGAATATTATAGTCACGGAGGGATAAATCGAGCGCGTGTACAGCCGCGCGACATTTTTTTAATGCCCATATTTCGATTGGATCGATCGAACGGGGCTTAAAAGCGCCAAGAACCTTGAACTCCGACATGTGGCTCGATTCTTCCACCGGGCAATTGTTGACCACCGCCGCTCGCGCTCACTTCTCCGTTCCTTCCTTGCCAAATTCTGTGCTGATAGTCGAGATTGTAGGTTGGACGACGATCCGGTCCGCTCAGGGGTTTCGTACCCTGGAAAACTATCGATCCTTGGGGTTCGGGATCGGCGGAACGACGAAAACGCCAACTGCCCTGAATTCCAACGTGAGGCTCGAATCTTTGCCCCGGCAATTTCTGACCACCACCGCTCGCGCTCACGTGTCCGTTCTTTCCCTCCCAAATTTTATGCTGATAATCGAGATTGTAAGACGGGCGACGCTCCGGTCCGCTCAGAGGCTTCGTACCCTGGAAAACTATCGATCCTTGGGGTTCGGGATCGGCGGAACGACGAAAACGCCAAGTGCCCTGAATTCCAACGTGAGGCTCGAATCTTTGCCCCGGCAATTTCTGACCGCCACCGCTCGCGCTCACGTGTCCGTTCTTTCCCTCCCAAATATTATGCTGATAATCGAGATTGTACGATGGCCGACGTTCCGGTCCGCTCAGAGGTTTCGTTCCTTGGAAAACTATCGATCCTTGGGGTTCGGGATCGGCGGAGCGACGAAAACGCCAAGTGCCCTGAATTCCAACGTGAGGCTCGAATCTTTGCCCCGGCAATTTCTGACCGCCACCGCTCGCGCTCACGTGTCCGTTCTTTCCCTCCCAAATATTATGCTGATAATCGAGATTGTACGATGGCCGACGTTCCGGTCCGCTCAGTGGTTTCGTTCCTTGGAAAACTATCGATCCTTGAGGTTCGGGATCGGCGAAACGAGGATGTCGAGACTTTTCGAAATGTCGACGATCCTATTTGCATCGTAATTTAATTACGAATATTAATAATCGTAACGTACGTATACCGTTACTCGGATATAGTGGAATTCGTGCTTATTTATTTATTTTACGTACCGTGTAAGGAGGTGGCGGAACACGGCCAAAATGTTGCCAAATTGAACCAGATTTGGCAGAAGCGAAACCGGCGATTAAGCCCAATGTCACCAGAAATACCAGGCTCCTCATTATCTGCTCGGTTTTAAAATACAATATTTTTAAACGAATATCAAATAAAAACAATATTGCTTCCTTGAGGATAAGCATTAACGTGGATTAATTATCAATTATCAATTTAGACGAATTAAGACTCACTGGTTTTTGATTGATCGATTGATCGATGGATCGATGTGGTAGTTCCACTAGTTCTGTTGGCGAATGACTGTGATGCGTTTCGAAGAGAGCGATCCTCTTATATTACTCGGGAGAAGGAAAAAGAGAAGTACGTATAGAGAGAGAGAGTCGTTGGCGCCAACCGGGAATCACACGGGCCCAATATGATTCTTTATCCCGCGGTAGAATTTTCGCGCGGGGAAGTACGTATCCGTGCATCGTATATATATATATATATATAATACGATTATGCAAAGAGGCGTACAGTATGTGTGCGCGCGATATCGTCGGCGCACACATAGCTACTATACATATATCTATCTAGCATACTATATTTGATCGATGGCAGTGGAACGCGAACCGCGGGGAATACCCTCTGCTCTGTATCTCCGATGTTCTTCCCGGTCTCTTATGTACGTAAATATCGGGTATACGGGTCAGCGCGTCACTGGGGTCATATATGCAGATACGTATATGTACCTATATACGCGTCGGTCCCAGACCTCTCGTATTTCCACAGGAATCCCCGCACGCGTCTCGTCTATATCGCGACGGATGAGTAATAGAAACGGATTCGAGTCGGAGAAAAAGATGGGGCGTTGATGAATTAAAGAGGGTTCGACCATTGATTCGATATGAATTTTCAGAGCTCAATGCGACCTCCGCTGCGCCGACGAATCAATTCATCGACGGAGATGGCTTCCTCAACGAGATCGAGAACGACGAATTTAAAAGAATCGACGAAACGGAGAATGAGGATGACGGGGTCGAGGATATATTGTACATGAGGGGTGCCTCTTTTACGATACATGTCGAGGCAAGACGTCGCGACAATTTGACTCGTGTTTCGAGCGATTTACGGACGGAGGAGACCGATGAAACGAACGAAACGAACGAAATACCTGCGCGGCCGGCTCTCGCACCAGGTGCTTCGACGCGATTCGACCCGGCATCTCAGCAGGTACATGCCGCCTGCATCTCTATACTATTTATTCTCTTATACATGTGGGCTGCTACACCCTCTCTCTCTCTCTCTCTCTCTCTATATATATATATACATATATATATGTGTGTGTGTGTGTGTCTTGCTTCAGACTTTGTCGAGCTCGATAGCAGAAACGAAACAGCGAGAGGTCGATACGATATCTACGGAGAAATATACAAGCAGTAGCAGCAGCAGCAGCAGCAGCAGCAGCAGCAGCAGCAGCAGCAGCGGCAGCGGCAGTAGCAGTAGCAGCAGCAGCAACAACGAAGCGACATGCTTGCTCGATTGTGGACCAGCTGGCAATTGTTACGTCCAAGAAACAAGGATAGGAGATGGAGAGGATTGTCGGGAATGCGACGAGGAGCGTCGAAGAGAAACAGCTGGAGCAGGAGCAGCACCAGCAGCACCAGCAGTACCAGCAGTACCATCACCACCATCATCATCATCATCAGCTTCGGTGGTCAACGGGATCGGTCAAGACGAGCGGGTTCGACAACGCTGTCAGTGTCCTTTGGGAAAAAGCGGCGATCGATGCGAGCTCGGTAAGTTTCAGCCCGTTATCGGAGCATCGACCGATATAAACCGATATTTATTTCAACCACGATGTGCCCGTGTCATTGCCCTTTGCTACACGTATACGCCTCGTATTGCCTCGAACCCCATTTTTTATCTTTCTATTCTTTTATATCGATTTTATTTATTCGTTAAATCATCATGAAGCTTTTACGTACCTGGCGTATCCGCCGCCGTCACCAGACGCTCGAGGAGCTAGGCATTCCATTTGGAGAGCACCCGCCGCGAACTCGTTAGCGCCAGTTTTCGAGTTCTCGTGGCTCAAGTAGGTATACCTACGCCGAGGTGGTTATCGTGGTGACGGTGGTGGTGGTGGTGGTCCTTGCGACTCTCTCCAACCGATCGTTTCGAGCCTGACGCACTTCAGGCGAGTGTATGTCTGTGCGTGCGCGAGAATGAGTGTGTGTATGTGTGTGTGAAAGAGAGAGAGAGAGAGAGTTGGTGCTCCATTCCGGGAAAGGTTTACCTCGATACGTGGGCTCGGATCGATGCTCTTGGAAAATCTTACTCGCAACCGTGTACCGGGTGTTTTATAAAATAAAATTTTCGTTCGATCGTCTCTTTTCAGAGGTCGATGTCAAGTCTCCGCGATTTTCCGGATCAGGATGGCTCGCTTTTCCCGCTCTTCGGGCCGCTTACAAGCACGTCCAGTTGGATCTCGAATTTCGTCCCGAGGCTTGGGACGGTATACTCGTTCTCGCTGGCGAGCGAGACGATCTTCAGGGTGATTTCATGGCTATCGTCCTGCATCACGGTTTTATAGAATTCAGGTATTTATATCGCGTAAAAATACGTGTAAAAATTGGGAGCGTCCGTCCGATATCTCTACGATCGATCGTTCTCATTCGTTCGATCCATCCAACCAATCGTCGTAGATTCGACTGTGGGAGCGGAGTAGGCGTCGTCAGAAGCACGGAGACGGTAAAACTCAATAATTGGAATACCCTGAGCATTTACAGACATCGGTGGGACGCTTGGATCCAACTGAATCAGGCAAAACGCGTCCAAGGCCGTTCAAAGGTATGCGCGAATTAGTATCGGATGTAGTGTATACGCGTGTACCAACGTGAATATATCGGAGGTTGAAAAAATATTTCTAGTACAGGTACCTACCTACCTACCTACATATTTACCTCGTTGAAAAGTAAGATGTAGGTAGGTACCTACTCGAAGTAACGATACCCAGCTCCGATATAATAGGTACGCGCGATCTATCCCGGACGCGTTCCGGTTGTTTCTTCCTATTTTCTTTATTTCAACGTTTCTTGGACGATCCTCGTTGATCGATCGGCCCGTTCCACGGACAAGGGCTTATTCTCAAGAATCACGTTTCGCGAACCATTGTTCGTCGGAGGTCCTGGAAATACCACCGGGCTCGAGAGACTTCCGGTAGTGACGGGATTTCGCGGTTGCGTCCGACACCTCGAAGCGAACGAGCATCGTTATCGATTTCCTCTGGGGCCGCAGGGCGATGCGATCAATGGTTTCGACGTCGGTGAGTAAATGCCAAAAATGCGTTAAATAATAGGTTACGATGGACGGTAACGAGGTGACGGTGAGGCCGGTGACCTGGCCCCATCATTTATCCATAATAATTCGTGATCGATAAATGATGGATCGTTGAAATGGTGGTACGTTTGTTTTTTGTCGTACAGAGGAATGCACGGCGGATAGATGTAGCAAAGTACCGTGTTCCCACGGAGGAAAGTGTCTCGCGACCGGTGGCGATACCGCGGTTTGCCTCTGTCCCCTCGGTTACACCGGGGATTTGTGCGAAACGAGGGTCGATCTTCAGGTAAAGCATCTCCGAAAGTTTTCGTTCGTATCCCCGGCCCAACCACCGATACCTAACCGATACCTAACCGATACTTAACGACTATATACGTACGAATAAATAAAAAACAAAAAGGTGCCTTGGTTCAACGGTTCCTCGTATCTGCGCTATCCCGGACTCGGCGAGACATCGCTCTCTTGGCTGGAATTGGCGGTGACTTTGAAACCAACGGCTCCCGACGGTGTCATCCTTTACAACGGACATCAGAGCGACGCGAACGGAGATTTCATCGCCCTATATCTGTCCGCCGGTCACGTACAATTTACCTTCGACCTCGGTACCGGACCGGCGACTTTGAGGTAAGTAGTACGCACGCGTCCGGCCGATCTTACGGGCCTCGGTTGAAAATGAAATACCCAATCGTAGGAGCGAGTCGCCGGTAAAACTCGGCGAATGGCTGGAAGTTCGCGTCTCGCGGACCGGAAGATTGGCCTCCCTCGAAATGGAGAACGAACGGGCTCGGGAGGTTCTCGCGCCTGGGGCGTTCACCCAGCTCTCGCTTCCGCTCAATCTCTATCTCGGTGGTGCGCCATCTTCGGAAATGTACACACCAAAAATCAAAACGACGACGAGTTTCGTCGGTTGCATACAGACGATTATTCTGAATCATCGCGAGGTACCTACTACCTACCTATCTACCTACCCACCCGCACAACCACCCATCGTAATAATAAGATTAACTATAAGGACGATGATATTAACGATACGCGTATATCTACCGGATATCAGGTCGGTATTTTGGCCGAGGCACTTGGAGGTGTCAACGTTGGAAATTGCGGACACGCTTGCGAGGCGCGTCCTTGCGGTGATGCCGAGTGTCGGCCGTTGCGAGAACGATTTACCTGCCGTTGTCATCCCGGTATGCCGCATCCTTGTCCAGCTCCGGTATTTCAGAGCCAACAACGCCAACAACTGCCGTTCTCACCGCCGATCGTGACGACGATCCTCGCGCGCAATCTTCACAATCGCGCGGAGAACGACGAGGCTCGTACCGGCGTATCGGGCATGAATAAATATCGACGAGTCCCGATTCCGACCTATCGAACGAAGCTCGACGTACCGAGCTTTACCGGCATCGAGAGTTACCTTCATTACAACGACGCCGACACGATGAAACGGTTGGTCGATCGAACCGAACCTCCGAGCGCCCGGCCGACTTTATTTATATCGAAACCCAAAAATATTATACTTTCAGGATAATAAGCTATCGGGTCGACATAAATATGAGGTTTCGTACGAGCAGCACCACCGGCCTTTTGCTCTGGAGTGGCAGACACGCCGATCCTCCGGAGCAACAACTCGGTGTAAACGATGATTTTCTTGCTCTCGGATTGAACGAGGGCTATCTGACCCTCGCTTATAATCTCGGCTCGGGCCAGGCCACTCTTAGATACAACATGACGAGATTGAACGACGATCTGTGGCATCGTGTCAGAGCAGTCAGGCAAGTCTCGATTATTCACCAACCTTATCGTCTTACGAGGATATCGCATGGTTACGCCTCTATGCGCCGCTAACGATTGTTAAATTTTTTATATTTCTCTCTCTCTCTCTCTCTCTCTGCTGCTTCTGCTGCTGCTGCTGCTGCTGCTGCTGCTGCTGCGCTCTCCCGCCCTCGTATCACGTTTCCATCAACGTAGAAATGAACAATGGGCATCCCTGGTCGTCGACAGTGGAATCGGTGTATCGGCATCGTCGCCCGGTCAATTGAGACAACTCAATACAGATACGGGACTATACGTCGGTAAGTGGTCGACGTCGACAGAGGTCGATTTCTCGATCGAACCGGCCAACTTTCACACGTTTTTCATACGACGATCCGATTCGTGACGAATGTTTGATCGATATTTCAGGAGGTGCTCCCGACATCGTCGCGACAACGGGTGGTAGATACTCGAGAGGCATAGTCGGTTGCATCAGCGATCTTGTATTGGATTCGGATTTTTCCGTTGCATTATCATCGCCGGAACAAGCGACCAATACTCACTCGTGCATCCCTTGAACACCCCCGATTAAGAGCATCGTCGAACCAGTGCGTCCTTATTCAGGTGTGTCATATTGTACAATAATATTCATTCGTTTAGTAAAATCGTTTTCCGTCGTAATTCTCGTCGACGTCGCTATAACTATAATCAAAGTTATCGTCATCGTCATTACCGTCGACGTCGTCGTCGCCCTCTTCGTCGCAGGGAACGCAAGTACACCAACCGATCTATCCAGCTTGCGTACACACACACACACACACACACACACTCACACACAGACACAATCAATATTGTACATACCGCGTAGTATATTGAAGCGATATATATATATATATATATATCCCCACCAAGGACAGAGATGGATCATTGCGCGCCGGACATGTTACGTTACACCGGATGAAATTAAAATTCTCGGCGGCTTCTCCTCGCCGAGCCTAACGAATTTCAGGGAGGTGATAAAACGATAATGAAAGATACGAGCTTTCTTCGCGTTAATTTCGATTTCGTCACGACAGCGACGGCAACGACAGCAATACGTTCCCTCGACGATGTACAAGGCCCGTCCCAGATTTTATTTATCGACGAGCAATGTCAACGAGACTCGGCGACGGTACGGTTTAACATTTCATTATGGAAACAAAACTAAATCAACTCGGACCGGCCCATTACGTCGAAATCGTCGCTATTGCACTTTTATAATATATATACACACACACTGACGCAGGCACAGCCACCGCCATGCACATACACACACACACACACACGCGCGTGCGCGCGCCTATATGTATATCATTATAAGGTAGAGTTTTTCACCAATTTTTATCACCGAGATTGTTATACGCGAATATGTAAAATGTCCCTTCATACCTGTCCCTTGACTGTCGCGAAGGTACGATAGACATATTACGACGACGCTTTACTTATCATTGCAAGACCAAAATATGTGTTTCGGTAAAAAAAAGAAGCCGAAGAAGAAGAAGAAGAAGAAGAAGAAGAAGAAGAAGAAGAAGAGGAAAAAGAAGAAGAAGAAGAAGACGGAGAAGAAAAAAAGAACAATTGGAAACCAAAGGGGAAGATTTAAAATAGAAGAGCGAGCGGGGAGAAAATGAAAGAGAATCTAGCAATAGTTTTTCCATTATAGCTTTTATTCGAGTCTTTGTGATTTTTGCATATTGCGTCAGAGTTTAATGTTTTTTAAAGTTGAAAACATTTCTTGCATTTGAAATAAGCGGCAACGGTCCACCCTTAAAACTCGTGCTCGTGCAAGACTGTTTCCCGTATGCTCCATAATTGATATATGTACCTAGTACGGAGCGATGATACGTGCGCGGACGCGCGACGTAGCATGGAGAGCGCGCATATACGAGTCACGGAATATTTTCAATGTTAGAAAGAAGAAAAAAAACGAAAGAAAGAAAGAAAGAAAGAAAGAAAGAAAGAAAGCATCTTGTCGTGGTTGCACCTGACGCTAAAACGTTGGATCCTATATCTGTATAAGGTGTAGTGTGTTGTAATCGCGTGTCCCGTGTTAATACTAGTCTGTAAACATAGAAGACGTGCACGAGAGTCGGCTCTGCCTCGCGTACCCATATCTTTGGTTCATTCGTCGCTTTATCGTGCGCGACGAGGTCGCGGAACGCAACAAAAAAATGTTACGAAACGTACTCGCGTACACGAGCATCGCTTTGTCCTAAATAGAAAATCGTCACACGTCAATAGCGTTGGCATAATGTAACGCCACCACGACCACCACTACTATTATTAATAATAATAATAATAATAATAATAATAATTAATAATTGATAATTAATAACGAATAATTGATCATTAATAATGAATAATAATATTTTGTCCAAATGACATATCTAAAGAGCGTGCATATGATAGGAAAAAGAAGGGTGGATGCAAATGGCAAAAACGACCCCAAAAATTATATCTTAGTAGGTATACGAGATGAGTGTTAAAAAAACAAGTGAAACGAGTAACAAAGCAATCGGCTATGGTCAATTTTGTACAAGCTTTATTTTCTGGAAATCAAATAGAATATTATGTATGAAAAATTGAAGAAGAAAGGATGCACCAGATCGAAGGCGCATCGACGATTGATGCTACACTGAGCGAGGTTCTATACATATACATATATATATATATATATATATATATGACTCTGTGTGTGGGTGTGTGTATAGAATGTGTGTGTGTGTGTGTGCGTATGTGTGTCTGTACACGTAGATTATTAAAGATACTTGTATGTATATGCGAGGGAGTGTGCAAGAATACCGGAGGTACGATGATATGTAGATAATCGACAAGTTATTCGTTCTCGTTACACGCCATTGTCACCTTCACCGAACCGATATTCTTTCCTTATAATAATTGCATCTCCTCCATCCACGCGCATATACTTTGTTTTGCTTGGAGCGTCGCCTTTGGCAAATCCCAGCAAAAGCATATAAATAGTATATATGTGTCGATATTGTTATTGTCATCGGAAGTTCTCTATCATCGAGGATATAGCAAGAATGAGGGAACGAATAGCCACGATCGGCATTCACCGACGAGAGGACGAACGCATCGTGTTTTTCGCACACGCATAAGCATATATATACATATTATGTATTTCCCTATGTGCGTGTGTGCGCGCGCGCGCGCGCGCGCGTTGGTAGCATGGGTGGGAGGGGACGAGAGAAATATGAAATGTTGAATCGCCGATAATAAATGAAATATTGATATAGGGCCCGGAGCAAAGAGATAGTGACTGCAAGGTGAATTACAAGGCTGAAGTTGATAATTATATGGGTACATACACGTGTATGTACTGGAATGGCTCGATATTCAGCGTATAAAATGGATTCAATCATTTTGGAATATCGTATATCTCCGAGAAACAAATAGAGAAAATCGCTATTAATAATGATGATGATGATGATGATGATGATGATGATGATGATGATGATGATGATGATGATAATGATGATGAAATTGTGGGAGGGACGGGACGATAGAGAAAAATCGAAAGAGCTAATTAAAATAAATAAACGATAGATAATATATGTATATTATATGACTGCAAAATATTATAACGAATATGAAGCTAAATGAACTATTTCTATTATGTCCGTCTGCAAAGTCTATTAGAAGAGTCTATACGCTACCTAATACATGTACACTATTATACGTCATATCCGAGTATCGCCCCCCGCGTGTCTCAAATGCATCCTTCGCGATATATATGTATACCGTGAATGGGTATTACGATATACATAGTATTATATAGTATATTATATATATATATATGATATATATATCATATATTTGTGTCGGTGTGGTTGTGGCGCATACGGTAGGTACCTACGTACACAATTATCGACCGTATGCGCGTGAGGTGTACGTACGCGCGCGTGTGTATAATCTATATAAATTGTATACGTTTAAATATATATATTATATTACGAGCGTATAAGAAGAAAAAACAAAAGAAAAAAACGGCTAAGGAAGATAAAAATAATGGAGTCGTTGCGAGAGTAGCGCAGCGACAGTGTACCAAACGCGCGTTTCACCCTGTAAGATCATTAGGTATATACGTTACTGAAAGTACAGTGAGATCTATCTCGAGAGTCGACTCGCCACGTTTCAACAAAACTGTTTCTAACTATTGGTCAAAGATCGACCTTTGGAATAGCTTGGAATAAGCTATTGCAGGTACAACGTCCACATTAATTATGGAGCGGTAGGAGGGGGTTCAAGGCTAAAGTCGAATCGTCAGAAACAGCTCCGTCCCGAGCTGTCGACTCGTGGAAGGTCCTACTGTACATCAGCCGCAGCTTGTCGTTCGTGTCCCTGCTCGTTTTTTGCAGCAACAACAAAATGAACGAAAAAAAAAACAAACCAAGAGACGCATTTCCAATCGACCACGATGATGCAGCAAAATCATCCAACGCCTTTCACGTATTAATTTATCCACCGACGGCATTCCTACAAAATCATGATCGATCATATACATATAGGTACGATATATGTAGGTATATCTAATCCTATTATAGATATTTCTCGATCGGAGCAACGTTTAACGTCGCGTGCGTCCAGCCGCGTCCAGCCGCGTCCACGCGATCGTACATCGCGGTTACTTTCTCGGTTACTTTCTCGGTTACTATATCGATTATATACACCTATTATTACCCGAAAATGGAATAGGCTGCAACGATCATTGGCGTAAATATGTATATGCGTCCACTCCCGATATCATCGTTGTACACATAGCGCCGAATGTTTACCTATAACTAATTAATATCGTTTGTACTCCCGCAAAAGCGAGATAAATAAAGTTGCGCAAATGAATCTTGTGCGTGCATGAGTGTGTGTGTGTGTGTGTGTGTGTCGAAGAGGTGAGTGCCGTCGTCCTCGGCAGTACGAATAAACGAAAACAACAAAAATAATAATAAATACATTTTATTATATATAATCGATCGATCGTTCTTTGGTACTTGTTCTCGTTGCTGAGGTGCTTCGACGAGAAGAAGCGGGACCGTGGCTACTCGTCCCACCTTTTCCTAGCTCGATCCCTCCCGCACTCTTTCTCTCGCGCTTCGAACCAACGGCCAACGGGAGACACAACGGGAGAACTTGACGGAAATTGTCAAGTTTCGTCGAACCAGCCGATACTCGACGAATGGTACGCGCAATGTTAACGCGCAATGCTAACGCGCAATGCCAACGCGCGATGCTACGTCGTAGCTTGAAATAGAAATCTTGGCTATGTCGAACGGGCTTCGACGATCACCTCTGTGCGCGCGCGCACGCACGTGTGTGTGTCCGTGTATTGGAGGTAACCAGAGGAGAAAGCGACATAAATTTGATGAAAATTATGATCGAGGCTGCTCCGCGCCATATATTTTTCATACCTAACAATAAAACCGTTCGGAGTTGAAGAAATATCGATGAGACGAACGATACGATGAGGGAGGATCGCGATTCGTTACTTTTTTCAACGTTAATTATCGAGTATTCTCTCATTGTTAATTTCTACTAACAAGAGAGACCGAGCGAGAAGGTAGAAGAAAGGACATTAATAATAAATGGGCCGCAGCAAACAAACGGAAACGAATATCGGAAGAATTAATATGGACGCCGGGCGCGCCAAAACGCGAAACACCGTTTACTCGAACCGTCTCGGCCATGTTTTAAAATGTAATCGACAAATCCCGGCGTGTGCACATATTACGACAATCGTTTGTACGCGTGTGTACACCCGGGTACGAATGATATATAGTCAGTCAGTCAGTCAGTCAGTCAGTCAGTCAGCCAGCCACGGAATGGTGTATAATTATTTAACGTTACGCAATAATCGGCCGTACCGACGTAATAGTACGAGAGGCGCATCGAACTGTGTAAACGATCGATCAATCGCCCCTTCGTACGAATGACTCTTAATTGACTTCTTGCGCTTACGAGAACGCGATTACAGCTGATGAAGAGGGAGGGATGGAAGAGGGGCAGGGCGGGGCGGGGAGAGGGTTATATACTAATACTATATCGTCTCGTAGCGCGCAGTTGCGCTGATTAACAATTAAGAAGGCCCAAAGAAGAGCGCGTTTCGACGAAAGAACGTTAAACGTTTTTTAGTCAAAGAGATTTAATAATGAAAGTGGAAATGAATTGCGAATGTCGGATCGTCCATATCGAATGGCAAGCCGAATAGCCAGGTGGTAATAATAGGTAAGTACCTACCGTAAGCGGATTACGAGGACGCGTAAACTCGCGTTTTCGTTGACTCTGGCGTCGTTCCGCGTAGGTTTCCTCTTCCTAACTTTGGATTTGTCAAACGTTTGGTGTTTGGAGCCTTTACGTGGACGAACGCGTATTATATTCCCTCCGAGCGTGCAGTTACGGGTATGCGGTAGGTATATACTAGGTACGTATTATACCAAGATAGGTAAGTAAGTACGTACGCGGGTTAAGGAAATGAAACTACTTACCTATGGTATGTATTTACTACGGACCGCGTTGGGAGAATATACAAAGAAAATATAGCTAGGCGAGGTGAGAGACAGCACCAGCAACGGGATTTTCACGAGTGGGGACGAGAGACGCGATAAGTACAAGCGACGGTACGGATCGTGACGTTCGAGTCTTCGCATCACCTTAGGACGAGGAACTCGCTCGCTCGGTTAAACTCTCGGCAAGGCTCCGGAGATCTGTCTCTCGTCGGTGTAACGATCGCGCATCCGTATACCTACAACAACTCGAGGACTTAACCGGCGTGCAATATCTACGGCCATCCAAACGACATTGCACGACCGTTCTATCGGTGTTTATCGCGTTTGCTCGTAATTGGAAAGTAGTGGAAAGTTTGAGTGAGCCGCGGGAGCGCATGCGATACGGTCGAGCAACGATTCGAGATCGGTATGCACATTTATCCTAATACTTATTATTTTAGAGCCAGAAGACGGCTCTGTTTTTTTCATTATTCTCGAATGAAAACCCTTTCTACGGCTGATTTATAATTATTACGCGTTTTCTCTCTCTCTCTCTCTCTCTCTCTCTCTCTCTCTCTCGAGGCGGGTACGAGCGCATAATTAGAACACGATACGATTAGAACCCGTCGAATCAACGAGTTTGAATCAATTTCATCAAGCATATCGATCGATGTAACAACGCCGGACAAGTGTGTCGGATTGGCGCCATCAGGTACAAAAGTGAGCGGACACTCGGAGCGCGTTGCGGGCAACCTCGGAATATAGTAGCGAGAACCCTTCCACGGGACCGAAAGACAGGATTGCGCTACGCCGACACGACGCTCCTTCCTAGATAGAGATTCACCCTCCTCGTTGCCGACTCGATTACTTTGCCATTTTTTTTTTTTTTTTTAAGAAAAGACAGAGAGAGAGAGCGCGAGAGAGAAAACGCGTAATAATTATAAATCAGCCGTACATACGGGGTTTAATTCGAAAATAATGAAAAAAGCAAAGCCGTCTTCTTCTACCATTTGAAATATTCATGGGAATGAAAAAGCGACGAAAGTAAAATTGTAATTGTTGTTATCGTTATTAAATACCGCATGCGTTACAGTTTTTCGAATAATAAGTCAGAAAGATGATGGACGAACCGAGCGAGATACAATCGTTTTATCGAGGAAAAACGATATTTATAACGGGAGGCTCGGGTCTCATGGGCAAAGTTCTCGTCGAGAAGCTTCTCTACAGTTGCAGCGACCTCGAGAAAATTTACATCCTGGTGAGAGCGAAGCGCGACCTTACGCCGGATATGCGGGTCGATGCCATGTTGAAGCTGCCGGTAAGCGAGGATAACGAGGATCGCTGCTGCTGCTGCTGTTGCACCAGCACTAACCGATAAGTTGTTGTCGTCGTCGTCGTCGTCGTCGCTATTAATCCGTTGCGGGACGGTTCCAGATGTTTAACAGAATTCGAGAGGAGAAGCCCGAGGTAATGAAGAAATTGAGCGCGATTCAAGGCGACGTGTCTCTCGAGAAATTGGGTATCGGCGAGGAACAACGAGAACGTCTCGTTGAAGAGGTCGAGCTTGTCTTTCATTGCGCCGCGACCCTCAGACTCGAGGCCAAGCTCAAGGATGCGATAAAAATGAATACGGTAAGTAGGTAGGTTTTATAATGATCAATAATATTAGGTATATACGCCTGCTATTTTATCTCGCCTATCCCTCTTCTTCTCATCGAGTAAAAGTACCTAAAAAGCCGTAAACACAATTTAAAGATCGGAACGGCCTCGATCCTCGAACTGGCCAAAGGCATGAAAAATCTCCGAGGTTTCGTTCATCTGAGCACGGCTTTCTGTCACGTCGATCACGAAGAACTCGGCGAGCGTGTTTACGACGGACCGGACGAACCGCGGGATGTAATGCGATTGGTCGAGTGGCTGGACGAGAGTGCGATCGATTTAATAGGACCCAAGTAAATCTAATCGTATAATCGGTTACGGGCATCGATCGGTACTTGTCACTTACATAAGCGTCACGATTTTGTTTCTTGTTGTTTTTGTTGTCGGCAAACAGGCTGATGGAGCCCCATCCAAATACGTACACCTATTCGAAGAGACTCGCCGAGAGTCTGGTCGCCGCCGAATATCCAAATTTGCCGTGCGTAATCGCGCGACCCTCGATCGGCAAGTATCTTCCGTTTCCTTTCGTTTGCCCGCTACATTTGACTCTAGAGCTCGGTCGAAACAAACGATAAAACGCGACACGTCCCCTATTTACAGTTACACCTGCTTGGAAGGAACCGCTGCCCGGTTGGGTCGACAATCTGAATGGTCCGGTGGGCCTGATAGTGGCCGCTGGCAAAGGCGTTATCCGTTCGATGCACTGCAATGCCGATTATCACGCCGAAGTAATACCGGTCGATTTTGCGATCAACGCTCTAATAGCTATTGCCCGAAAGGTCGCTACGACGAGCGTTCGGTCGGTCTCCCGTCTCTCTCATTATTATTATTATTATTATTATTATTATTATTATTATTACTTGTTCTATCAAAGAACTAATGGTAGATGAATAACGGAGCTTGCTCACGCGTATCTTCGTTCGATACAGGACGGCGAAAAGTATGCCGGTTTACAATATAACCCAGAGCGGTCTGTTGCCAATAACGTGGGGTCAGGTGTTGGAAAAGGGGAGGAAGGTCGCCTACGAGTACCCGTTCGATGGTGCCATATGGTTTCCGGATGGCGACATAAGAAGCAGTAAATTCGTTCACTCCCTCTTCGTATTTTTCTTTCACCTCGTGCCAGCTTATTTCATCGACTTTCTCATGCTGATTTTTCGACAAAAACGTTTGTGAGTACCGACGAAAATCATCCCGTCCTTACCAACAACGGCTAATGTTCGACAAATGTAATTAATCGTGGATACAATTAACGCCCATCGTTTCCCTCTATCAGTATGGTCCGGATCCAAAAACGAATATCGGACGGTCTCGAGGTATTGCAATACTTTACAACCCGCGAATGGATATTTCATAATACGAATTTATTAATACTGTGGGCCGAGATGAGCCCGAAGGACCAGCGACTCTTTCCATTTGATTTTCTCAAGATGGATATTATGGATTACTTCAAGGACGTTATTCTCGGTGCTCGACAGTATTGCATGAAGGAGAAACTGGAAACATTGCCGAGGGCTCGAATCCACCACAGAGTGTACGTAATAGATACCTACTATTAACGTTTTCTTTCAACTACGACATACCGTCTCCCCGTTTCATACGTCTTTGCATCGTCTTTAATCACACAGACTTTACGTCGTCCACCTCACGGCTGTCTACTCGTTTTACTTCGGCATCTTTTATTTCGTCTATAATCATTTCGAGGCTGCTCGCTTCTGTCTTGACTCGTTTGGCCACAGGATCAAGACACTACCGATCGTCGCAACTATTCTTGACAAGGCTCCTCGTCCGTAGAATATCTACGTAAATTAACATACGCGTAGCTATATACAAATATACGTACACGAGCACGCACGCACGCACACACACTCGAACATACACATATATATCGATATATATATATATGTGTTATATATATAACTTTATGGCATCATCATATTTTCTCGTTTGATCGCCCGCGCGGTCAACGTGCATCGTCTGTTTTCATTGATAAGTACGATATTTAACGAGTACGTATGTGTATATATATATATATATATTATAAGGGAATGGACTGGGCATGTATGAAATATTTGACAACGAAAAACGTGATCTTGACTCGTTAATAAATTATTATCGCGCGCTCACGTTTGCGCTCGACTCTACGAGCTATAATGCGAGTTCCACACGCTGGTATTGAAAGGCGTTTGGGGTAGGTAGGTAGGTAGGTAGGTAGGTAGGTAGGTAGGTAGGCAGGTAGGTACATACGCGTTGCGCACAAACGCGTAGGACGCATACGCCTCCGTGTATGGTACAGAGAGCGAGGAGCAGGCACCTACACGTTTCTAGTACGTTATTGATCCGTTATTCCGGGCGTCTGTCTCATCTTGGTGGCAGAAGGACCTCCTCTCTTCTCCCGCGCTCAAACGCGACCGCTATTTTCTCGTACCTACGTTACCATTTATCTCTACCATCATCGTTTTCGATACGACAAATTCGCATAGGTATAGGTATATAAGTAATCGGAGGGAAGGTCGGGAGCGCCGTACCGATAGATGGGCGCCACCTACGTATTTCCATGCAGCTCTAGTGACCTCTAGTGAACTCTAGTGATCCTAGCCCGAGCCTAGTGAGACTAGTAACTTCGGTGACCCATTGACCGAACGCGAATGAATTCCGACCTTGGAACGAAATTTCTTCCCCCGGCGCCGACCGTAGGGTCGGCACGGACGCACCAATGCGCGTGATATTGGCCTACGTACCTATGTACGCGCATACGCGCATCTATCTTTACTCGATATCGTCCTATCGAATACCCAAGTAACGGTAACCTCCTTATTATACGATATAATAAGGAGGGGAGGGACGACGATCGTCATCCCACTCTTTTTCCACCGCATCGACGATTCATGATCGCTTCGACGATTAAAAAAAAAGGTCGCGTCGATGATTAAAGTGCGCGTGCGCCTCTGCGTATTTAGCCAGCCCCGGTCGAACGAGGGGAGGAATGGTGGTAGCGACGATAGAAGGTAACTCGATCAAAGGGAGTCGCGAGAGACGGATCGACGAAGATGCAAACGCCCTCCCATCGCCGAAATACGTCGCGCATCTCCTCGAACGCGCGTCAACACGCGTCATGATCGTTACGGGATCGCGACCGTTCGACCAAACGACGATCCTCCAATCGGAACCGGTATTATTGTAGTACGTGTTTACAATTAGTACGTAAATACGAGCGAAGAATTTCTTCCTCCCGCCATCCTATTTCGCGATAATCTTCCCCGAGCGATAATGGCGATAGTCGTGATCGTTAAGAACCTCGAGGGTTTGAACAAGTCGGCTGGCGATCAATTCGTCCGGATAGATTTTCGAGGTAAGGACCTCTACTAGATATAACCGTCGTTCAATACCGTTTTATTATTTTATTACTTATTAAATTCAACGAATTACGTATTATTCCAGGAGTCTCGCATTATTCGCAGAGTCTGAACGTTCAAGCGATAAAGAGCGACGAGCAGCGACGAAGGATCGAGGTCAATCAGGTAAAAACCAAACTCAAACACGTTGAAATAAAGCCACATTCGATTCCGTATCGAACGACGAAATGTACATCTATCGGAATAATTATTTAACAGAGTTTTACGTGGAATTTCGGACGCGCGGTCCAAGACTCGGAAATTTTACAATTGGCGGTCGTAACGAGGAACGCACTACTGCGCCGGAACGAGAAAGTGATAGGACTGTACGGTCTCGTTCTTCAGTCGATAGTGAGAGAAGGTCGAGTCTCGATAACCGACGCGCTCGTTGATCCAAACAACAGGCCAATCACGGTGACATTATTATCCTTATTATTTATTCTCCGGTATTGCTCATCTATTTATCCCCTATTGTTCTCTGCTAATAATATTTCGCTATCGATCGTTATTCTGAAGAAGATGCTTTTTTTTTCTTTCTTTTTTCTTTCTTGTTTCTTTCTTTTTTCCACCAACAGATAATCATCTCGTTCGAGATTCGATACGAGGCACCGGCGACGGTGGACGAGGCACGAAATCAGAATCCAGCCGAGTGCGATTGGGCCTCGTACGCAACGAGCACCGAAATATTGCAGGACGAACGTCAGATGCTGATCGATATCGAGGAGAATATAGCCAATCTTGAGCGCAGTCTAGCGTCGAACAAAGGAATTAAAGAGGCCGATATCGATTTTTCTCAACGGAACTCGGCTCGACTCGGTAAATCATCGTCCGCGTCGAGCAGGCTCAAAAATCTCGTTCATCGTTATAATCGACGTCGAGACTGCGAGCCTCGATCATCTCGTTTCTCGCTCGCCTCATCGCCGACTTTCTCCGAACAAAAGTACTCATGTCTGCCTTTATAATAAATTTTCCAATCTTATATCGTTATAACACGCCTGCTCGCACGGTTATACCTCTCTCTCTCTCTCTCTCTCTCTCTCTCTCTCCCTCCGATACAGAAAATCAACCCTTAAGGCCGTGAGATCGTTGATGAGATTAGGCAAACAGAGACCAACGAGCAAAGGACAATCATCGGCGAACAATAGCAGCGGTGAATGTACCGAAAGTCTATTGTGTACCGATAACTACAACGACGACGACGACGACGACGACGAGGACGACGACGACGACGACGACAACGACGACGACGACGACGTCGATGTCGACGACGAGAACGGCGATAACGACGACGACGAGGATGAGACGCATCGTTTCTCGAGAACAGGCTCATCAAACGTGTCTCTCGATTCGAAGGCGTTGTCCAAGATGAGACTGAGAGAGGCTCGTAAGAGCAGAGACGATATCGCCGGGGCGGAGGAGGAAGAAGAGGAGGACGGGGATGAGGATGACGTCGCGATCGATTCAACGCGCCACCTATCGAAACGACAGGCAGGAACTCTATATGTGTTCTCGTTCAATCGCGCAATCGTTTATTCGTTCGTGTCAATGAATCGTCGTATGTTCAGATTCGTCGATCGACTCGCCGAGGCCACGGACGGAAGCCGTACGTTAGATCGAATTACGATTTATCACCGAGGGCCCAGCACTATCAAGTCTGCATCACGATAATCGAAGCTCGTCAGCTCGCCGGTCTCAACATGGATCCCGTTGTATGCGTTCAAATTGGAGATCAACGAAAGTACACGAGCGTCAAAGAATCGACCAATTGTCCATACTACAACGAGGTGCGCGCGCTCTTAAATTCTACGAAACGTAGAGTACCTACCGTTTAACAAATGTTTTCATAAACTTTTATTTTAACGGAAAATAATCTGCGAATGTCGCCGCGCAGTACTTTGTCTTCGACTTTCACACACCACCGGTGATACTTCTCGACAAAATCATCGTACTCTCGGTAAGTTTTTCATCGTTCGATCCATTTACAATACTAACCTAACAGTAAAGCTACGCGAACCTTTTTAACTATACGGTGCACCTTCTTGTTACGCATCGTCGTTGTTACAAAGGTCCAACAGTCGCGAAATATTTTACGGTCGAATCTGACACTGGGCAGTTTTAAATTGGACATTGCGACCGTCTGGGCGCAACAAGGTTCGTACACGCGCATCGTTCTCTCTCTCTCTCTCTCTTTATCTCTATCTCTATCTCTCTATCTCTATCTCTCTATCTCTCTCTCTCTCTCTCTCTCTCTCTCTCTCTCTCTCTCTCTCTCTCTCTCTCTCTGTCTCTGTCTCTCTGTGCGATCCGATAAATCTTGACACAGATCATCAATTTTATCACAAATGGGCACTGTTGACCGACCCGGAGGACGTGGCCGGTGGACCAAAGGGTTATCTCAAATGCGACATAAGCGTAATCGGAAAAGGAGATTCGGTGAAAATACCGGTAAAAGGAATGGAGAATAAGACCGAGAGGGAGGAGGATGATATCGAAGGTAATCTGTTGGTACCGGCCGGAGCACCGATCGAGAGGCAACGAGCTCGCTTCGTCGTAAAAATATTTCGCGGCGATGGTTTACCAAAAATGAATAACAGCGTAATGGCGAATGTTAAAAAAGCTTTTAGCGGCGGGCGGCTAAAGGACCTCGTCGATCCCTACGTCAGAGTATCCTTCGCCGGTCTGAGCGTAAGAGTCTTTGAGCACGCCTATAAAACTTTATTCCCGAATTATACAACGTAATAATATAATGCAATATGACTGACGAGTATCTATCGTTACTCTAGGGTAAAACGAGCATAAAGAGAAACAGCTACGCACCGATTTGGAACGAGCAAATTATATTCACGGAAATGTTTCCGCCGCTTTGTCAGAGAATCAAGATACAATTGCGGGACGATGATACGGTAAACGATACCGTAATCGGCACCCATTTTATAAATCTCAAGGAGATAAGCAACGACGGAGAGAAGGGCTTTCTTCCGACTTTTGGGCCAGCTTTTATTCATTTGTACGGTAGCGTAAGGGATTACAGTCTGGTTGATCGAAATTCGACTCTCAACTCTGGCCTGGGCGAGGGTGTCTCTTACCGAGCTAGGTCATTCGCTTAAACTCCACTCCCTCTACCCCCCCACTACCCCCCTCTACCATTTATTATGTCACGCAAAAACGCGATCTTATACCATCGACTTATATTTCAGACTGTTAGTAGCGATTAGAACGGAAATGTGCGACAATGCCGACGTCGGTGATTATAGCGGGGCAACGCCGAGCACCGCCTCGGCCGATGTCCGAATCGCTCAGACGATACCGGCCAACGAATCGGCGTATGCGACCAACGAGCCATTTTTCCTCTTTGCTACGATAATGGACGCGACTATGATCGATAGGAAACTCGCCGAGAGACCCGTCTACTTTGAGATATCGATCGGTAACGCGGGAAACACTTTGGATGGTCACAACGAGAGCTCCAAGGTTCGATACATGTCCCGTCCACGTGCACGTCCATTGAAAAAACAATATTCGATATACCAATACCTATATTTATATACCTACCTACCTACCTACCTACCTACCTACCTACCTACCTGCATACACAAGTAGGTACCTAGGTACAGCCGAAACCTCGACCGAGCAAGCAATCTTCTCGATCTTCTATCTATCGCAATTTTTGCAAAACTCGTCGCTACAACATTCTGTATTTTTATTGGAAATTGGAGGGGCGACGTGGGACCGTCGACGGAGCAACGGCCGCATTACCGTTCGGCGAGCACGCCCCACCGACCCCCACCACCGGAATCGATAAGAGGTCCATCGATAAGAGGTCCTTCGATATCAGGAATAACGATAGCCCAAGCGCGAACACGACCGCGACGAAGAATCCGGCGACCGCCTCACTGACGACGACGACGACGACGACGACGACGACGACGACGACGAGTATGCTCGATACACGCTCGTTAGCTCCGATCGACGAGTCCTGGCAAAGTACGACGTCTCCTGCCAAGCCTATGACGCACGATCGTTTGTATTATTTTTTGCCCTACTGGGACGACAAACCCTGCCTCCACGTTACGAGCGTATGGCCCGATTATAGGCGACGCATGTACAACAGTAACGTTATCGGGAAAATAATCGAAAAACTGGTGAGTTTGAAATTTCAAGTTTGCCGCGAAATTTATTATAACGATGAGGATGATAGGGGATGTAACCTATGTAATGATCGAAACGAGTTCCGTGACACAGGAGGAAGGTCTGGGGGATGTTAGATTCCACGAGAATAACGATCGATCGAGGGGAGAAAAAATTCTAAAATCGGCTCTCGATCAATTATCCATCGGATGCAATCGATACGCGAGTCTGACCGGATCGAGCCTCGGCGGTGGTACAGGTGCGCCGGCTGCTGCTTTAGGAAAAACTAAACTGGACCGTGAGCGAATAAAGTTGTGTCAACGAGAATTGCAAGATATCGGCTTGAACGCAAAAAATCTCAACTCTATCGCGACGACCAAAAAGTCTTTCAAGGAGAGTCTCAAGGCGGCTCATACCTTTCTCGAAAGGCTTAAATTTCTTCTCGAGGATGTAATTATCCCTATACGTACATCCCATATATATTATATCGATTTTTGCCGGTTCGTTTATTAATACCTACCTAATAATCGCGATAACGTCGCAGCCCCAGCAATCTTTACCGGATGTTTTCGTCTGGCTGATTAGTTCGGGTAGACGAGTCGCCTATAACAGGATACCGGCCCGAGATATCGTATACTCGATCGTCGACGAGGAATCCGGTCGTTATTGCGCTACCGTACAAAATATCTTTCTCAGGGTAATCCTACGTCTACATACTTGTATTATATTCTTTACGATTATCCGACAAAGATAATATATTATAATCTCTCGCTCTCTCGTACACGGGTCAGCTTCCGGGGAAAAAAGGATTGGGTTCCGACGGCTGGAGCGTCCAGGCCAAATTACAGATATACATGTGGCTCGGTGTATCGAGACACAAAAAATATTTCATTCAGGGCTTACCCAAGGGATACGAGATGAACAACGAAGTGATGAATTTTATCGAGAGACCACGAGCTCTTCCTCCCTCGTTTATTCACTACGTCGAGAAACACGTAAGGATGTATTTAGTGCGGTGCTCGCGATCCACGATGTACGCTCCTCGATCCGATTTTTATCTCTCTCTCTCTCTCTCTCTCTCTCTCTGTTTTTACAACAGAAATTTCAGCTTCGGGCCCACATGTATCAGGCTAGGTCGCTCATAGGTAGCGACGCTTCCGGTCTATCGGATCCATTCGCTCGAGTTATTTGTGGCGAGTTTCACAAAACGACTCAAGTCATCGACGAAACGCTCAGTCCAACGTGGGACGAATTGTTAATTATCGATAATATAATAATCCATTCGTCGGGCGATCTGATTAAGAGGGATCCACCGACCGTAATCATCGAGCTCTTCGATCGTGACAAAGTCGTAAGTTTCATTACTTATTTAATTTAACGGTCTCTCTTGATCCTCGTGATCCTCGATGGATATTTAATAATTAAAGGGTCTCGCGCGCGAGTCGATTACAGGGAAAATCGGAATACATAGGACGAACGATCGCCCCAACTCGGGTCAAACTCGCAACGGAGGAATACGGGCCACCGCTATTTCCACCTTGTTTGGAATGGTATCGAGTGACGAGGGGCACCGCGGAATATGCCGGTGAGCTTTTGGCGGTTTTCGAGTTGCTCGAGTATTCCTCGATCGGGATGGACCAGCCGATATTGCCCGAGGCCAAGTCTCGAAGAGGTTCGTTCGTTCCTGGGGATTGTCCGAGCGGCTCGGTCCCGGCTCATCTCGATCAAGGACCGATATTTCCGGTACCAGTTGGGATTCGTCCGACCCTATCGAGATACAGGTCGATATAATACCTATACGCGTGTACCGCGTGTGCCGCGTGTGCCGCGTGTGCCGCTTAATAGCAGCCGTCATTAGTTCTCTCGCGATCTATTATTATCATCATCGTCTAATTCCCGTATCTCCTTTATACATCAGGATCGAGGTACTGTTTTGGGGATTGCGCGATCTCAAGAGGATACACTTGCTGAGCGTCGACAAGCCGAGGGTCGATGTCGAGTGTGCCGGACACGTGCTTCATTCTTCGGTAATATCGAGCACGAGGAAGAATCCTAATTTTACGACGCCCGTTAAGTTCATCGATCTCAATTTGCCCGATCGGGAGCTCTATCGTCCCCCGGTGACGATAAGAGCGGTCGATTGCCGTAGCTTCGGTCGATATACCCTCGTCGGCACTCATACGATCGGTTCGATACAGAAGTACATGGACGACGACGAAGACGACGTCGACGACGACGACGACGACGATGATTTAAAAGAAGCGATTAACGATCGTTGTAATTCTAGGCACGATACGTCCCTCGAATATAACACGATTATAATATCATTGGGCCTTGTAAGCTCCTTCCCGATTCTAACCAATGGAATTGTCAATTGCAATAATAAGCGAGGCAAAATACGTCCTAATTTTCGACGTAACGAAAATGCTTCTGCGGATCGCTCCTCGATCGCGACCGACGAACCGATCAACGACGATTACTCGAGAGATTGGTGGACCAAATATTTTTCTTCGATCGAGTGGACCGATCATCGTTCCTCTTTGAATAATTACGATGCCGACGGGATTCCTCGTTCTCCGGATCCTATCATCGTTACGTCGCGACTCGTCGATCCGAACCAACGAATCAACGATAACGATCGTAAGATTAAGAAAAAGGATAAATTCAAGACTAATAATACCAACCTCGGTCTCAACCACAGCACCAACAACACCAACAATAATAATAATAATAGAATCGCAGTATTGAAGATATATCGAAACGAACTCGAGGCACAGACGGAATTTCATCATTTTCGAGAATGGCTCGATACGTTTGAATTGTACAGGGGAAAAAAAAGTGGCAATGGCGATGTCGAAACGACGGAAGAGGACGATGGTGGTGGTGGTGGTGGTGGTGGTGGTGGTGGTGGTGGTTCCCGCGTTGTAGGAAGCTTCAAAGGAGCCCTGAGAGTGTACAAGCACAATCGCCGACAACGACCACGGGATAGTAGCCGGTTTTTCGATCCCCAATTGGGCGGCTTCTTTCAAACCTTGCCAATTCCATCCAACGAACCGATTCACGTGCTCGTCAGAATTTATATCGTCAAGGCAAACGATTTGCACCCGTGCGATCCGAATGGCAAAGCCGATCCGTACATCGTTATTCAACTCGGTGACAAGAGAATAAGCGACAAGGACAATTATGTCTCGAAACAATTGAATCCCGTATTTGGCAAGTGAGCGTCGATGAGATTATTTCGTTTCTCTTATTCCGCTGAATCTCTGTCTCTCTGATTTTTCTTGACCTTGGTTACCGTAGGTGTTTCGAGATCGAGGCGACCTTTCCCCAAGATTCTTTGCTGACGGTGCAAATATTGGATTGGGATTTGGTAGGAAGCGACGATGCGATCGGTCAAACGAAGATCGACTTGGAAAACCGGTTTTACAGCAAACATCGCGCGGCGTGTGGCCTCGCGCGCCAATACGACGAGTACGTATTTACGCGATCGTATACGTAAGATGGGCTATACATAGGCCCATTAATTAATGATATATGCACG
Source organism: Netelia virgata (assembly GCA_951802705.1). NCBI lineage: Eukaryota > Metazoa > Arthropoda > Insecta > Hymenoptera > Ichneumonidae > Netelia > Netelia virgata. Next base: position 76,480 of record OX637867.1, on the reverse strand, counting down.
CGAATATTTGAATTAGGTCGGGCTACAACAAGTGGCGGGATCCAATGAAACCGAGCCAAATATTGTCGAAACTTTGCAAAGACGGAAAACTCGATCCTCCGATATATAGCCACGGGGGAGGGCGCGTTACCATAGGAAGACAAATATTTACCCTATCGAACGAGGAGATGCGGTATCATCGCATTGACGGCAAAGGTTGTGGCTCCCATTTCCCAATCGCGTCCTAATGTAGGTACGCCATTTTCATTTAAAAATCATTGATTATTCTTCAGGTATCGAGGAACATTTGGCATTGGCGGTACTTCATCGATGGAATGACTTTTCCGATCGTACGAGAAATGGTAGTAGCCGCCGAAATATCGGCACGTCTCTCGTACCCGAGCATGTCGAAAGTCGTCCCTTGTACAAGCCAGAAAAGCCCGGTATAGAGCAAGGCAGGCTCGACATGTGGATCGATATGTTTCCTATGGATATGCCGCTTCCGGGTCCACCGATTGACATATCGCCGCGAAAACCAAAGGGATACGAACTTCGCGTTATCATTTGGAATACCGAGGACGTTGTTTTAGAGGACGACGCTTTTTTCACCGGCGAGAAGATGAGCGATATTTATGTCAAGGGGTAAAGAGACTATGCGATGATAACGACCCAACGACCCAACGATCCAACGACCCGACCCAACCCAAACCTCAAAAATCTTACACCTCGCTCTTCAATCTGATCCGACAGGTGGCTAAAGGGCTCCGCCGAGGATTCTCAATCGACCGATATTCACTACAGATCACTCACCGGTGAAGGCAATTTCAATTGGCGTTTTATCTTCCCGTTTGAGTATCTCGTTGCCGAGCAAAGAATCGTCATTTGTCGGAAAGAGAGTCTCTTGAGCTGGGACGAAACCGAGTTTAAAATACCGGCCCGTTTGGAATTGCAGGTATCACCCCCCCCCCCCCCCCCCCCATCATACATAAATCTTACTAATAATAATCATCATCATCATCATCATCACGACATTCTATTAACCTTCGTGACGTTATTTACGGGCATACGACAGGTGTGGGATGCCGATCATTTTTCAGCCGACGACTTTCTCGGAGCAATCACTCTCGATCTCAATCGTTTTCCCAGAGGCGCCAAAAATAGTAAACTCTGCACTCTCGATATGCTCAAAACCGACGGCTCGGTGCCTGCGATAAACATATTCAAGCAGAAACGCGTCAAAGGCTGGTGGCCGTTTTACGTCAAAAAGCAATATGACAATATGGAACTGACGGTATGTATACATTTTTTTCTTTTCGATCGTTTCCAATAACTTTTACGAACGTACGAACGTAACAACTTTAATTACAGGGAAAAGTCGAGGCCGAGATACATCTGCTGACGAGGGAAGAGGCCGAATCTAATCTCGCCGGCTACGGTCGCTCCGAGCCAGATCCGCTCGACAAACCAAGGTACTCGTACTCGTCCAATCGTTGCCTATTTTTTTCTCCGTTTCTAATCTCCTTCTTTATTATCCATTTTGGGGATTTTTCAGCCGGCCAGATGCTTCCTTCGTCTGGCTGTTGAATCCGATAAAGTCGATCAAACACATTATCTGGCATAATTATAAGTGGCTCGTCTTAAAAATTGTCATCGCCGTTGCTCTTACGTTACTTTTTTTACTATTCTTCTATGCCATTCCCGGATATTCGGTCAAAAAAATATTGGGTGCTTGAGGAGCGCAATCTCCCTTCTCGAGCATCCTAATTTCCCTTATGTACCTATATGTACGCTCGCTCGCTCGCACACAAACACGCGCGATACATACTCGGAATCAAGGCACGTTCCTTCAAAAATATCCTTTACAATCCTTTATCAATCTTTATTCTTATCACGTTCCTTCGTACATGTTTTATTCTTTTCATACCGCTCTCTAATAGCAATATCCAATCGTCCTCCATCCTTGATCCTTATCATTTCGAATAGTTGGCATTGATGTAGTGAAATAGAAATACAAGAAAGAATAACGTCACTCCAAGGATATTGGAAAAGGTGGCCAATTGTGCGTCGGTGATCATCTGCAACAAGTAAACGAGTACAGAAAAGCTTCGATTTGTCCGCGTAACCATCATACTTGTCTACTCTATACAAATACAACGCACCTTGATTATTTTGAGGTTAGTTTACGAAATAATTCAACTCGGAGCTCGGATGCAAAGCGGCTATAGTTTTAGGTCGCAACAAAATTTTATCAATGTCTCTCGCACAATAATAAAGACTTTGTCACAGAATCCGCCCCCTGTTTCTCCTGATAAAAAATTGTATGATGGATCGAGATGGACGTGGTGACAAAAGTGCCGTTGCTGTTACTCGCTCGATTCGCTTGATACGTGTCACAGTATCGTAGTATCGTAGCGGCTTACGTTGCTGCGTCCAAGGGGCAAGGTGGCGCGATGAAAAGTGGTCGGCGATGCGGGCGGGTGGGGAGGCGACGTCCAAAGAGAGGGCAGAACGGGCGTTTACCGATTATCATATGCGCGCATACACACTTGTTCGGTTAGTTCATCATCGAAGCAGTATCAACAGTGACGGGCCAAGCATCGAAAACGAACGTCACGGCCACAGAAGCAAAATTATTTGTCAGTGGAGATTTCTAGTAGCAAAGATGGCTGCCAAAAACGAGTCAACGCCGCCGCTTTTCGACAACGTCGAAATCAACAGCGAGTCCGGCGATATAGTTCGCCTCGAAGAGGATGAGGAGGAAGAGGAGGAGGAGCAGGAGGAGCGCGGCGACGACGACGACGACGAAGACGAGGACGACGACGACGACGACGACGAGGACGACGACGACGACGACGATGTCGACGACGATATATTTGCATCCGCTGTTCAGGTCAGTCGAGATATCGAGTCCATGACGGATCGAATCAATTTATCATACATGCGTAACGGTAACAAGGATTTAACGAATTGAAACTCGGTTGATTGGTCGTATCGCAGGAACAACATTCTTACAACGGCATTTCCACCGATACTCTGGAAACTCAACTACCAAAATTATCATTGCGCGATACAAGCAAAGAGGGAGGAGGAGGAGGAGGAGGAGGAGGAGGACCCTTGAATTGTCCACCGCGCAGCCCAATAATTTCAGATCTAGGAGATTTACACGAAGTTCCGATCAACGAAGGAGCGGGTGGCAATAATGTTTCAAGCTCCCATATTGTACCGTCTCGTTCTTTGGACGAGGTACTGAAAAAAACTACTAGTTCAAATTAGTTCTCAAATCTCGCCTTGGCTCTCGTTAATTCGCAAATAATTATTACCGCCCATAAAGATGTATACGTACTAAACCTTTATAAAGCGTAACTCGGGATTACCGCAGGTTTCGACAGATCCTAGCGACGTATCGCTCAAAATAAGCGTAACGTCGCCTCAAAAAATAGGCGACGGGATGGGAGCTTATGTGAGGTACAAAGTTGAGACGAGTACGAACATGCCTGTCTTTAGAAAGAGGAGCTTGAGCGTCGTCAGACGTTTCAGCGACTTTCTTGGACTCCATGATAAATTGACCGACAAGTATCTGAGAAACGGGAGAATAATTCCACCGGCTCCTGAGAAAAGCGTTATCGGTAATGTGGAGCGCGCACCGAAATACTCTTAAACGCCAATTATATAATGTCGTATGCACAGGTATGACCAAGATTAAAATATCCGGAGAGAAAAGCCAGGAGCAAAATTCGAGTTCGACCGAGTTCATTGAAAGGCGCAGAGCTGCCCTAGAGCGTTATTTGAACAGAACGGCGGCTCATCCTGTGTTGAGCGTCGATCCGGATTTCCGAGAGTTTCTCGAGGCTGGTGAGTCCATCCTTCCAAGGTGACTTATTATTTTTATTTACGATCAACGCTATTGCTTCTGTATACAGATGAGGAATTGCCCAGAGCAACCAATACATCCGCTCTAAGCGGCGCCGGTGTCATGAGGCTGTTGAACAAAGTTGGTGAAACGGTTAATAAAATAACGTACAAGATGGATGAAAATGATTCGGTAAGAATATATTGACTTTGTTGTCTAATTTGTTTTCTTCACTTTGAGCGTCGCTTGATACAGAACACGAGATTGTCAAATGACTTTTTGTTGCTTGCATTAGGAGGTGGGCAAGGTAGGTCTATAGTTTTCCATTTGGGATTTTGTCATCTTATAAAATACGACTCTTCTCCCTCCTCATTCCGCCACGATATTACATCCGATTATAAATATTACGTCGGATCGCGATTACAGTGGTTCGAGGAGAAAACTCTGCAAATTGATTCACTCGATTGTCAATTGAGAAATTTGCATTCGGCTGTCGAGGCTCTGACGAATCAAAGAAGAGAACTGGCAAACTGTACAGGCGCTAGTGCAAGATCGATCGCTGTCCTCGGTCATGGAGAAGTTGGAGTATCTCTCGGTAGAGCATTGGCTCAATTGGCCGAAACGTTGGAAAAGGTCGAAGCGGTCCGACGTGCACAGAGCAACAGTGATTTGTACCAATTTGGCGAAATGCTGAGAGATTACGTTGCACTCATGTGTGCCATCAAGGTATTTTCATTTTTCTTTTAATTATAACGCACGAGTTACTACACAAACTACCTATACTCCAATTCCACCGTATTGTATTATCGATCGTCCTACGCAGGATGTATTTCACGAGCGGGTCAAGGTCTTTCAAAATTGGCAACATGCTCAAATGATGCTCAACAAGAAGAGGGAACAGAAAGCGAGGCTCGAGCAATCCGGACGCAATGATAAAACGGGACAAGCAGCGACCGAGGTTATCGAATGGGAGTCCAAGGTCGAGAGAGGTCAAGAAGAATTTGACAACATCTCGAAGATGATAAAAAAAGAAGTCGAACGATTCGAGCTCGTGCGCGTCGACGATTTTAAGAAACAGTTGACCGAATATTTGGAGCTTATGCTGCAACATCAGAATCAGCTTATTAAACACTGGGAGAGCTTTTTGCCAGAGGCACGAGCGGTGGTGTAAATATATCTACCAATATCACCCTTTTCCGTGCACACACGTTCTTCTCCATCCTGCCTCTCATTATTATTATTATTATTATCATTATTATCGTTTATATTATTATTATTATTATTATTATCATTGTTTTTGTTATTATTATCATAGCTCAACATCCTCGTTGATTATTTTAGATCGATCGATGTAAAGGACACGTAGTTCGCAATACCCAGAATATTATGTCTCTGTCGCATCGATCGAATTTACTACCAAGATACTTAGGATATACGCGTCATTTGCTCGTAGACGGGTAATAATAAAAAAAATTCTTCGAAACGATTTGTGTTTTGCAACATTGGTCATAATGCCATCGATCCTCGCAATTAAAATTCGTCGTTTCCACATCAATTAAACATTCTTACGTATCTTCGTTTCATTAACGTACACCGGCGATAACTACTTATACCTATGTTGGAAAGCAGACGATTGACAATGTGGTGACACAATGTAATTCAGCTCGTTCTACTTGAAGCGAGGAATTTAATGGTTTTCCAATCGTAACACTGATAAACAGAGCGTTTTATCGTTTGTAAAGCTGTAATGTAATACTACATTTTAAAACGTTCAACGTTTTTAGCCTCGCCCATAATTATTTTGAACTTTTATTGTCGTGTATTTGGACTAATAGGTGAGCGTTTCGAATAATAATAATAGATGGCGTTGCGAGACAATTCGAATTAGAGACCGAGTATTCACAGCAGTCACACCAGACTCGCTACGACGCTACGACGAGAGCTCGGCCACAGCCAAGCTATTGGGACTGAAGAGCACATGAAAGAGAAAAACAAGTAGTGCACGTAAACTACGACAGGCGATACATAGAATATACGGAGAGTGAATCTTGAAACTGTTTCAAATTATATTTTGACAAAATCACATTCGCGAAGAATGGAAGATTTACTTTCATACTTTAGCGAAGTAACCGGTGTGGATAACGACAGAGCATTATTTCATCTTGACGCGGCTGATTGGGACTTGCAGGTGAGACTGCATATTCCGACACAAACTGCCGGATCATCCGCATAACCTCAGATCTGTCGATACTTTCGAAGAAAGCATCGACAAATTTGCGACAAAGGCTATCTCTGTAGGATAGCGTGTGAATGACGTTTTTCAGAGCACGATGATGCGATGATGCGATAATCGATGATGATGTCATGAAATTAAAAATTATATATTCGCTTGAATATGATTAATATTCGAGTGGAATGTTTATTGTACCTAGTCTCGTATGTACATCAATTGTTCCCAATAGTCTACCGATAGTCTAACAGCATTTTAAACGTTACTCCGAAAAGGTGGCTCTAGCAAATTTCTACGAGTGCGTCGAACCCTCGCCCGCTCTGGATGAACTGGCTACGGCCGCGGCGGCTGTAGCTGTCGACGCCAATTCTGAAACACCGGGTCGAGACAAAACGAGCGAACAAAAGGAGAAGGAAAACGATAGCCTGGTTGCCGCTGATGCGACCGCCGCTACTGCTACTGCTACTGCGGCTATCCATCATCGGGCCGAACAAGCTGGCGAATCGACGCATTTGAAAACGATAACGAAAGGTCGTTCTAGCGAGCCGATAAATGCAAAATCGAATGTACGCTTTGGAAGGCTGAACCAGCTACCAAGCAGAGATAGTAGCTCCGACGAGGAGGGTCAAGCCTTTTACGCCGGTGGCTCTGAGCATAGCGGTCAGCAGGTATTGGGGCCTAGCAAAAAAAACGATATTGTAAACGATATGTTTAAATCGTGTCAAGGACAAGCCATTAATGCGGAGGACCGAGGTAACGCGCAGCAGCAGCAGCAGCGCAATCGGCCCAAAACATTTGGTGGTACGGGCTACAAGCTGGGTCAAACTAGCAGCGACACGGAAGGTCGGTTAATATAATATTCCACTGATTAATTCGTTCCGTTAACTTTGACCGTTATTATTATTATTATTAATATTTATGAAGCAACTAACTGTCAAATAATGTCGAGGTAAGCAGTGGTGGCTGGCGGAGGGGCGCAGAACACCATGCTGGGTTCGCAATCATCAATGATCGCAACACCACCGGCGAGCTTGCAAACCAACGCGCCGGGTGTGATAATGCTGAAATTATGGCGGGATGGATTTACTATAAACGATCGCGAGATCAGGTCTTACAGCGAGCCTGGAAACCGTGAATTTCTGTCTGCAATAAAAAGAGGCGAAATACCGTTAGAGATTCGGGAAGAGGTTCAAGATGCCGAAGTCCGGCTTGACATGGAGGACCATCGTCATGAGGAATATGTACCACCCAAACCAAAAGTTAAGGCTTTTACCGGTCGTGGACACAAACTCGGCAGGTTTGCATTCCAAATATCTCATCTCGAATATGTGTCTTATGGTGTACGTGCCGACGCGTCCAAATTACGCTAGTAGGAAACAAGCCTCCGGAACCTCCCATCGGTATGTCTTTTTTAGCCCCTCACCGGCAACTGTCGGTATGACTGTACCAAGCGATCCAGCCGATCAAGCGGCTAACGAGTCTCAGGCTAGAGCTTCGTTAAATCTCGATCCTTCGAGATCCGTAACGAGCATTCAAATTCGACTTGCCGATGGTAACAACATCCGACAACAGTTCAACACGAATCACACTGTTGGCGATGTCAGACGATTCATAAGAACGTATCCTTCTTATTATCATCGAGTATTTTTATCTTTTCGATCAAGACGAGAGACGTGGTCCTGATCGGATCGCCATTTAATGTTATTTTCCTGAGCATTTTTGTACGCGTTCCGACTTATCCAGAATGAGGCCACAGTACTCGCTTCAAGCATTCAGCCTCCTGACGACGTATCCGAGTCGAGAATTGAATCAGGACGATGAAACGATCGAGCAAGCTGGTCTGCAAAACTCTGCTATAATGCAACGTCTTAAATAAGAACTCGGCGGTGCATCATCGAGCGTCAAACGTTCATAATTTTTCCTTGCTCTTGTTGTACAAGCGCGGTAATCGTCATCCGGCATCAATGCCCTCAGTGCGTAATAAATTCTTCCGACCTGAGATATCGTTTCCCAATTTTCATTGTGGCTTATCGATAACAACAACAAAAAGGACAAACAAGAAGAAACAAAAAAGGAACAAAAATATCACCAACGATGATAACGGATGAACGAGTTGACCTATTTATTGTTTTCTATTCTTATAAGCGTTGTGATTTCTTTCAGCTAGGAAATATAAAATTACAACAACGAGACACTCTTAGGTATCGTTGAGTCTAGCACATGCGTATACCATGGACAAAATAAAAATATAATCCAACGATAATTAATAATAATAGTAATAACGATAAAGATAAACTAATGAATAATAAATAATAATAAAGGGATTCAATGAGCGTGTAGAAGGAATAAATTTGATATCGTCGAATTTTGTATGATTTTAGAAAATTTTCCAACATACCGATCATCGAGAGGAATAAGTTCAAGGCCGTCGGTACGATCACACTGCTCGTATCTGTTTGCTATTATGAGGTCGGACGTTGCCTCTCGTCGCGACTGCGTTTCCATCCTTACGGTATCGTCCTCCATCGGTATACTTTTCCCATTGTCAAAAATACGTTGTCGCCAATGAATATATATATAATTACTATTATTCCGAGAAAGGTTTTTCTTACGGAAAAGCATAGGTTCCGCCGAAGCATTCGGACTACGTTGATTCCTCTCGTCGACGCATAAATTAACCAACGATACTCTATATCGATTAGCCACGAAGCCCGTATCGTCAAAGTCTCGAAATAACTTTTCAATCGTACGATGATACTTCAATATTATATATTCGTTCCATGTTAAGGTTGCAATAATTCCAACTTTTTCGTACATTCGATAGAGACAATCTGCCTGAAGGATGCTTCTAACAATGTCGGGAGCTATTTTCGTAGAAAGAGGAAAATTCCACGGTACCGTGGCATACGTTAAGTTATTCGAGTATAGATGGTCGTATCGCCGTTTACCCTGCTCCTTCGTTATCCGCTTTAGTATATCGTTGAATCTCGGTGGTATCCCAAAATCATATACGATAAAATTCTCGACACCGAGGGAAGAGTGATAACTTATGAAATTAATAATATCCCTACCGATAATAGGACGTTGAATAAAAGGTGGTGACGCGACACATATACCCACCGTCGTATTATCCTTATAAACACGATTACCACCCCCTTCTTTTACCGGTATCATTATCATCGCCACTGATTCGTTATTATTCCGATTGCTATTACTCTGATAATTGGTCGAAAATTTAACCAAACCAACGGGTTTACCCTCTTGAGTGCTACCGCTGTTGATCGTATAATCGCAAATAAAGTGGTATCCACGATAGATCGACCTACCACCACTCTTGTCGGTGATATTCGCCGGCAGGAGCAACGCCGTCGACGATGAATCGTCAGTAATCGAATGGTACATAAATTCTCCTACAATTGGTTCAATCTCGTTCTCGTAAAATATATCACACGACAACATCAAGTTCAAACGGTTGCCCTTGGCCAAGGCTATAGCTCGTATTTTTGTTTCATTATTTACGCGATATGCGGAATATATGTAAATCGAGTCGGTCAATCTTTGCCACGATGGTATAGGCTCGTTTAAGTTTTCATCATTACGGTTTTCGGCGTACTCTCGGGGCTCGTACAATTTGCTGACACTCGATAGCAACAAAATTCCACTGCAATTACCATTGTTGCTCTTGTCGGTACCAAAATAATCAAAGACCTCCAAAACATATCTAAGCCTGTTGTATTCGTGTCTATAAAAGAGCAGCGCTACGAGGCTTATCGATGCGATTATCGCCAAACCGGCTCGATAATATTTACGCATTGTATCTCCTTCGATAGAGATGGCTTCGTTACATGGATACCTATATATTATTTATATATATATATATATATATATATATAACTCGTATTCCGTTAATCATGCGAAATTTTCTCTCCTCTAGATTGATTTATACGCCATAGGTCGCAGACATCCTGGAACAAATAACCAAGGCAATGATTTTCTCGCACCCGCCACCTTCGATCCATACATATGTTATTGTTACGCGTGCACCACGTGTCTTTATTAATCCATATTTCATATGCCTGAATACTTGTTAATACATGTATGTATGTATGTATGTATGTGGGTTCATATAGGTGTATAGAAAAATACGTACGTCACTCCGATGGGCACACGTCCACTGTTTCACGAGCCATTATCCTCGGTATTCGCATGATAAAAGATAGTAGTACGTGTCTTTTGATCGTCTTACAATTGCATAGACTATATTTTGTATTTCATATACACACACAGCCGCGCACGTATATATTCACGCATGCTGATCGTACAGAGCCGCGCAGCAACCTGTGATATTTTCCATTGACGAAATATCGCGGTATAGGCAGTCGTCGCGCGGTATTGAAAACTCCTCAGTTCCCTTGTTGTTGTTATTGTTGTTGTTGTTGATTTTGTGTAGTAACGCACCTCTCTCGCTCTCGTCGGCACCGAGTAAGAGCCAGCAGTCCCCACTGATTATTATTTCTTAAAATTGTTCTTCGTCGGCCAAACTGGCAAACCGTGACAGCTGGACGCCGCTTGTAACGTACGTACCCGGACGTTTTCTCTCGCGAATGCGCAATGGCGGCCAGATTAGATCTAGGAACAGGAGATATCCAACAATCGGACGATTCGGTCGAAAGCCGTCAAGCTCCGCTACCACCTAAACCCGTTTGGCGGCCCGGTACGTATGCGTGCGTGTAACGTCTCCGCTTACTGCCTGCAAATCCGGCGTCCCGGTGATGCCTCGAATATACATACATACCTACCCACCTACCTACCTACGTACATACATTTATGATCGTCGTACTCGATGAGCTAGCACGAATACATTTACTAATTTTACTTTGCAGGCAAAGTTCGAGTAGTTAGAGCATTGTACAAGTATACCGCTCAAAATGTAAGTATTATATACTTGAGATTATTTCGTCCTATTAGGTATTCGATTTTCCAAGATGCAACATGCACCATGTAATTTATCACCGCTAAATACAAAAGTACCTACCGGATGACATTTGTATCAGGTTCAATATTACTTGGCATGTATGCCAAAAGGGGTCTGGCTTCTGTTTTCCAACCATAAAAAAACGAAGCTTTATAATTGAACATTGCAGCGACAGAATCTGCCCGTACGAATGGATACATGCGCGATTATAATTAATGTTGTAATATGTATGGATGATGAAGAACATATTAAAATAAATGTAACCACTGTACATACATACAGAAGGACGAATTATCATTCGACGAGGGTCAACTATTGTACGTTCACGAACACGAGACGGATCGAAATTGGTGGAGAGCAAAATCACAGTCGAACCAAGGCCTAATTCCTGCAAATTATGGTACTCGTCTACCATCGATGATAATATTGTATAATCCAATCGCGTATTTAAATAACAGTGTGTACGATTTATGGCAATACCTATACACAGTTCAAGAACAGACGGAGCAAGTTGAAATGCCTCTGCACGAAGCAGCGAGACGCGGCAATCTTTCCTACTTGAAGGAATGTTTAAAGGAAGGTGTGTCTTCGACAGGATTAGATTCAGCGGCTAATACAGCATTGTACTGGGCATCTCGGACTGGCCACGTTGACTGTGTCCGAGAACTTTTAAACTTGCGCAACCCTCCTGTCGATGCTCAGGTTCGTAAGAGAAAAAACAAACTTTTCTAATCTCATTTTTATTATACTTTGCTACTCGTTCAGAATTTCATCGTATCATGTCGATGATGATAATGCTGACGATGATATTTCAGAACAAAATGGGTGATTCTCCTCTCCACGTTGCATCTAATCATGGATACCTGGACATCGTCGAACTATTGTTACAAGCCGGTGCTGATCCTGCTCTACGAAACAACGACAATCTCTTGGCAGAAGAATTAGCCAATGATGCAACGATAAAAAATACCATACAGATATTTAAGCGTAACGACAATTCGACGAGCCACACATACGGAGTTGACGATTATAACGACGATGAGAGCGACTGATGGGCATTTTGCAGGATAACAACAAAATGGTCATTCGTACTTGGTATTAATGCCGTTGCGTCGCTTCTTCCCGTACAATATCTGGCCGTTGGTGTGGTGACTCATTGACAAGTGTGCCAGACCGGATAATATATATTATATATTTGAAAAAGAAAATCCTCGCAAATTCCGGACGAAAAAATAATTATAAGAAGAAAATGGTTGGAATAATGGGCAAATGGGGAGGGGGCTTAGGGGAAGAGAAGAATTTCAGACCCTGTTGCTGAACCATCGGTTGAAATCTAGGCGCAATAACAACTGTGCCAAATGTTCTCCGCTCGGTTGAGCTCGAACTGTATTTAGGGTCTTGATCAACCAATCCATTAGACCGTCGAGTGTGTCAGTCAGAGTTTTCAAATCTTCCTTTTCGCTGGTAAGAAGATGCGTAATTTCCCAGATGGATGCTTGAAGAATAAAATCGTCGCACAGTCGAAGCAACAGTCGTATCAATTTGTTTACCTATTTTCAATGGAGAATTATAGACGCGACGGTTATACAAGTTGAGATTCCATGCGATAAACACACGCGACATGTACGCGCGTGCGATAATTACCGAGTTTTTTCGTTCAGTCGTGCTGCCCGACAAAAAAGTCTGAGACATTACGTTGGCTAAGAAGACGGAGTGAGCTCTTTGAACGTCTTCAAAGTTTCGGGTATTCTTCATGTTATTCTCCATTATCGTGTATTGACTTTCCAAAACATCAACTTGTAGATAGTACTGAAGATTGTCTATGATGAATATGAGATTGTTTCGCAAACGAATTACTCCGATGTCCCTGAAAAATATGAAGAGCGATTGGATTCGTGTCCGGAATATATTGTATCCCAGGTCGACCTGCCCGAATGGGATCGTAATTATATCGCGGCATACGTACACCTCTTTTAACCGCATCTGTTCGGTCCAGAGATTCGACAAGTCAATTTGAGTCTTCTTAACGCGTAAAAGAAATCGAAAGAGTACGTTGTAATCGTTCAATGCCCCAGAACTGAAGACCAAGTGTAATGGCCAAACGATTTTGTATTTGAGAACAATCAGGCCCCAGCCACGTTGCTCTGAGAATACAAACGATGGGGATTTAGTTGGGCTTGGGGGCCATCGGTACAGGCGAAAGAGGAACCAAGCTATCGTGATTGAAAATACCAATCGGATCTTGACACTCGGTTTCCGAATATTTCGCGTCAGATGCGAGAACGGGTTGGGCGCTCGTTTTCCGCTCTTCGATAATATCTTTTTCAACGATTGGTATCGCAAAGACAAAAGCGTCCAAGGCAGCCTCGTCGTTCAAATGCATTTTCCTCATCGCCATTTGAAAGGCAAGATTGACATCTCGGGAAGTATGATTGGTCGGTATTTTGTTGAGGATATGACCAGCGAGCTTGATAAATTCTAAATACAAATCACCTCTCCCAAGCAGATAGAAGTCTTTGATTAATTTCAGTTGTTGAAACAATTGGGCTTCTTCAACGGCAACCCTCCACAAAAGCTCTGTAACGCAGCTCTTAAGTTCATCTACCGTTCTTTCAAATTCAATGCTGTCAAAAGTTGCTTTTGCTTGGAGATTTTGAAGCTTCTGAAAATATTCGTACTCTCGTTCTCCCCATATAGGATTTCCCGTCTCTGTCTCGACAGTGAAATCTGCGAAGGTATATAATTGCCGATAATGTCACATCCAACTCGTCGCTTTTTATTCCCTTTATTACCGATTATTTATTTCGTTGTCATTACCGTTTTTCGTTCCTCGCGGATCATTGCCAAACATAATGACGGTCTGCCCGATGGTGAAGATTTTCATGGCCAGCGACGCTCTTATGTACGACGGTACCAAATCCATTTCCACATGGAAATCCGACGTGCCGTTTTTGTTTTTTTTACAAATTCGTCTCGGACAAACATCCAAGTTTTCCCTGCTCCCGGTATCGCGATCCATTACCAAACGTTCGTTTCCATCCGTTGTTTCGGATGAACCACATGTTTGTTGAATGAAAAATTCGTTATGTACATCCTCGAGATGACCGTACAAAAGCCAGCTGGTCAGATGTTTATAAAATACAGCATGAACAGAATGAACGATCCTAAAACATGAGATGATTCATGATTTTTATGACTCGGGGGCTCGTTGACGCTTCCTTCAAAATAGTCGCATACTTTTCAATGGCTCTCTTGATTTCTGGAATACCAGAATGCTTGTATCGATGAAGACACTGTAGCAACTTGCAGCCGCGTAAACCAAAGCTCTCGATCTTTAAAAAAAAAAAAAACAGAGTCAAGCGACATTAATCCATCTCGGCGGCTTTCCTACTAAACCCAAACACACCGATCGACTTACTTCTCGAATGACGCGATTTAGTACAGAAAATAGAGAAACATGTTTCTCGATACGACAGAGTATTAATGTTAGAGGCGTATGAGCGTCGTGAAGAACAATATTCTCTAGATCTACTACATCGTCGCGAAACGCGCTCAACGATTGGTCCATGCCGTCGCAGAATGCTCCAAGATACAAGCCAGGATGAGTGATATACACTGGGACGCCCAAAAAGAGACAGAGTTGGTTCTTAATTTTCTTGTACATGGCTGTTGGCAATGATCAAACGTCATGGAGATCTGTCCTACCGTCGTCGATACTCTTCTTTGGAATTCCATTCGGAGACGTATATTTTGCAACGAATCTTGCAATATTGTTGAACTCTCCGACCGTCTGGAGAATCTTTCTCATTAGTGCTCTTTCTCCAGGGTGAAGGTATTTGTCAAAATCTCCAGACTGCTGTTGAAATAATAATACGACCTTTCGTCTCTTGTACACGAGTGAAAAATACGAGTCAAGTATGCGCAAGAGATACGCTCATAGACAGACTTCGATATACATTTTTCTTCTCATTAAACTTATTATCTTTTTCATGCAAATACTAGAAAACCTTTAATAACGTTTCATAGTAATAAAGCGATGTGCTCACCTCATCGTCAACAATGCGATCAACGCTGGTTGAACAGCCCCAGAGTGACAACAGTATCTCGTGTAACATCACGATAAAGGTATAAACAACGATCGCTAATCTTTACGTACCATCCATCCATTCGTGTACCTAGAAAGACGAATTACTCGTCGAGTCGCGTGCGAAAAAAAAAAGGAGCAAGAAACGAACGATACGAATCTTGTTGACTGTAGCAACGGTGGATAACTGACAACGGGCGTTACAATATTCGTGAGCTCGTGATCTCATTATTTTCAGTTTTATCCATTATACAAATATAACAAGCGTTCGTCACGAGTAACAACAATTTACTCAAGGTCTGTGATCGCTAATTCGTTACAACACAGAGCAGCGCGTTAGCACGCGACCCAACAGTACACAAAGTCCAATGTATATGGAAAGAACGTGAAAATGTCACAAATTGAGATAATTATTTAATAAAAATACACGCACGCACGTACGTACGTACGTACCATGTCGATCCAACAAAATTGTATTCCATTTATTTTGTTTAGTATCGTAACGACAATAACAATTTATATTCGATAGGCTTCTTCACTTACTGCTATCGGCATATTCTCGATGCAGCCGGTTAACCAAGTTAAGGAATTATTCCTTACAAGACTAGAATGATTAAGTAAAATCAAATAAGACGGCAATAAACATAAACACATAATGAGTTACATTGTGATATTGTGTAGCGATCAGAGAAAACGATCAAATAGTGTAAAGAAAAGTTGAAGATTAACTCTGTTTATATGGAGATAGCATATGAAATATATCTTCACTCAATATCCAAACATCGTAACGAGGAACAACGAATTCAGACAACTATAGTCGGAATATGCCTATGCTACGATTGAAGCCAGAAATTGATCTCCCCATTGTAGTTCACCACCCCAATGACTGGCGGCGCTGGCGTCGCTACAAGAATGCATTCGGTCACACAGATCCGTTCGTATATACCTCACGCAACTTCATGGCGTAGCTCCACCGCCTCTCTCGCCAATCACGGACAGGCAAGCGCTCCTTCTCGCTTTCTCTAGTATCAGGTATACAATGGGGTGCACGTGCCGACTCTCCCGTTTTCTGAGCTGCTACTGTCGCACCCCACTGATTTAACCCCTGAGCCACACTATGCTCCTCGCGCTGCTCATCGCGCCGTCGCGATGTTGCCGTAGATGGCCACACACTGTTCTACTCGCGCTACTCCTCGCCATACTCTGCATTCAGTATTCGCCTCTCGAAAATAGAGGATAATATACAGCGGTGACGGGAGTATGTGGCCAGCTTATTCGCTCTCGTATTGCCAGTCCTTTGACTCGCGCACGAAAAACCGACAAAAGAGGGAGCAGTGGGCACGACGAGGAGCAGCGCGAGGAGCATGACGAGTAACGTGGCCACACTACGTCTCTGCCTACTTCACTTGCTACTTGCCACACCACTCGTCGAGTGTGTGGCCCTAGCATAACATACATAACATCGACCCGAAGAACCTTAATTATAATACCAGTTCAAATAATTGTAAAAAATAGATTATCTATTGAATTGAATTTAAATTAAGAAGTAATAAGTCAAAGACTAATTTTGTATACCATAGAAAATAAAAAAAAAACTAGAAGATTTGACCGAGAGACCTTCCGACTTCAAACAACGAGCTATACGACCTCGACCAACGTATTTTAATGAATTTTGTTAGATACTTATTATAAAACAAAACAAGTATTCTGGAGTTGGTACCCTAGTCACCCCAGCCACATGACAAACTGGCTTACCTCCTTTTTTTCCTAATATGCTATTCATTTTTGCAAGTGTCGAATGCAATGTAGTAAATAACGAACGATATCAAACGGTAAATAAATATTGTTGAAAACCAAGTACGCAATATCAATCTAAGCTCCGCCCACAGGGGCGTATACAATATTCGTGTCACGTCACAGTCGACCGCCACGACGCCAAGTGGCGCCAGTTTCTGACACCAAAAAATTCGCTTCAATCGCAGCATAGGCATATTCCTTACCCCCGTGAAGTTGTCCGGACAACTTGCACTTTATTAAATGACTTTCTTTATATCATTAGGTGGTCGTTAGGTAGTGTTAGCTGAATTCGTTGCCAGGAAGCCAAGAGGAAAAGAGTGTCAACTCCCATATAAATGGGGCAGAAAAAGCGTCATACAATGTGTCACGTCGAAGGCTTACAGAATTTCGCCACTCATGTCGCCTCAAGCTCCAATAACTGACCAATAGCAATAGGTTGCTAATGCTTGTTTTGTAACCACCTGTTTTGACATTTCGGCTATATCAATTACGCGTATAGTTTATACTGTTTACACGAATGGTTCAGACGTGTTGTTGTAGAAAATTAGAAAAAAGAGGTCTTTCCAGTGTACCGATGGATTAAAAAACTTGACTTATTTTAATTGCCTTTGGAGATATTGTTTTTCAAAATTGATTGAAACGATGTTACTCCGGTTGGAGGTACATCTCGCAATATTGTTACGTCCTAGCCGGTAATATCGAAGTCGACAGTGTGTTCGGCCGGTACCTCCAATTCTTGACAGTCGGAAACATACCAACACGTAATTTTCGTAATGCGCGGGAAATTTCCGATCGAATAACGTAGTGTTGAAATCATTTTAGAGGGGGGTAAACGCCTTTCGGCCGGTCGCAAAGTTGAACATTATGGTCGAAAAATCGACTTTTTTGAATTTAATCTTTTTTCGATACTTTCAAAATCTATATCGATCGGAAATCGCGCGCTGATCACGAATCCATTGGGTAGTTTTGAGGTCGGGTAATAATTTATATGTGAAAAAGTGAAAAAACGTGAAATTTCAGCGTTTTTCGGGGATTTTGGACATTAGATTCGAACTATCGAACGAATAACCATGATTTTCGTAATGCGCGGGAAATTTCCGATCGAATAACGTAGTGTTGAAATATTTTTAGTGACAAAATTTTTGTCCCACCCACGGAGCTAGTTTTTTGGGGGGTAAACCCCTTTCGACCAAAAATCGCGATTTTCGAAAATTCACCACGGCCACAAAAATAGAGATATCCGGATTTTTCTTACGCCATTCTTCTCGTCTCGGCGAGGTCTTCAAAAAGTTTTGGGCACAAATTTCTGTAGGACTAACGCGAACCGAGGTACAGAAGCGCGAAAAGTTTCGCGTTTTCACGAACCCATCGAAATTTACGATGTATCTAATTCCGGTCATTTTTAATCGTTTCCGAAGTTCTAAAAACCTATGTCGATCGTAAATTTCCCGTACAACAAGAAAATACCGGTTTCGCTTTTGATTTTTGAGATTTTATCGACCTTAAGCGGGAAAAACGTTATTTTCGGTTTTTCGCACTTTTCTCCCAGAGTTTTTGAGCTATCGGGAAAAATGCCCCATAATTTTCATCGGGGCGAAATTGCCTATCGAATGGCATTTGTGAAATTTTCCTGCGGTAAAATTTTTTATTTTCCAACCCCCCGAGTCCCAAGGTTGAACATTAGGGTCGAAAAATCGACCTTTTTGAATTTCATCTTTTTTCCAAACTCTTAAAATCTATATCGATCGGAAATCGCGCGCTGATCACGAATCCATTGGGTAGTTTTGAGGTCGGGTAATAATTTATATGTGAAAAAGTGAAAAAACGTGAAATTTCAGCGTTTTTCGGGGATTTTGGACATTAGATTCGAACTATCGAACGAATAACCATGATTTTCGTAATGCGCGGGAAATTTCCGATCGAATAACGTAGTGTTGAAATATTTTTAGTGACAAAATTTTTGTCCCACCCACGGAGCTAGTTTTTTGGGGGGTAAACCCCTTTCGACCAAAAATCGCGATTTTCGAAAATTCACCACGGCCACAAAAATAGAGATATCCGGATTTTTCTTACGCCATTCTTCTCGTCTCGGCGAGGTCTTCAAAAAGTTTTGGGCACAAATTTCTGTAGGACTAACGCGAACCGAGGTACAGAAGCGCGAAAAGTTTCGCGTTTTCACGAACCCATCGAAATTTACGATGTATCTAATTCCGGTCATTTTTAATCGTTTCCGAAGTTCTAAAAACCTATGTCGATCGTAAATTTCCCGTACAACAAGAAAATACCGGTTTCGCTTTTGATTTTTGAGATTTTATCGACCTTAAGCGGGAAAAACGTTATTTTCGGTTTTTCGCACTTTTCTCCCAGAGTTTTTGAGCTATCGGGAAAAATGCCCCATAATTTTCATCGGGGCGAAATTGCCTATCGAATGGCATTTGTGAAATTTTCCTGCGGTAAAATTTTTTATTTTCCAACCCCCCGAGTCCCAAGGTTGAACATTAGGGTCGAAAAATCGACCTTTTTGAATTTCATCTTTTTTCCAAACTCTTAAAATCTATATCGATCGGAAATCGCGCGCTGATCACGAATCCATTGGGTAGTTTTGAGGTCGGGTAATAATTTATATGTGAAAAAGTGAAAAAACGTGAAATTTCAGCGTTTTTCGGGGATATTGGACATTAGATTCGAACTATCGAACGAATAACCATGATTTTCGTAATGCGCGGGAAATTTCCGATCGAATAACGTAGTGTTGAAATATTTTTAGTGAAAAAATTTTTGTCCCACCCACGGAGCTAGTTTTTTGGGGGGTAAACCCCTTTCGACCAAAAATCGCGATTTTCGAAAATTCACCACGGCCACAAAAATAGAGATATCCGGATTTTTCTTACGCCATTCTTCTCGTCTCGGCGAGGTCTTCAAAAAGTTTTCGGCACAAATTTCTGTAGGACTAACGCGAACCGAGCTACAGAAGTGCGAAAAGTCGTTTTTTCGCGTTTTCACGAACCCATCGAAATTTACGATGTATCTAATTCCGGTCATTTTTAATCGTTTCCGAAGTTCTAAAAACCTATGTCGATCGTAAATTTCCCGTACAACAAGAAAATACCGGTTTCGCTTTTGATTTTTGAGATTTTATCGACCTTAAGCGGGAAAAACGTTATTTTCGGTTTTTCGCACTTTTCTCCCAGAGTTTTTGAGCTATCGGGAAAAATGCCCCATAATTTTCATCGGGGCGAAATTGCCTATCGAATGGCATTTGTGAAATTTTCCTGCGGTAAAATTTTTTATTTTCCAACCCCCCGAGTCCCAAGGTTGAACATTAGGGTCGAAAAATCGACCTTTTTGAATTTCATCTTTTTTCCAAACTCTTAAAATCTATATCGATCGGAAATCGCGCGCTGATCACGAATCCATTGGGTAGTTTTGAGGTCGGGTAATAATTTATATGTGAAAAAGTGAAAAAACGTGAAATTTCAGCGTTTTTCGGGGATATTGGACATTAGATTCGAACTATCGAACGAATAACCATGATTTTCGTAATGCGCGGGAAATTTCCGATCGAATAACGTAGTGTTGAAATATTTTTAGTGAAAAAATTTTTGTCCCACCCACGGAGCTAGTTTTTTGGGGGGTAAACCCCTTTCGACCAAAAATCGCGATTTTCGAAAATTCACCACGGCCACAAAAATAGAGATATCCGGATTTTTCTTACGCCATTCTTCTCGTCTCGGCGAGGTCTTCAAAAAGTTTTCGGCACAAATTTCTGTAGGACTAACGCGAACCGAGCTACAGAAGTGCGAAAAGTCGTTTTTTCGCGTTTTCACGAACCCATCGAAATTTACGATGTATCTAATTCCGGTCATTTTTAATCGTTTCCGAAGTTCTAAAAACCTATGTCGATCGTAAATTTCCCGTACAACAAGAAAATACCGGTTTCGCTTTTGATTTTTGAGATTTTATCGACCTTAAGCGGGAAAAACGTTATTTTCGGTTTTTCGCACTTTTCTCCCAGAGTTTTTGAGCTATCGGGAAAAATGCCCCATAATTTTCATCGGGGCGAAATTGCCTATCGAATGGCATTTGTGAAATTTTCCTGCGGTAAAATTTTTTATTTTCCAACCCCCCGAGTCCCAAGGTTGAACATTAGGGTCGAAAAATCGACCTTTTTGAATTTCATCTTTTTTCCAAACTCTTAAAATCTATATCGATCGGAAATCGCGCGCTGATCACGAATCCATTGGGTAGTTTTGAGGTCGGGTAATAATTTATATGTGAAAAAGTGAAAAAACGTGAAATTTCAGCGTTTTTCGGGGATATTGGACATTAGATTCGAACTATCGAACGAATAACCATGATTTTCGTAATGCGCGGGAAATTTCCGATCGAATAACGTAGTGTTGAAATATTTTTAGTGACAAAATTTTTGTCCCACCCACGGAGCTAGTTTTTTGGGGGGTAAACCCCTTTCGACCAAAAATCGCGATTTTCGAAAATTCACCACGGCCACAAAAATAGAGATATCCGGATTTTTCTTACGCCATTCTTCTCGTCTCGGCGAGGTCTTCAAAAAGTTTTCGGCACAAATTTCTGTAGGACTAACGCGAACCGAGCTACAGAAGTGCGAAAAGTCGTTTTTTCGCGTTTTCACGAACCCATCGAAATTTACGATGTATCTAATTCCGGTCATTTTTAATCGTTTCCGAAGTTCTAAAAACCTATGTCGATCGTAAATTTCCCGTACAACAAGAAAATACCGGTTTCGCTTTTGATTTTTGAGATTTTATTGACCTTAAGCGGGAAAAACGTTATTTTCGGTTTTTCGCACTTTTCTCCCAGAGTTTTTGAGCTATCGGGAAAAATGCCCCATAATTTTCATCGGGGCGAAATTGGCTATCGAATGGCATTTGTGAAATTTTCCTGCGGTAAAATTTTTTATTTTCCAACCCCCCGAGTCCCAAGGTTGAACATTAGGGTCGAAAAATCGACCTTTTTGAATTTCATCTTTTTTCCAAACTCTTAAAATCTATATCGATCGGAAATCGCGCGCTGATCACGAATCCATTGGGTAGTTTTGAGGTCGGGTAATAATTTATATGTGAAAAAGTGAAAAAACGTGAAATTTCAGCGTTTTTCGGGGATATTGGACATTAGATTCGAACTATCGAACGAATAACCATGATTTTCGTAATGCGCGGGAAATTTCCGATCGAATAACGTAGTGTTGAAATATTTTTAGTGACAAAATTTTTGTCCCACCCACGGAGCTAGTTTTTTGGGGGGTAAACCCCTTTCGACCAAAAATCGCGATTTTCGAAAATTCACCACGGCCACAAAAATAGAGATATCCGGATTTTTCTTACGCCATTCTTCTCGTCTCGGCGAGGTCTTCAAAAAGTTTTCGGCACAAATTTCTGTAGGACTAACGCGAACCGAGCTACAGAAGCGCGAAAAGTCGTTTTTTCGCGTTTTCACGAACCCATCGAAATTTACGATGTATCTAATTCCGGTCATTTTTAATCGTTTCCGAAGTTCTAAAAACCTATGTCGATCGTAAATTTCCCGTACAACAAGAAAATACCAGTTTCGCTTTTGATTTTTGAGATTTTATCGACCTTAAGCGGGAAAAACGTTATTTTCGGTTTTTCGCACTTTTCTCCCAGAGTTTTTGAGCTATCGGGAAAAATGCCCCATAATTTTCATCGGGGCGAAATTGCCTATCGAATGGCATTTGTGAAATTTTCCTGCGGTAAAATTTTTTATTTTCCAACCCCCCGAGTCCCAAGGTTGAACATTAGGGTCGAAAAATCGACCTTTTTGAATTTCATCTTTTTTCCAAACTCTTAAAATCTATATCGATCGGAAATCGCGCGCTGATCACGAATCCATTGGGTAGTTTTGAGGTCGGGTAATAATTTATATGTGAAAAAGTGAAAAAACGTGAAATTTCAGCGTTTTTCGGGGATATTGGACATTAGATTCGAACTATCGAACGAATAACCATGATTTTCGTAATGCGCGGGAAATTTCCGATCGAATAACGTAGTGTTGAAATATTTTTAGTGACAAAATTTTTGTCCCACCCACGGAGCTAGTTTTTTGGGGGGTAAACCCCTTTCGACCAAAAATCGCGATTTTCGAAAATTCACCACGGCCACAAAAATAGAGATATCCGGATTTTTCTTACGCCATTCTTCTCGTCTCGGCGAGGTCTTCAAAAAGTTTTCGGCACAAATTTCTGTAGGACTAACGCGAACCGAGCTACAGAAGTGCGAAAAGTCGTTTTTTCGCGTTTTCACGAACCCATCGAAATTTACGATGTATCTAATTCCGGTCATTTTTAATCGTTTCCGAAGTTCTAAAAACCTATGTCGATCGTAAATTTCCCGTACAACAAGAAAATACCGGTTTCGCTTTTGATTTTTGAGATTTTATTGACCTTAAGCGGGAAAAACGTTATTTTCGGTTTTTCGCACTTTTCTCCCAGAGTTTTTGAGCTATCGGGAAAAATGCCCCATAATTTTCATCGGGGCGAAATTGGCTATCGAATGGCATTTGTGAAATTTTCCTGCGGTAAAATTTTTTATTTTCCAACCCCCCGAGTCCCAAGGTTGAACATTAGGGTCGAAAAATCGACCTTTTTGAATTTCATCTTTTTTCCAAACTCTTAAAATCTATATCGATCGGAAATCGCGCGCTGATCACGAATCCATTGGGTAGTTTTGAGGTCGGGTAATAATTTATATGTGAAAAAGTGAAAAAACGTGAAATTTCAGCGTTTTTCGGGGATATTGGACATTAGATTCGAACTATCGAACGAATAACCATGATTTTCGTAATGCGCGGGAAATTTCCGATCGAATAACGTAGTGTTGAAATATTTTTAGTGACAAAATTTTTGTCCCACCCACGGAGCTAGTTTTTTGGGGGGTAAACCCCTTTCGACCAAAAATCGCGATTTTCGAAAATTCACCACGGCCACAAAAATAGAGATATCCGGATTTTTCTTACGCCATTCTTCTCGTCTCGGCGAGGTCTTCAAAAAGTTTTCGGCACAAATTTCTGTAGGACTAACGCGAACCGAGCTACAGAAGCGCGAAAAGTCGTTTTTTCGCGTTTTCACGAACCCATCGAAATTTACGATGTATCTAATTCCGGTCATTTTTAATCGTTTCCGAAGTTCTAAAAACCTATGTCGATCGTAAATTTCCCGTACAACAAGAAAATACCAGTTTCGCTTTTGATTTTTGAGATTTTATCGACCTTAAGCGGGAAAAACGTTATTTTCGGTTTTTCGCACTTTTCTCCCAGAGTTTTTGAGCTATCGGGAAAAATGCCCCATAATTTTCATCGGGGCGAAATTGCCTATCGAATGGCATTTGTGAAATTTTCCTGCGGTAAAATTTTTTATTTTCCAACCCCCCGAGTCCCAAGGTTGAACATTAGGGTCGAAAAATCGACCTTTTTGAATTTCATCTTTTTTCCAAACTCTTAAAATCTATATCGATCGGAAATCGCGCGCTGATCACGAATCCATTGGGTAGTTTTGAGGTCGGGTAATAATTTATATGTGAAAAAGTGAAAAAACGTGAAATTTCAGCGTTTTTCGGGGATTTTGGACATTAGATTCGAACTATCGAACGAATAACCATGATTTTCGTAATGCGCGGAAAATTTCCGATCGAATAACGTAGTGTTGAAATATTTTTAGTAACAAAATTTTTGTCCCACCCACGGAGCTAGTTTTTTGGGGGGTAAACCCCTTTCGACCAAAAATCGCGATTTTCGAAAATTCACCACGGCCACAAAAATAGAGATATCCGGATTTTGCTTACGCCATTCTTCTCGTCTCGGCGAGGTCTTCAAAAAGTTTTCGGCACAAATTTCTGTAGGACTAACGCGAACCGAGCTACAGAAGCGCGAAAAGTTTCGCGTTTTCACGAACCCATCGAAATTTACGATGTATCTAATTCCGGTCATTTTTAATCGTTTCCGAAGTTCTAAAAACCTATGTCGATCGTAAATTTCCCGTACAACAAGAAAATACCGGTTTCGCTTTTGATTTTTGAGATTTTATCGACCTTAAGCGGGAAAAACGTTATTTTCGGTTTTTCGCACTTTTCTCCCAGAGTTTTTGAGCTATCGGGAAAAATGCCCCATAATTTTCATCGGGGCGAAATTGCCTATCGAATGGCATTTGTGAAATTGTCCTGCGGTAAAATTTTTTATTTTCCAACCCCCCGAGTCCCAAGGTTGAACATTAGGGTCGAAAAATCGACCTTTTTGAATTTCATCTTTTTTCCAAACTCTTAAAATCTATATCGATCGGAAATCGCGCGCTGATCACGAATCCATTGGGTAGTTTTGAGGTCGGGTAATAATTTATATGTGAAAAAGTGAAAAAACGTGAAATTTCAGCGTTTTTCGGGGATTTTGGACATTAGATTCGAACTATCGAACGAATAACCATGATTTTCGTAATGCGCGGGAAATTTCCGATCGAATAACGTAGTGTTGAAATATTTTTAGTGACAAAATTTTTGTCCCACCCACGGAGCTAGTTTTTTGGGGGGTAAACCCCTTTCGACCAAAAATCGCGATTTTCGAAAATTCACCACGGCCACAAAAATAGAGATATCCGGATTTTTCTTACGCCATTCTTCTCGTCTCGGCGAGGTCTTCAAAAAGTTTTCGGCACAAATTTCTGTAGGACTAACGCGAACCGAGCTACAGAAGTGCGAAAAGTCGTTTTTTCGCGTTTTCACGAACCCATCGAAATTTACGATGTATCTAATTCCGGTCATTTTTAATCGTTTCCGAAGTTCTAAAAACCTATGTCGATCGTAAATTTCCCGTACAACAAGAAAATACCGGTTTCGCTTTTGATTTTTGAGATTTTATCGACCTTAAGCGGGAAAAACGTTATTTTCGGTTTTTCGCACTTTTCTCCCAGAGTTTTTGAGCTATCGGGAAAAATGCCCCATAATTTTCATCGGGGCGAAATTGCCTATCGAATGGCATTTGTGAAATTTTCCTGCGGTAAAATTTTTTATTTTCCAACCCCCCGAGTCCCAAGGTTGAACATTAGGGTCGAAAAATCGACCTTTTTGAATTTCATCTTTTTTCCAAACTCTTAAAATCTATATCGATCGGAAATCGCGCGCTGATCACGAATCCATTGGGTAGTTTTGAGGTCGGGTAATAATTTATATGTGAAAAAGTGAAAAAACGTGAAATTTCAGCGTTTTTCGGGGATATTGGACATTAGATTCGAACTATCGAACGAATAACCATGATTTTCGTAATGCGCGGGAAATTTCCGATCGAATAACGTAGTGTTGAAATATTTTTAGTGACAAAATTTTTGTCCCACCCACGGAGCTAGTTTTTTGGGGGGTAAACCCCTTTCGACCAAAAATCGCGATTTTCGAAAATTCACCACGGCCACAAAAATAGAGATATCCGGATTTTTCTTACGCCATTCTTCTCGTCTCGGCGAGGTCTTCAAAAAGTTTTCGGCACAAATTTCTGTAGGACTAACGCGAACCGAGCTACAGAAGTGCGAAAAGTCGTTTTTTCGCGTTTTCACGAACCCATCGAAATTTACGATGTATCTAATTCCGGTCATTTTTAATCGTTTCCGAAGTTCTAAAAACCTATGTCGATCGTAAATTTCCCGTACAACAAGAAAATACCGGTTTCGCTTTTGATTTTTGAGATTTTATTGACCTTAAGCGGGAAAAACGTTATTTTCGGTTTTTCGCACTTTTCTCCCAGAGTTTTTGAGCTATCGGGAAAAATGCCCCATAATTTTCATCGGGGCGAAATTGGCTATCGAATGGCATTTGTGAAATTTTCCTGCGGTAAAATTTTTTATTTTCCAACCCCCCGAGTCCCAAGGTTGAACATTAGGGTCGAAAAATCGACCTTTTTGAATTTCATCTTTTTTCCAAACTCTTAAAATCTATATCGATCGGAAATCGCGCGCTGATCACGAATCCATTGGGTAGTTTTGAGGTCGGGTAATAATTTATATGTGAAAAAGTGAAAAAACGTGAAATTTCAGCGTTTTTCGGGGATATTGGACATTAGATTCGAACTATCGAACGAATAACCATGATTTTCGTAATGCGCGGGAAATTTCCGATCGAATAACGTAGTGTTGAAATATTTTTAGTGACAAAATTTTTGTCCCACCCACGGAGCTAGTTTTTTGGGGGGTAAACCCCTTTCGACCAAAAATCGCGATTTTCGAAAATTCACCACGGCCACAAAAATAGAGATATCCGGATTTTTCTTACGCCATTCTTCTCGTCTCGGCGAGGTCTTCAAAAAGTTTTCGGCACAAATTTCTGTAGGACTAACGCGAACCGAGCTACAGAAGCGCGAAAAGTCGTTTTTTCGCGTTTTCACGAACCCATCGAAATTTACGATGTATCTAATTCCGGTCATTTTTAATCGTTTCCGAAGTTCTAAAAACCTATGTCGATCGTAAATTTCCCGTACAACAAGAAAATACCAGTTTCGCTTTTGATTTTTGAGATTTTATCGACCTTAAGCGGGAAAAACGTTATTTTCGGTTTTTCGCACTTTTCTCCCAGAGTTTTTGAGCTATCGGGAAAAATGCCCCATAATTTTCATCGGGGCGAAATTGCCTATCGAATGGCATTTGTGAAATTTTCCTGCGGTAAAATTTTTTATTTTCCAACCCCCCGAGTCCCAAGGTTGAACATTAGGGTCGAAAAATCGACCTTTTTGAATTTCATCTTTTTTCCAAACTCTTAAAATCTATATCGATCGGAAATCGCGCGCTGATCACGAATCCATTGGGTAGTTTTGAGGTCGGGTAATAATTTATATGTGAAAAAGTGAAAAAACGTGAAATTTCAGCGTTTTTCGGGGATATTGGACATTAGATTCGAACTATCGAACGAATAACCATGATTTTCGTAATGCGCGGGAAATTTCCGATCGAATAACGTAGTGTTGAAATATTTTTAGTGACAAAATTTTTGTCCCACCCACGGAGCTAGTTTTTTGGGGGGTAAACCCCTTTCGACCAAAAATCGCGATTTTCGAAAATTCACCACGGCCACAAAAATAGAGATATCCGGATTTTTCTTACGCCATTCTTCTCGTCTCGGCGAGGTCTTCAAAAAGTTTTCGGCACAAATTTCTGTAGGACTAACGCGAACCGAGCTACAGAAGCGCGAAAAGTCGTTTTTTCGCGTTTTCACGAACCCATCGAAATTTACGATGTATCTAATTCCGGTCATTTTTAATCGTTTCCGAAGTTCTAAAAACCTATGTCGATCGTAAATTTCCCGTACAACAAGAAAATACCAGTTTCGCTTTTGATTTTTGAGATTTTATCGACCTTAAGCGGGAAAAACGTTATTTTCGGTTTTTCGCACTTTTCTCCCAGAGTTTTTGAGCTATCGGGAAAAATGCCCCATAATTTTCATCGGGGCGAAATTGCCTATCGAATGGCATTTGTGAAATTTTCCTGCGGTAAAATTTTTTATTTTCCAACCCCCCGAGTCCCAAGGTTGAACATTAGGGTCGAAAAATCGACCTTTTTGAATTTCATCTTTTTTCCAAACTCTTAAAATCTATATCGATCGGAAATCGCGCGCTGATCACGAATCCATTGGGTAGTTTTGAGGTCGGGTAATAATTTATATGTGAAAAAGTGAAAAAACGTGAAATTTCAGCGTTTTTCGGGGATTTTGGACATTAGATTCGAACTATCGAACGAATAACCATGATTTTCGTAATGCGCGGAAAATTTCCGATCGAATAACGTAGTGTTGAAATATTTTTAGTAACAAAATTTTTGTCCCACCCACGGAGCTAGTTTTTTGGGGGGTAAACCCCTTTCGACCAAAAATCGCGATTTTCGAAAATTCACCACGGCCACAAAAATAGAGATATCCGGATTTTGCTTACGCCATTCTTCTCGTCTCGGCGAGGTCTTCAAAAAGTTTTCGGCACAAATTTCTGTAGGACTAACGCGAACCGAGCTACAGAAGCGCGAAAAGTTTCGCGTTTTCACGAACCCATCGAAATTTACGATGTATCTAATTCCGGTCATTTTTAATCGTTTCCGAAGTTCTAAAAACCTATGTCGATCGTAAATTTCCCGTACAACAAGAAAATACCGGTTTCGCTTTTGATTTTTGAGATTTTATCGACCTTAAGCGGGAAAAACGTTATTTTCGGTTTTTCGCACTTTTCTCCCAGAGTTTTTGAGCTATCGGGAAAAATGCCCCATAATTTTCATCGGGGCGAAATTGCCTATCGAATGGCATTTGTGAAATTGTCCTGCGGTAAAATTTTTTATTTTCCAACCCCCGGAGTCCCAAGGTTGAACATTAGGGTCGAAAAATCGACCTTTTTGAATTTCATCTTTTTTCCAAACTCTTAAAATCTATATCGATCGGAAATCGCGCGCTGATCACGAATCCATTGGGTAGTTTTGAGGTCGGGTAATAATTTATATGTGAAAAAGTGAAAAAACGTGAAATTTCAGCGTTTTTCGGGGATTTTGGACATTAGATTCGAACTATCGAACGAATAACCATGATTTTCGTAATGCGCGGGAAATTTCCGATCGAATAACGTAGTGTTGAAATATTTTTAGTGACAAAATTTTTGTCCCACCCACGGAGCTAGTTTTTTGGGGGGTAAACCCCTTTCGACCAAAAATCGCGATTTTCGAAAATTCACCACGGCCACAAAAATAGAGATATCCGGATTTTTCTTACGCCATTCTCCTCGTCTCGGCGAGGTCTTCAAAAAGTTTTCGGCACAAATTTCTGTAGGACTAACGCGAACCGAGCTACAGAAGCGCGAAAAGTTTCGCGTTTTCACGAACCCATCGAAATTTACGATGTATCTAATTCCGGTCATTTTTAATCGTTTCCGAAGTTCTAAAAACCTATGTCGATCGTAAATTTCCCGTACAACAAGAAAATACCGGTTTCGCTTTTGATTTTTGAGATTTTATCGACCTTAAGCGGGAAAAACGTTATTTTCGGTTTTTCGCACTTTTCTCCCAGAGTTTTTGAGCTATCGGGAAAAATGCCCCATAATTTTCATCGGGGCGAAATTGCCTATCGAATGGCATTTGTGAAATTGTCCTGCGGTAAAATTTTTTATTTTCCAACCCCCCGAGTCCCAAGGTTGAACATTAGGGTCGAAAAATCGACCTTTTTGAATTTCATCTTTTTTCCAAACTCTTAAAATCTATATCGATCGGAAATCGCGCGCTGATCACGAATCCATTGGGTAGTTTTGAGGTCGGGTAATAATTTATATGTGAAAAAGTGAAAAAACGTGAAATTTCAGCGTTTTTCGGGGATTTTGGACATTAGATTCGAACTATCGAACGAATAACCATGATTTTCGTAATGCGCGGGAAATTTCCGATCGAATAACGTAGTGTTGAAATATTTTTAGTGACAAAATTTTTGTCCCACCCACGGAGCTAGTTTTTTGGGGGGTAAACCCCTTTCGACCAA
Organism: Netelia virgata; assembly: GCA_951802705.1. Classification (NCBI taxonomy): domain Eukaryota; kingdom Metazoa; phylum Arthropoda; class Insecta; order Hymenoptera; family Ichneumonidae; genus Netelia; species Netelia virgata. Next base: position 46,042 of record OX637867.1, on the reverse strand, counting down.
AAATCGCGATTTTCGAAAATTCACCACGGCCACAAAAATAGAGATATCCGGATTTTTCTTACGCCATTCTTCTCGTCTCGGCGAGGTCTTCAAAAAGTTTTCGGCACAAATTTCTGTAGGACTAACGCGAACCGAGCTACAGAAGCGCGAAAAGTCGTTTTTTCGCGTTTTCACGAACCCATCGAAATTTACGATGTATCTAATTCCGGTCATTTTTAATCGTTTCCGAAGTTCTAAAAACCTACGTCGATCGTAAATTTCCCGTACAACAAGAAAATACCGGTTTCGCTTTTGATTTTTGAGATTTTATCGACCTTAAGCGGGAAAAACGTTATTTTCGGTTTTTCGCACTTTTCTCCCAGAGTTTTTGAGCTATCGGGAAAAATGCCCCATAATTTTCATCGGGGCGAAATTGCCTATCGAATGGCATTTGTGAAATTTTCCTGCGGTAAAATTTTTTATTTTCCAACCCCCCGAGTCCCAAGGTTGAACATTAGGGTCGAAAAATCGACCTTTTTGAATTTCATCTTTTTTCCAAACTCTTAAAATCTATATCGATCGGAAATCGCGCGCTGATCACGAATCCATTGGGTAGTTTTGAGGTCGGGTAATAATTTATATGTGAAAAAGTGAAAAAACGTGAAATTTCAGCGTTTTTCGGGGATTTTGGACATTAGATTCGAACTATCGAACGAATAACCATGATTTTCGTAATGCGCGGGAAATTTCCGATCGAATAACGTAGTGTTGAAATATTTTTAGTGACAAAATTTTTGTCCCACCCACGGAGCTAGTTTTTTGGGGGGTAAACCCCTTTCGACCAAAAATCGCGATTTTCGAAAATTCACCACGGCCACAAAAATAGAGATATCCAGATTTTTCTTACGCCATTCTTCTCGTCTCGGCGAGGTCTTCAAAAAGTTTTCGGCACAAATTTCTGTAAGACTAACGCGAACCGAGCTACAGAAACGCGAAAAGTCGTTTTTTCGCGTTTTCACGAACCCATCGAAATTTACGATGTATCTAATTCCGGTCATTTTTAATCGTTTCCGAAGTTCTAAAAACCTATGTCGATCGTAAATTTCCCGTATAACAAGAAAATACCGGTTTCGCTTTTGATTTTTGAGATTTTATCGACCTTAAGCGGGAAAAACGTTATTTTCGGTTTTTCGCACTTTTCTCCCAGAATTTTTGAGCTATCGGGAAAAATGCCCCATAATTTTCATCGGGGCGAAATTGCCTATCGAATGGCATTTGTGAAATTTTCCTGCGGTAAAATTTTTTATTTTCCAACCCCCCGAGTCCCAAGGTTGAACATTAGGGTCGAAAAATCGACCTTTTTGAATTTCATCTTTTTTCCAAACTCTTAAAATCTATATCGATCGGAAATCGCGCGCTGATCACGAATCCATTGGGTAGTTTTGAGGTCGGGTAATAATTTATATGTGAAAAAGTGAAAAAACGTGAAATTTCAGCGTTTTTCGGGGATTTTGGACATTAGATTCGAACTATCGAACGAACAACCATGATTTTCGTAATGCGCGGGAAATTTCCGATCGAATAACGTAGTGTTGAAATATTTTTAGTGACAAAATTTTTGTCCCACCCACGGAGCTAGTTTTTTGGGGGGTAAACCCCTTTCGACCAAAAATCGCGATTTTCGAAAATTCACCACGGCCACAAAAATAGAGATATCCGGATTTTTCTTACGCCATTCTTCTCGTCTCGGCGAGGTCTTCAAAAAGTTTTCGGCACAAATTTCTGTAGGACTAACGCGAACCGAGCTACAGAAGCGCGAAAAGTCGTTTTTTCGCGTTTTCACGAACCCATCGAAATTTACGATGTATCTAATTCCGGTCATTTTTAATCGTTTCCGAAGTTCTAAAAACCTATGTCGATCGTAAATTTCCCGTACAACAAGAAAATACCGGTTTCGCTTTTGATTTTTGAGATTTTATCGACCTTAAGCGGGAAAAACGTTATTTTCGGTTTTTCGCACTTTTCTCCCAGAGTTTTTGAGCTATCGGGAAAAATGCCCCATAATTTTCATCGGGGCGAAATTGCCTATCGAATGGCATTTGTGAAATTGTCCTGCGGTAAAATTTTTTATTTTCCAACCCCCCGAGTCCCAAGGTTGAACATTAGGGTCGAAAAATCGACCTTTTTGAATTTCATCTTTTTTCCAAACTCTTAAAATCTATATCGATCGGAAATCGCGCGCTGATCACGAATCCATTGGGTAGTTTTGAGGTCGGGTAATAATTTATATGTGAAAAAGTGAAAAAACGTGAAATTTCAGCGTTTTTCGGGGATTTTGGACATTAGATTCGAACTATCGAACGAATAACCATGATTTTCGTAATGCGCGGGAAATTTCCGATCGAATAACGTAGTGTTGAAATATTTTTAGTGACAAAATTTTTGTCCCACCCACGGAGCTAGTTTTTTGGGGGGTAAACCCCTTTCGACCAAAAATCGCGATTTTCGAAAATTCACCACGGCCACAAAAATAGAGATATCCGGATTTTTCTTACGCCATTCTTCTCGTCTCGGCGAGGTCTTCAAAAAGTTTTCGGCACAAATTTCTGTAGGACTAACGCGAACCGAGCTACAGAAGCGCGAAAAGTCGTTTTTTCGCGTTTTCACGAACCCATCGAAATTTACGATGTATCTAATTCCGGTCATTTTTAATCGTTTCCGAAGTTCTAAAAACCTACGTCGATCGTAAATTTCCCGTACAACAAGAAAATACCGGTTTCGCTTTTGATTTTTGAGATTTTATCGACCTTAAGCGGGAAAAACGTTATTTTCGGTTTTTCGCACTTTTCTCCCAGAGTTTTTGAGCTATCGGGAAAAATGCCCCATAATTTTCATCGGGGCGAAATTGCCTATCGAATGGCATTTGTGAAATTTTCCTGCGGTAAAATTTTTTATTTTCCAACCCCCCGAGTCCCAAGGTTGAACATTAGGGTCGAAAAATCGACCTTTTTGAATTTCATCTTTTTTCCAAACTCTTAAAATCTATATCGATCGGAAATCGCGCGCTGATCACGAATCCATTGGGTAGTTTTGAGGTCGGGTAATAATTTATATGTGAAAAAGTGAAAAAACGTGAAATTTCAGCGTTTTTCGGGGATTTTGGACATTAGATTCGAACTATCGAACGAACAACCATGATTTTCGTAATGCGCGGGAAATTTCCGATCGAATAACGTAGTGTTGAAATATTTTTAGTGACAAAATTTTTGTCCCACCCACGGAGCTAGTTTTTTGGGGGGTAAACCCCTTTCGACCAAAAATCGCGATTTTCGAAAATTCACCACGGCCACAAAAATAGAGATATCCGGATTTTTCTTACGCCATTCTTCTCGTCTCGGCGAGGTCTTCAAAAAGTTTTCGGCACAAATTTCTGTAGGACTAACGCGAACCGAGCTACAGAAGCGCGAAAAGTCGTTTTTTCGCGTTTTCACGAACCCATCGAAATTTACGATGTATCTAATTCCGGTCATTTTTAATCGTTTCCGAAGTTCTAAAAACCTATGTCGATCGTAAATTTCCCGTACAACAAGAAAATACCGGTTTCGCTTTTGATTTTTGAGATTTTATCGACCTTAAGCGGGAAAAACGTTATTTTCGGTTTTTCGCACTTTTCTCCCAGAGTTTTTGAGCTATCGGGAAAAATGCCCCATAATTTTCATCGGGGCGAAATTGCCTATCGAATGGCATTTGTGAAATTTTCCTGCGGTAAAATTTTTTATTTTCCAACCCCCCGAGTCCCAAGGTTGAACATTAGGGTCGAAAAATCGACCTTTTTGAATTTCATCTTTTTTCCAAACTCTTACAATCTATATCGATCGGAAATCGCGCGCTGATCACGAATCCATTGGGTAGTTTTGAGGTCGGGTAATAATTTATATGTGAAAAAGTGAAAAAACGTGAAATTTCAGCGTTTTTCGGGGATTTTGGACATTAGATTCGAACTATCGAACGAACAACCATGATTTTCGTAATGCGCGGGAAATTTCCGATCGAATAACGTAGTGTTGAAATATTTTTAGTGACAAAATTTTTGTCCCACCCACGGAGCTAGTTTTTTGGGGGGTAAACCCCTTTCGACCAAAAATCGCGATTTTCGAAAATTCACCACGGCCACAAAAATAGAGATATCCGGATTTTTCTTACGCCATTCTTCTCGTCTCGGCGAGGTCTTCAAAAAGTTTTCGGCACAAATTTCTGTAGGACTAACGCGAACCGAGCTACAGAAGCGCGAAAAGTCGTTTTTTCGCGTTTTCACGAACCCATCGAAATTTACGATGTATCTAATTCCGGTCATTTTTAATCGTTTCCGAAGTTCTAAAAACCTATGTCGATCGTAAATTTCCCGTACAACAAGAAAATACCAGTTTCGCTTTTGATTTTTGAGATTTTATCGACCTTAAGCGGGAAAAACGTTATTTTCGGTTTTTCGCACTTTTCTCCCAGAGTTTTTGAGCTATCGGGAAAAATGCCCCATAATTTTCATCGGGGCGAAATTGCCTATCGAATGGCATTTGTGAAATTTTCCTGCGGTAAAATTTTTTATTTTCCAACCCCCCGAGTCCCAAGGTTGAACATTAGGGTCGAAAAATCGACCTTTTTGAATTTCATCTTTTTTCCAAACTCTTAAAATCTATATCGATCGGAAATCGCGCGCTGATCACGAATCCATTGGGTAGTTTTGAGGTCGGGTAATAATTTATATGTGAAAAAGTGAAAAAACGTGAAATTTCAGCGTTTTTCGGGGATATTGGACATTAGATTCGAACTATCGAACGAATAACCATGATTTTCGTAATGCGCGGGAAATTTCCGATCGAATAACGTAGTGTTGAAATATTTTTAGTGACAAAATTTTTGTCCCACCCACGGAGCTAGTTTTTTGGGGGGTAAACCCCTTTCGACCAAAAATCGCGATTTTCGAAAATTCACCACGGCCACAAAAATAGAGATATCCGGATTTTTCTTACGCCATTCTTCTCGTCTCGGCGAGGTCTTCAAAAAGTTTTCGGCACAAATTTCTGTAGGACTAACGCGAACCGAGCTACAGAAGCGCGAAAAGTCGTTTTTTCGCGTTTTCACGAACCCATCGAAATTTACGATGTATCTAATTCCGGTCATTTTTAATCGTTTCCGAAGTTCTAAAAACCTATGTCGATCGTAAATTTCCCGTACAACAAGAAAATACCAGTTTCGCTTTTGATTTTTGAGATTTTATCGACCTTAAGCGGGAAAAACGTTATTTTCGGTTTTTCGCACTTTTCTCCCAGAGTTTTTGAGCTATCGGGAAAAATGCCCCATAATTTTCATCGGGGCGAAATTGCCTATCGAATGGCATTTGTGAAATTTTCCTGCGGTAAAATTTTTTATTTTCCAACCCCCCGAGTCCCAAGGTTGAACATTAGGGTCGAAAAATCGACCTTTTTGAATTTCATCTTTTTTCCAAACTCTTAAAATCTATATCGATCGGAAATCGCGCGCTGATCACGAATCCATTGGGTAGTTTTGAGGTCGGGTAATAATTTATATGTGAAAAAGTGAAAAAACGTGAAATTTCAGCGTTTTTCGGGGATTTTGGACATTAGATTCGAACTATCGAACGAATAACCATGATTTTCGTAATGCGCGGAAAATTTCCGATCGAATAACGTAGTGTTGAAATATTTTTAGTAACAAAATTTTTGTCCCACCCACGGAGCTAGTTTTTTGGGGGGTAAACCCCTTTCGACCAAAAATCGCGATTTTCGAAAATTCACCACGGCCACAAAAATAGAGATATCCGGATTTTGCTTACGCCATTCTTCTCGTCTCGGCGAGGTCTTCAAAAAGTTTTCGGCACAAATTTCTGTAGGACTAACGCGAACCGAGCTACAGAAGCGCGAAAAGTTTCGCGTTTTCACGAACCCATCGAAATTTACGATGTATCTAATTCCGGTCATTTTTAATCGTTTCCGAAGTTCTAAAAACCTATGTCGATCGTAAATTTCCCGTACAACAAGAAAATACCGGTTTCGCTTTTGATTTTTGAGATTTTATCGACCTTAAGCGGGAAAAACGTTATTTTCGGTTTTTCGCACTTTTCTCCCAGAGTTTTTGAGCTATCGGGAAAAATGCCCCATAATTTTCATCGGGGCGAAATTGCCTATCGAATGGCATTTGTGAAATTGTCCTGCGGTAAAATTTTTTATTTTCCAACCCCCGGAGTCCCAAGGTTGAACATTAGGGTCGAAAAATCGACCTTTTTGAATTTCATCTTTTTTCCAAACTCTTAAAATCTATATCGATCGGAAATCGCGCGCTGATCACGAATCCATTGGGTAGTTTTGAGGTCGGGTAATAATTTATATGTGAAAAAGTGAAAAAACGTGAAATTTCAGCGTTTTTCGGGGATTTTGGACATTAGATTCGAACTATCGAACGAATAACCATGATTTTCGTAATGCGCGGGAAATTTCCGATCGAATAACGTAGTGTTGAAATATTTTTAGTGACAAAATTTTTGTCCCACCCACGGAGCTAGTTTTTTGGGGGGTAAACCCCTTTCGACCAAAAATCGCGATTTTCGAAAATTCACCACGGCCACAAAAATAGAGATATCCGGATTTTTCTTACGCCATTCTCCTCGTCTCGGCGAGGTCTTCAAAAAGTTTTCGGCACAAATTTCTGTAGGACTAACGCGAACCGAGCTACAGAAGCGCGAAAAGTTTCGCGTTTTCACGAACCCATCGAAATTTACGATGTATCTAATTCCGGTCATTTTTAATCGTTTCCGAAGTTCTAAAAACCTATGTCGATCGTAAATTTCCCGTACAACAAGAAAATACCGGTTTCGCTTTTGATTTTTGAGATTTTATCGACCTTAAGCGGGAAAAACGTTATTTTCGGTTTTTCGCACTTTTCTCCCAGAGTTTTTGAGCTATCGGGAAAAATGCCCCATAATTTTCATCGGGGCGAAATTGCCTATCGAATGGCATTTGTGAAATTGTCCTGCGGTAAAATTTTTTATTTTCCAACCCCCCGAGTCCCAAGGTTGAACATTAGGGTCGAAAAATCGACCTTTTTGAATTTCATCTTTTTTCCAAACTCTTAAAATCTATATCGATCGGAAATCGCGCGCTGATCACGAATCCATTGGGTAGTTTTGAGGTCGGGTAATAATTTATATGTGAAAAAGTGAAAAAACGTGAAATTTCAGCGTTTTTCGGGGATTTTGGACATTAGATTCGAACTATCGAACGAATAACCATGATTTTCGTAATGCGCGGGAAATTTCCGATCGAATAACGTAGTGTTGAAATATTTTTAGTGACAAAATTTTTGTCCCACCCACGGAGCTAGTTTTTTGGGGGGTAAACCCCTTTCGACCAAAAATCGCGATTTTCGAAAATTCACCACGGCCACAAAAATAGAGATATCCGGATTTTTCTTACGCCATTCTTCTCGTCTCGGCGAGGTCTTCAAAAAGTTTTCGGCACAAATTTCTGTAGGACTAACGCGAACCGAGCTACAGAAGCGCGAAAAGTCGTTTTTTCGCGTTTTCACGAACCCATCGAAATTTACGATGTATCTAATTCCGGTCATTTTTAATCGTTTCCGAAGTTCTAAAAACCTACGTCGATCGTAAATTTCCCGTACAACAAGAAAATACCGGTTTCGCTTTTGATTTTTGAGATTTTATCGACCTTAAGCGGGAAAAACGTTATTTTCGGTTTTTCGCACTTTTCTCCCAGAGTTTTTGAGCTATCGGGAAAAATGCCCCATAATTTTCATCGGGGCGAAATTGCCTATCGAATGGCATTTGTGAAATTTTCCTGCGGTAAAATTTTTTATTTTCCAACCCCCCGAGTCCCAAGGTTGAACATTAGGGTCGAAAAATCGACCTTTTTGAATTTCATCTTTTTTCCAAACTCTTAAAATCTATATCGATCGGAAATCGCGCGCTGATCACGAATCCATTGGGTAGTTTTGAGGTCGGGTAATAATTTATATGTGAAAAAGTGAAAAAACGTGAAATTTCAGCGTTTTTCGGGGATTTTGGACATTAGATTCGAACTATCGAACGAATAACCATGATTTTCGTAATGCGCGGGAAATTTCCGATCGAATAACGTAGTGTTGAAATATTTTTAGTGACAAAATTTTTGTCCCACCCACGGAGCTAGTTTTTTGGGGGGTAAACCCCTTTCGACCAAAAATCGCGATTTTCGAAAATTCACCACGGCCACAAAAATAGAGATATCCAGATTTTTCTTACGCCATTCTTCTCGTCTCGGCGAGGTCTTCAAAAAGTTTTCGGCACAAATTTCTGTAAGACTAACGCGAACCGAGCTACAGAAACGCGAAAAGTCGTTTTTTCGCGTTTTCACGAACCCATCGAAATTTACGATGTATCTAATTCCGGTCATTTTTAATCGTTTCCGAAGTTCTAAAAACCTATGTCGATCGTAAATTTCCCGTATAACAAGAAAATACCGGTTTCGCTTTTGATTTTTGAGATTTTATCGACCTTAAGCGGGAAAAACGTTATTTTCGGTTTTTCGCACTTTTCTCCCAGAATTTTTGAGCTATCGGGAAAAATGCCCCATAATTTTCATCGGGGCGAAATTGCCTATCGAATGGCATTTGTGAAATTTTCCTGCGGTAAAATTTTTTATTTTCCAACCCCCCGAGTCCCAAGGTTGAACATTAGGGTCGAAAAATCGACCTTTTTGAATTTCATCTTTTTTCCAAACTCTTAAAATCTATATCGATCGGAAATCGCGCGCTGATCACGAATCCATTGGGTAGTTTTGAGGTCGGGTAATAATTTATATGTGAAAAAGTGAAAAAACGTGAAATTTCAGCGTTTTTCGGGGATTTTGGACATTAGATTCGAACTATCGAACGAACAACCATGATTTTCGTAATGCGCGGGAAATTTCCGATCGAATAACGTAGTGTTGAAATATTTTTAGTGACAAAATTTTTGTCCCACCCACGGAGCTAGTTTTTTGGGGGGTAAACCCCTTTCGACCAAAAATCGCGATTTTCGAAAATTCACCACGGCCACAAAAATAGAGATATCCGGATTTTTCTTACGCCATTCTTCTCGTCTCGGCGAGGTCTTCAAAAAGTTTTCGGCACAAATTTCTGTAGGACTAACGCGAACCGAGCTACAGAAGCGCGAAAAGTCGTTTTTTCGCGTTTTCACGAACCCATCGAAATTTACGATGTATCTAATTCCGGTCATTTTTAATCGTTTCCGAAGTTCTAAAAACCTATGTCGATCGTAAATTTCCCGTACAACAAGAAAATACCGGTTTCGCTTTTGATTTTTGAGATTTTATCGACCTTAAGCGGGAAAAACGTTATTTTCGGTTTTTCGCACTTTTCTCCCAGAGTTTTTGAGCTATCGGGAAAAATGCCCCATAATTTTCATCGGGGCGAAATTGCCTATCGAATGGCATTTGTGAAATTGTCCTGCGGTAAAATTTTTTATTTTCCAACCCCCCGAGTCCCAAGGTTGAACATTAGGGTCGAAAAATCGACCTTTTTGAATTTCATCTTTTTTCCAAACTCTTAAAATCTATATCGATCGGAAATCGCGCGCTGATCACGAATCCATTGGGTAGTTTTGAGGTCGGGTAATAATTTATATGTGAAAAAGTGAAAAAACGTGAAATTTCAGCGTTTTTCGGGGATTTTGGACATTAGATTCGAACTATCGAACGAATAACCATGATTTTCGTAATGCGCGGGAAATTTCCGATCGAATAACGTAGTGTTGAAATATTTTTAGTGACAAAATTTTTGTCCCACCCACGGAGCTAGTTTTTTGGGGGGTAAACCCCTTTCGACCAAAAATCGCGATTTTCGAAAATTCACCACGGCCACAAAAATAGAGATATCCGGATTTTTCTTACGCCATTCTTCTCGTCTCGGCGAGGTCTTCAAAAAGTTTTCGGCACAAATTTCTGTAGGACTAACGCGAACCGAGCTACAGAAGCGCGAAAAGTCGTTTTTTCGCGTTTTCACGAACCCATCGAAATTTACGATGTATCTAATTCCGGTCATTTTTAATCGTTTCCGAAGTTCTAAAAACCTACGTCGATCGTAAATTTCCCGTACAACAAGAAAATACCGGTTTCGCTTTTGATTTTTGAGATTTTATCGACCTTAAGCGGGAAAAACGTTATTTTCGGTTTTTCGCACTTTTCTCCCAGAGTTTTTGAGCTATCGGGAAAAATGCCCCATAATTTTCATCGGGGCGAAATTGCCTATCGAATGGCATTTGTGAAATTTTCCTGCGGTAAAATTTTTTATTTTCCAACCCCCCGAGTCCCAAGGTTGAACATTAGGGTCGAAAAATCGACCTTTTTGAATTTCATCTTTTTTCCAAACTCTTAAAATCTATATCGATCGGAAATCGCGCGCTGATCACGAATCCATTGGGTAGTTTTGAGGTCGGGTAATAATTTATATGTGAAAAAGTGAAAAAACGTGAAATTTCAGCGTTTTTCGGGGATTTTGGACATTAGATTCGAACTATCGAACGAACAACCATGATTTTCGTAATGCGCGGGAAATTTCCGATCGAATAACGTAGTGTTGAAATATTTTTAGTGACAAAATTTTTGTCCCACCCACGGAGCTAGTTTTTTGGGGGGTAAACCCCTTTCGACCAAAAATCGCGATTTTCGAAAATTCACCACGGCCACAAAAATAGAGATATCCGGATTTTTCTTACGCCATTCTTCTCGTCTCGGCGAGGTCTTCAAAAAGTTTTCGGCACAAATTTCTGTAGGACTAACGCGAACCGAGCTACAGAAGCGCGAAAAGTCGTTTTTTCGCGTTTTCACGAACCCATCGAAATTTACGATGTATCTAATTCCGGTCATTTTTAATCGTTTCCGAAGTTCTAAAAACCTATGTCGATCGTAAATTTCCCGTACAACAAGAAAATACCGGTTTCGCTTTTGATTTTTGAGATTTTATCGACCTTAAGCGGGAAAAACGTTATTTTCGGTTTTTCGCACTTTTCTCCCAGAGTTTTTGAGCTATCGGGAAAAATGCCCCATAATTTTCATCGGGGCGAAATTGCCTATCGAATGGCATTTGTGAAATTTTCCTGCGGTAAAATTTTTTATTTTCCAACCCCCCGAGTCCCAAGGTTGAACATTAGGGTCGAAAAATCGACCTTTTTGAATTTCATCTTTTTTCCAAACTCTTACAATCTATATCGATCGGAAATCGCGCGCTGATCACGAATCCATTGGGTAGTTTTGAGGTCGGGTAATAATTTATATGTGAAAAAGTGAAAAAACGTGAAATTTCAGCGTTTTTCGGGGATTTTGGACATTAGATTCGAACTATCGAACGAACAACCATGATTTTCGTAATGCGCGGGAAATTTCCGATCGAATAACGTAGTGTTGAAATATTTTTAGTGACAAAATTTTTGTCCCACCCACGGAGCTAGTTTTTTGGGGGGTAAACCCCTTTCGACCAAAAATCGCGATTTTCGAAAATTCACCACGGCCACAAAAATAGAGATATCCGGATTTTTCTTACGCCATTCTTCTCGTCTCGGCGAGGTCTTCAAAAAGTTTTCGGCACAAATTTCTGTAGGACTAACGCGAACCGAGCTACAGAAGCGCGAAAAGTCGTTTTTTCGCGTTTTCACGAACCCATCGAAATTTACGATGTATCTAATTCCGGTCATTTTTAATCGTTTCCGAAGTTCTAAAAACCTATGTCGATCGTAAATTTCCCGTACAACAAGAAAATACCGGTTTCGCTTTTGATTTTTGAGATTTTATCGACCTTAAGCGGGAAAAACGTTATTTTCGGTTTTTCGCACTTTTCTCCCAGAGTTTTTGAGCTATCGGGAAAAATGCCCCATAATTTTCATCGGGGCGAAATTGCCTATCGAATGGCATTTGTGAAATTTTCCTGCGGTAAAATTTTTTATTTTCCAACCCCCCGAGTCCCAAGGTTGAACATTAGGGTCGAAAAATCGACCTTTTTGAATTTCATCTTTTTTCCAAACTCTTACAATCTATATCGATCGGAAATCGCGCGCTGATCACGAATCCATTGGGTAGTTTTGAGGTCGGGTAATAATTTATATGTGAAAAAGTGAAAAAACGTGAAATTTCAGCGTTTTTCGGGGATTTTGGACATTAGATTCGAACTATCGAACGAACAACCATGATTTTCGTAATGCGCGGGAAATTTCCGATCGAATAACGTAGTGTTGAAATATTTTTAGTGACAAAATTTTTGTCCCACCCACGGAGCTAGTTTTTTGGGGGGTAAACCCCTTTCGACCAAAAATCGCGATTTTCGAAAATTCACCACGGCCACAAAAATAGAGATATCCGGATTTTTCTTACGCCATTCTTCTCGTCTCGGCGAGGTCTTCAAAAAGTTTTTGGCACAAATTTCTGTAGGACTAACGCGAACCGAGCTACAGAAGCGCGAAAAGTCGTTTTTTCGCGTTTTCACGAACCCATCGAAATTTACGATGTATCTAATTCCGGTCATTTTTAATCGTTTCCGAAGTTCTAAAAACCTATGTCGATCGTAAATTTCCCGTACAACAAGAAAATACCGGTTTCGCTTTTGATTTTTGAGATTTTATCGACCTTAAGCGGGAAAAACGTTATTTTCGGTTTTTCGCACTTTTCTCCCAGAGTTTTTGAGCTATCGGGAAAAATGCCCCATAATTTTCATCGGGGCGAAACTGCCTATCGAATGGCATTTGTGAAATTTTCCTGCGGTAAAATTTTTTATTTTCCAACCCCCCGAGTCCCAAGGTTGAACATTAGGGTCGAAAAATCGACCTTTTTGAATTTCATCTTTTTTCCAAACTCTTACAATCTATATCGATCGGAAATCGCGCGCTGATCACGAATCCATTGGGTAGTTTTGAGGTCGGGTAATAATTTATATGTGAAAAAGTGAAAAAACGTGAAATTTCAGCGTTTTTCGGGGATTTTGGACATTAGATTCGAACTATCGAACGAATAACCATGATTTTCGTAATGCGCGGGAAATTTCCGATCGAATAACGTAGTGTTGAAATATTTTTAGTGACAAAATTTTTGTCCCACCCACGGAGCTAGTTTTTTGGGGGGTAAACCCCTTTCGACCAAAAATCGCGATTTTCGAAAATTCACCACGGCCACAAAAATAGAGATATCCGGATTTTTCTTACGCCATTCTTCTCGTCTCGGCGAGGTCTTCAAAAAGTTTTCGGCACAAATTTCTGTAGGACTAACGCGAACCGAGCTACAGAAGCGCGAAAAGTCGTTTTTTCGCGTTTTCACGAACCCATCGAAATTTACGATGTATCTAATTCCGGTCATTTTTAATCGTTTCCGAAGTTCTAAAAACCTATGTCGATCGTAAATTTCCCGTACAACAAGAAAATACCGGTTTCGCTTTTGATTTTTGAGATTTTATCGACCTTAAGCGGGAAAAACGTTATTTTCGGTTTTTCGCACTTTTCTCCCAGAGTTTTTGAGCTATCGGGAAAAATGCCCCATAATTTTCATCGGGGCGAAATTGCCTATCGAATGGCATTTGTGAAATTTTCCTGCGGTAAAATTTTTTATTTTCCAACCCCCCGAGTCCCAAGGTTGAACATTAGGGTCGAAAAATCGACCTTTTTGAATTTCATCTTTTTTCCAAACTCTTACAATCTATATCGATCGGAAATCGCGCGCTGATCACGAATCCATTGGGTAGTTTTGAGGTCGGGTAATAATTTATATGTGAAAAAGTGAAAAAACGTGAAATTTCAGCGTTTTTCGGGGATTTTGGACATTAGATTCGAACTATCGAACGAACAACCATGATTTTCGTAATGCGCGGGAAATTTCCGATCGAATAACGTAGTGTTGAAATATTTTTAGTGACAAAATTTTTGTCCCACCCACGGAGCTAGTTTTTTGGGGGGTAAACCCCTTTCGACCAAAAATCGCGATTTTCGAAAATTCACCACGGCCACAAAAATAGAGATATCCGGATTTTTCTTACGCCATTCTTCTCGTCTCGGCGAGGTCTTCAAAAAGTTTTCGGCACAAATTTCTGTAGGACTAACGCGAACCGAGCTACAGAAGCGCGAAAAGTCGTTTTTTCGCGTTTTCACGAACCCATCGAAATTTACGATGTATCTAATTCCGGTCATTTTTAATCGTTTCCGAAGTTCTAAAAACCTATGTCGATCGTAAATTTCCCGTACAACAAGAAAATACCGGTTTCGCTTTTGATTTTTGAGATTTTATCGACCTTAAGCGGGAAAAACGTTATTTTCGGTTTTTCGCACTTTTCTCCCAGAGTTTTTGAGCTATCGGGAAAAATGCCCCATAATTTTCATCGGGGCGAAATTGCCTATCGAATGGCATTTGTGAAATTTTCCTGCGGTAAAATTTTTTATTTTCCAACCCCCCGAGTCCCAAGGTTGAACATTAGGGTCGAAAAATCGACCTTTTTGAATTTCATCTTTTTTCCAAACTCTTACAATCTATATCGATCGGAAATCGCGCGCTGATCACGAATCCATTGGGTAGTTTTGAGGTCGGGTAATAATTTATATGTGAAAAAGTGAAAAAACGTGAAATTTCAGCGTTTTTCGGGGATTTTGGACATTAGATTCGAACTATCGAACGAACAACCATGATTTTCGTAATGCGCGGGAAATTTCCGATCGAATAACGTAGTGTTGAAATATTTTTAGTGACAAAATTTTTGTCCCACCCACGGAGCTAGTTTTTTGGGGGGTAAACCCCTTTCGACCAAAAATCGCGATTTTCGAAAATTCACCACGGCCACAAAAATAGAGATATCCGGATTTTTCTTACGCCATTCTTCTCGTCTCGGCGAGGTCTTCAAAAAGTTTTCGGCACAAATTTCTGTAGGACTAACGCGAACCGAGCTACAGAAGCGCGAAAAGTCGTTTTTTCGCGTTTTCACGAACCCATCGAAATTTACGATGTATCTAATTCCGGTCATTTTTAATCGTTTCCGAAGTTCTAAAAACCTATGTCGATCGTAAATTTCCCGTACAACAAGAAAATACCGGTTTCGCTTTTGATTTTTGAGATTTTATCGACCTTAAGCGGGAAAAACGTTATTTTCGGTTTTTCGCACTTTTCTCCCAGAGTTTTTGAGCTATCGGGAAAAATGCCCCATAATTTTCATCGGGGCGAAATTGCCTATCGAATGGCATTTGTGAAATTTTCCTGCGGTAAAATTTTTTATTTTCCAACCCCCCGAGTCCCAAGGTTGAACATTAGGGTCGAAAAATCGACCTTTTTGAATTTCATCTTTTTTCCAAACTCTTACAATCTATATCGATCGGAAATCGCGCGCTGATCACGAATCCATTGGGTAGTTTTGAGGTCGGGTAATAATTTATATGTGAAAAAGTGAAAAAACGTGAAATTTCAGCGTTTTTCGGGGATTTTGGACATTAGATTCGAACTATCGAACGAACAACCATGATTTTCGTAATGCGCGGGAAATTTCCGATCGAATAACGTAGTGTTGAAATATTTTTAGTGACAAAATTTTTGTCCCACCCACGGAGCTAGTTTTTTGGGGGGTAAACCCCTTTCGACCAAAAATCGCGATTTTCGAAAATTCACCACGGCCACAAAAATAGAGATATCCGGATTTTTCTTACGCCATTCTTCTCGTCTCGGCGAGGTCTTCAAAAAGTTTTTGGCACAAATTTCTGTAGGACTAACGCGAACCGAGCTACAGAAGCGCGAAAAGTCGTTTTTTCGCGTTTTCACGAACCCATCGAAATTTACGATGTATCTAATTCCGGTCATTTTTAATCGTTTCCGAAGTTCTAAAAACCTATGTCGATCGTAAATTTCCCGTACAACAAGAAAATACCGGTTTCGCTTTTGATTTTTGAGATTTTATCGACCTTAAGCGGGAAAAACGTTATTTTCGGATTTTCGCACTTTTCTCCCAGAGTTTTTGAGCTATCGGGAAAAATGCCCCATAATTTTCATCGGGGCGAAAGTGCCTATCGAATGGCATTTGTAAAATTTTCCTGCGGTAAAATTTTTTATTTTCCAACCCCCCGAGTCCCAAGGTTGAACATTAGGGTCGAAAAATCGACCTTTTTGAATTTCATCTTTTTTCCAAACTCTTAAAATCTATATCGATCGGAAATCGCGCGCTGATCACGAATCCATTGGGTAGTTTTGAGGTCGGGTAATAATTTATATGTGAAAAAGTGAAAAAACGTGAAATTTCAGCGTTTTTCGGGGATTTTGGACATTAGATTCGAACTATCGAACGAATAACCATGATTTTCATAATGCGCGGGAAATTTCCGATCGAATAACGTAGTGTTGAAATATTTTTAGTGACAAAATTTTTGTCCCACCCACGGAGCTAGTTTTTTGGGGGGTAAACCCCTTTCGACCAAAAATCGCGATTTTCGAAAATTCACCACGGCCACAAAAATAGAGATATCCGGATTTTTCTTACGCCATTCTTCTCGTCTCGGCGAGGTCTTCAAAAAGTTTTCGGCACAAATTTCTGTAGGACTAACGCGAACCGAGCTACAGAAGCGCGAAAAGTCGTTTTTTCGCGTTTTCACGAACCCATCGAAATTTACGATGTATCTAATTCCGGTCATTTTTAATCGTTTCCGAAGTTCTAAAAACCTATGTCGATCGTAAATTTCCCGTACAACAAGAAAATACCGGTTTCGCTTTTGATTTTTGAGATTTTATCGACCTTAAGCGGGAAAAACGTTATTTTCGGTTTTTCGCACTTTTCTCCCAGAGTTTTTGAGCTATCGGGAAAAATGCCCCATAATTTTCATCGGGGCGAAACTGCCTATCGAATGGCATTTGTGAAATTTTCCTGCGGTAAAATTTTTTATTTTCCAACCCCCCGAGTCCCAAGGTTGAACATTAGGGTCGAAAAATCGACCTTTTTGAATTTCATCTTTTTTCCAAACTCTTAAAATCTATATCGATCGGAAATCGCGCGCTGATCACGAATCCATTGGGTAGTTTTGAGGTCGGGTAATAATTTATATGTGAAAAAGTGAAAAAACGTGAAATTTCAGCGTTTTTCGGGGATTTAGGACATTAGATTCGAACTATCGAACGAATAACCATGATTTTCGTAATGCGCGGGAAATTTCCGATCGAATAACGTAGTGTTGAAATATTTTTAGTGACAAAATTTTTGTCCCACCCACGGAGCTAGTTTTTTGGGGGGTAAACCCCTTTCGACCAAAAATCGCGATTTTCGAAAATTCACCACGGCCACAAAAATAGAGATATCCGGATTTTTCTTACGCCATTCTTCTCGTCTCGGCGAGGTCTTCAAAAAGTTTTCGGCACAAATTTCTGTAGGACTAACGCGAACCGAGCTACAGAAGCGCGAAAAGTCGTTTTTTCGCGTTTTCACGAACCCATCGAAATTTACGATGTATCTAATTCCGGTCATTTTTAATCGTTTCCGAAGTTCTAAAAACCTATGTCGATCGTAAATTTCCCGTACAACAAGAAAATACCGGTTTCGCTTTTGATTTTTGAGATTTTATCGACCTTAAGCGGGAAAAACGTTATTTTCGGATTTTCGCACTTTTCTCCCAGAGTTTTTGAGCTATCGGGAAAAATGCCCCATAATTTTCATCGGGGCGAAAGTGCCTATCGAATGGCATTTGTAAAATTTTCCTGCGGTAAAATTTTTTATTTTCCAACCCCCCGAGTCCCAAGGTTGAACATTAGGGTCGAAAAATCGACCTTTTTGAATTTCATCTTTTTTCCAAACTCTTAAAATCTATATCGATCGGAAATCGCGCGCTGATCACGAATCCATTGGGTAGTTTTGAGGTCGGGTAATAATTTATATGTGAAAAAGTGAAAAAACGTGAAATTTCAGCGTTTTTCGGGGATTTTGGACATTAGATTCGAACTATCGAACGAATAACCATGATTTTCATAATGCGCGGGAAATTTCCGATCGAATAACGTAGTGTTGAAATATTTTTAGTGACAAAATTTTTGTCCCACCCACGGAGCTAGTTTTTTGGGGGGTAAACCCCTTTCGACCAAAAATCGCGATTTTCGAAAATTCACCACGGCCACAAAAATAGAGATATCCGGATTTTTCTTACGCCATTCTTCTCGTCTCGGCGAGGTCTTCAAAAAGTTTTCGGCACAAATTTCTGTAGGACTAACGCGAACCGAGCTACAGATGCGCGAAAAGTCGTTTTTTCGCGTTTTCACGAACCCATCGAAATTTACGATGTATCTAATTCCGGTCATTTTTAATCGTTTCCGAAGTTCTAAAAACCTATGTCGATCGTAAATTTCCCGTACAACAAGAAAATACCGGTTTCGCTTTTGATTTTTGAGATTTTATCGACCTTAAGCGGGAAAAACGTTATTTTCGGTTTTTCGCACTTTTCTCCCAGAGTTTTTGAGCTATCGGGAAAAATGCCCCATAATTTTCATCGGGGCGAAATTGCCTATCGAATGGCATTTGTGAAATTTTCCTGCGGTAAAATTTTTTATTTTCCAACCCCCCGAGTCCCAAGGTTGAACATTAGGGTCGAAAAATCGACCTTTTTGAATTTCATCTTTTTTCCAAACTCTGACAATCTATATCGATCGGAAATCGCGCGCTGATCACGAATCCATTGGGTAGTTTTGTGGTCGGGTAATAATTTATATGTGAAAAAGTGAAAAAACGTGAAATTTCAGCGTTTTTCGGGGATTTTGGACATTAGATTCGAACTATCGAACGAATAACCATGATTTTCGTAATGCGCGGGAAATTTCCGATCGAATAACGTAGTGTTGAAATATTTTTAGTGACAAAATTTTTGTCCCACCCACGGAGCTAGTTTTTTGGGGGGTAAACCCCTTTCGACCAAAAATCGCGATTTTCGAAAATTCACCACGGCCACAAAAATAGAGATATCCGGATTTTTCTTACGCCATTCTTCTCGTCTCGGCGAGGTCTTCAAAAAGTTTTCGGCACAAATTTCTGTAGGACTAACGCGAACCGAGCTACAGAAGCGCGAAAAGTCGTTTTTTCGCGTTTTCACGAACCCATCGAAATTTACGATGTATCTAATTCCGGTCATTTTTAATCGTTTCCGAAGTTCTAAAAACCTATGTCGATCGTAAATTTCCCGTACAACAAGAAAATACCGGTTTCGCTTTTGATTTTTGAGATTTTATCGACCTTAAGCGGGAAAAACGTTATTTTCGGTTTTTCGCACTTTTCTCCCAGAGTTTTTGAGCTATCGGGAAAAATGCCCCATAATTTTCATCGGGGCGAAATTGCCTATCGAATGGCATTTGTGAAATTTTCCTGCGGTAAAATTTTTTATTTTCCAACCCCCCGAGTCCCAAGGTTGAACATTAGGGTCGAAAAATCGACCTTTTTGAATTTCATCTTTTTTCCAAACTCTGACAATCTATATCGATCGGAAATCGCGCGCTGATCACGAATCCATTGGGTAGTTTTGAGGTCGGGTAATAATTTATATGTGAAAAAGTGAAAAAACGTGAAATTTCAGCGTTTTTCGGGGATTTTGGACATTAGATTCGAACTATCGAACGAATAACCATGATTTTCGTAATGCGCGGGAAATTTCCGATCGAATAACGTAGTGTTGAAATATTTTTAGTGACAAAATTTTTGTCCCACCCACGGAGCTAGTTTTTTGGGGGGTAAACCCCTTTCGACCAAAAATCGCGATTTTCGAAAATTCACCACGGCCACAAAAATAGAGATATCCGGATTTTTCTTACGCCATTCTTCTCGTCTCGGCGAGGTCTTCAAAAAGTTTTCGGCACAAATTTCTGTAGGACTAACGCGAACCGAGCTACAGAAGCGCGAAAAGTCGTTTTTTCGCGTTTTCACGAACCCATCGAAATTTACGATGTATCTAATTCCGGTCATTTTTAATCGTTTCCGAAGTTCTAAAAACCTATGTCGATCGTAAATTTCCCGTACAACAAGAAAATACCGGTTTCGCTTTTGATTTTTGAGATTTTATCGACCTTAAGCGGGAAAAACGTTATTTTCGGTTTTTCGCACTTTTCTCCCAGAGTTTTTGAGCTATCGGGAAAAATGCCCCATAATTTTCATCGGGGCGAAATTGCCTATCGAATGGCATTTGTGAAATTTTCCTGCGGTAAAATTTTTTATTTTCCAACCCCCCGAGTCCCAAGGTTGAACATTAGGGTCGAAAAATCGACCTTTTTGAATTTCATCTTTTTTCCAAACTCTTAAAATCTATATCGATCGGAAATCGCGCGCTGATCACGAATCCATTGGGTAGTTTTGAGGTCGGGTAATAATTTATATGTGAAAAAGTGAAAAAACGTGAAATTTCAGCGTTTTTCGGGGATTTTGGACATTAGATTCGAACTATCGAACGAATAACCATGATTTTCGTAATGCGCGGGAAATTTCCGATCGAATAACGTAGTGTTGAAATATTTTTAGTGACAAAATTTTTGTCCCACCCACGGAGCTAGTTTTTTGGGGGGTAAACCCCTTTCGACCAAAAATCGCGATTTTCGAAAATTCACCACGGCCACAAAAATAGAGATATCCGGATTTTTCTTACGCCATTCTTCTCGTCTCGGCGAGGTCTTCAAAAAGTTTTCGGCACAAATTTCTGTAGGACTAACGCGAACCGAGCTACAGAAGCGCGAAAAGTCGTTTTTTCGCGTTTTCACGAACCCATCGAAATTTACGATGTATCTAATTCCGGTCATTTTTAATCGTTTCCGAAGTTCTAAAAACCTATGTCGATCGTAAATTTCCCGTACAACAAGAAAATACCGGTTTCGCTTTTGATTTTTGAGATTTTATCGACCTTAAGCGGGAAAAACGTTATTTTCGGTTCTTCGCACTTTTCTCCCAGAGTTTTTGAGCTATCGGGAAAAATGCCCCATAATTTTCATCGGGGCGAAATTGCCTATCGAATGGCATTTGTGAAATTTTCCTGCGGTAAAATTTTTTATTTTCCAACCCCCCGAGTCCCAAGGTTGAACATTAGGGTCGAAAAATCGACCTTTTTGAATTTCATCTTTTTTCCAAACTCTTAAAATCTATATCGATCGGAAATCGCGCGCTGATCACAAATCCATTGGGTAGTTTTGAGGTCGGGTAATAATTTATATGTGAAAAAGTGAAAAAACATGAAATTTCAGCGTTTTTCGGGGATTTTGGACATTAGATTCGAACTATCGAACGAATAACCATGATTTTCATAATGCGCGGGAAATTTCCGATCGAATAACGTAGTGTTGAAATATTTTTAGTGACAAAATTTTTGTCCCACCCACGGAGCTAGTTTTTTTGGGGGGTAAACCCCTTTCGACCAAAAATCGCGATTTTCGAAAATTCACCACGGCCACAAAAATAGAGATATCCGGATTTTTCTTACGCCATTCTTCTCGTCTCGGCGAGGTCTTCAAAAAGTTTTCGGCACAAATTTCTGTAGGACTAACGCGAACCGAGCTACAGAAGCGCGAAAAGTCGTTTTTTCGCGTTTTCACGAACCCATCGAAATTTACGATGTATCTAATTCCGGTCATTTTTAATCGTTTCCGAAGTTCTAAAAACCTATGTCGATCGTAAATTTCCCGTACAACAAGAAAATACCGGTTTCGCTTTTGATTTTTGAGATTTTATCGACCTTAAGCGGGAAAAACGTTATTTTCGGATTTTCGCACTTTTCTCCCAGAGTTTTTGAGCTATCGGGAAAAATGCCCCATAATTTTCATCGGGGCGAAAGTGCCTATCGAATGGCATTTGTAAAATTTTCCTGCGGTAAAATTTTTTATTTTCCAACCCCCCGAGTCCCAAGGTTGAACATTAGGGTCGAAAAATCGACCTTTTTGAATTTCATCTTTTTTCCAAACTCTTAAAATCTATATCGATCGGAAATCGCGCGCTGATCACGAATCCATTGGGTAGTTTTGAGGTCGGGTAATAATTTATATGTGAAAAAGTGAAAAAACGTGAAATTTCAGCGTTTTTCGGGGATTTTGGACATTAGATTCGAACTATCGAACGAATAACCATGATTTTCATAATGCGCGGGAAATTTCCGATCGAATAACGTAGTGTTGAAATATTTTTAGTGACAAAATTTTTGTCCCACCCACGGAGCTAGTTTTTTGGGGGGTAAACCCCTTTCGACCAAAAATCGCGATTTTCGAAAATTCACCACGGCCACAAAAATAGAGATATCCGGATTTTTCTTACGCCATTCTTCTCGTCTCGGCGAGGTCTTCAAAAAGTTTTCGGCACAAATTTCTGTAGGACTAACGCGAACCGAGCTACAGATGCGCGAAAAGTCGTTTTTTCGCGTTTTCACGAACCCATCGAAATTTACGATGTATCTAATTCCGGTCATTTTTAATCGTTTCCGAAGTTCTAAAAACCTATGTCGATCGTAAATTTCCCGTACAACAAGAAAATACCGGTTTCGCTTTTGATTTTTGAGATTTTATCGACCTTAAGCGGGAAAAACGTTATTTTCGGTTTTTCGCACTTTTCTCCCAGAGTTTTTGAGCTATCGGGAAAAATGCCCCATAATTTTCATCGGGGCGAAATTGCCTATCGAATGGCATTTGTGAAATTTTCCTGCGGTAAAATTTTTTATTTTCCAACCCCCCGAGTCCCAAGGTTGAACATTAGGGTCGAAAAATCGACCTTTTTGAATTTCATCTTTTTTCCAAACTCTGACAATCTATATCGATCGGAAATCGCGCGCTGATCACGAATCCATTGGGTAGTTTTGTGGTCGGGTAATAATTTATATGTGAAAAAGTGAAAAAACGTGAAATTTCAGCGTTTTTCGGGGATTTTGGACATTAGATTCGAACTATCGAACGAATAACCATGATTTTCGTAATGCGCGGGAAATTTCCGATCGAATAACGTAGTGTTGAAATATTTTTAGTGACAAAATTTTTGTCCCACCCACGGAGCTAGTTTTTTGGGGGGTAAACCCCTTTCGACCAAAAATCGCGATTTTCGAAAATTCACCACGGCCACAAAAATAGAGATATCCGGATTTTTCTTACGCCATTCTTCTCGTCTCGGCGAGGTCTTCAAAAAGTTTTCGGCACAAATTTCTGTAGGACTAACGCGAACCGAGCTACAGAAGCGCGAAAAGTCGTTTTTTCGCGTTTTCACGAACCCATCGAAATTTACGATGTATCTAATTCCGGTCATTTTTAATCGTTTCCGAAGTTCTAAAAACCTATGTCGATCGTAAATTTCCCGTACAACAAGAAAATACCGGTTTCGCTTTTGATTTTTGAGATTTTATCGACCTTAAGCGGGAAAAACGTTATTTTCGGTTTTTCGCACTTTTCTCCCAGAGTTTTTGAGCTATCGGGAAAAATGCCCCATAATTTTCATCGGGGCGAAATTGCCTATCGAATGGCATTTGTGAAATTTTCCTGCGGTAAAATTTTTTATTTTCCAACCCCCCGAGTCCCAAGGTTGAACATTAGGGTCGAAAAATCGACCTTTTTGAATTTCATCTTTTTTCCAAACTCTGACAATCTATATCGATCGGAAATCGCGCGCTGATCACGAATCCATTGGGTAGTTTTGAGGTCGGGTAATAATTTATATGTGAAAAAGTGAAAAAACGTGAAATTTCAGCGTTTTTCGGGGATTTTGGACATTAGATTCGAACTATCGAACGAATAACCATGATTTTCGTAATGCGCGGGAAATTTCCGATCGAATAACGTAGTGTTGAAATATTTTTAGTGACAAAATTTTTGTCCCACCCACGGAGCTAGTTTTTTGGGGGGTAAACCCCTTTCGACCAAAAATCGCGATTTTCGAAAATTCACCACGGCCACAAAAATAGAGATATCCGGATTTTTCTTACGCCATTCTTCTCGTCTCGGCGAGGTCTTCAAAAAGTTTTCGGCACAAATTTCTGTAGGACTAACGCGAACCGAGCTACAGAAGCGCGAAAAGTCGTTTTTTCGCGTTTTCACGAACCCATCGAAATTTACGATGTATCTAATTCCGGTCATTTTTAATCGTTTCCGAAGTTCTAAAAACCTATGTCGATCGTAAATTTCCCGTACAACAAGAAAATACCGGTTTCGCTTTTGATTTTTGAGATTTTATCGACCTTAAGCGGGAAAAACGTTATTTTCGGTTTTTCGCACTTTTCTCCCAGAGTTTTTGAGCTATCGGGAAAAATGCCCCATAATTTTCATCGGGGCGAAATTGCCTATCGAATGGCATTTGTGAAATTTTCCTGCGGTAAAATTTTTTATTTTCCAACCCCCCGAGTCCCAAGGTTGAACATTAGGGTCGAAAAATCGACCTTTTTGAATTTCATCTTTTTTCCAAACTCTTAAAATCTATATCGATCGGAAATCGCGCGCTGATCACGAATCCATTGGGTAGTTTTGAGGTCGGGTAATAATTTATATGTGAAAAAGTGAAAAAACGTGAAATTTCAGCGTTTTTCGGGGATTTTGGACATTAGATTCGAACTATCGAACGAATAACCATGATTTTCGTAATGCGCGGGAAATTTCCGATCGAATAACGTAGTGTTGAAATATTTTTAGTGACAAAATTTTTGTCCCACCCACGGAGCTAGTTTTTTGGGGGGTAAACCCCTTTCGACCAAAAATCGCGATTTTCGAAAATTCACCACGGCCACAAAAATAGAG
The DNA here is from genome assembly GCA_951802705.1 of Netelia virgata. NCBI lineage: Eukaryota > Metazoa > Arthropoda > Insecta > Hymenoptera > Ichneumonidae > Netelia > Netelia virgata. Next base: position 21,290 of record OX637867.1, on the reverse strand, counting down.
ATATCCGGATTTTTCTTACGCCATTCTTCTCGTCTCGGCGAGGTCTTCAAAAAGTTTTCGGCACAAATTTCTGTAGGACTAACGCGAACCGAGCTACAGAAGCGCGAAAAGTCGTTTTTTCGCGTTTTCACGAACCCATCGAAATTTACGATGTATCTAATTCCGGTCATTTTTAATCGTTTCCGAAGTTCTAAAAACCTATGTCGATCGTAAATTTCCCGTACAACAAGAAAATACCGGTTTCGCTTTTGATTTTTGAGATTTTATCGACCTTAAGCGGGAAAAACGTTATTTTCGGTTTTTCGCACTTTTCTCCCAGAGTTTTTGAGCTATCGGGAAAAATGCCCCATAATTTTCATCGGGGCGAAATTGCCTATCGAATGGCATTTGTGAAATTTTCCTGCGGTAAAATTTTTTATTTTCCAACCCCCCGAGTCCCAAGGTTGAACATTAGGGTCGAAAAATCGACCTTTTTGAATTTCATCTTTTTTCCAAACTCTTAAAATCTATATCGATCGGAAATCGCGCGCTGATCACGAATCCATTGGGTAGTTTTGAGGTCGGGTAATAATTTATATGTGAAAAAGTGAAAAAACGTGAAATTTCAGCGTTTTTCGGGGATTTTGGACATTAGATTCGAACTATCGAACGAATAACCATGATTTTCGTAATGCGCGGGAAATTTCCGATCGAATAACGTAGTGTTGAAATATTTTTAGTGACAAAATTTTTGTCCCACCCACGGAGCTAGTTTTTTGGGGGGTAAACCCCTTTCGACCAAAAATCGCGATTTTCGAAAATTCACCACGGCCACAAAAATAGAGATATCCGGATTTTTCTTACGCCATTCTTCTCGTCTCGGCGAGGTCTTCAAAAAGTTTTTGGCACAAATTTCTGTAGGACTAACGCGAACCGAGCTACAGAAGCGCGAAAAGTCGTTTTTTCGCGTTTTCACGAACCCATCGAAATTTACGATGTATCTAATTCCGGTCATTTTTAATCGTTTCCGAAGTTCTAAAAACCTATGTCGATCGTAAATTTCCCGTACAACAAGAAAATACCGGTTTCGCTTTTGATTTTTGAGATTTTATCGACCTTAAGCGGGAAAAACGTTATTTTCGGTTTTTCGCACTTTTCTCCCAGAGTTTTTGAGCTATCGGGAAAAATGCCCCATAATTTTCATCGGGGCGAAACTGCCTATCGAATGGCATTTGTGAAATTTTCCTGCGGTAAAATTTTTTATTTTCCAACCCCCCGAGTCCCAAGGTTGAACATTAGGGTCGAAAAATCGACCTTTTTGAATTTCATCTTTTTTCCAAACTCTTAAAATCTATATCGATCGGAAATCGCGCGCTGATCACGAATCCATTGGGTAGTTTTGAGGTCGGGTAATAATTTATATGTGAAAAAGTGAAAAAACGTGAAATTTCAGCGTTTTTCGGGGATTTAGGACATTAGATTCGAACTATCGAACGAATAACCATGATTTTCGTAATGCGCGGGAAATTTCCGATCGAATAACGTAGTGTTGAAATATTTTTAGTGACAAAATTTTTGTCCCACCCACGGAGCTAGTTTTTTGGGGGGTAAACCCCTTTCGACCAAAAATCGCGATTTTCGAAAATTCACCACGGCCACAAAAATAGAGATATCCGGATTTTTCTTACGCCATTCTTCTCGTCTCGGCGAGGTCTTCAAAAAGTTTTCGGCACAAATTTCTGTAGGACTAACGCGAACCGAGCTACAGAAGCGCGAAAAGTCGTTTTTTCGCGTTTTCACGAACCCATCGAAATTTACGATGTATCTAATTCCGGTCATTTTTAATCGTTTCCGAAGTTCTAAAAACCTATGTCGATCGTAAATTTCCCGTACAACAAGAAAATACCGGTTTCGCTTTTGATTTTTGAGATTTTATCGACCTTAAGCGGGAAAAACGTTATTTTCGGTTTTTCGCACTTTTCTCCCAGAGTTTTTGAGCTATCGGGAAAAATGCCCCATAATTTTCATCGGGGCGAAATTGCCTATCGAATGGCATTTGTGAAATTTTCCTGCGGTAAAATTTTTTATTTTCCAACCCCCCGAGTCCCAAGGTTGAACATTAGGGTCGAAAAATCGACCTTTTTGAATTTCATCTTTTTTCCAAACTCTGACAATCTATATCGATCGGAAATCGCGCGCTGATCACGAATCCATTGGGTAGTTTTGTGGTCGGGTAATAATTTATATGTGAAAAAGTGAAAAAACGTGAAATTTCAGCGTTTTTCGGGGATTTTGGACATTAGATTCGAACTATCGAACGAATAACCATGATTTTCGTAATGCGCGGGAAATTTCCGATCGAATAACGTAGTGTTGAAATATTTTTAGTGACAAAATTTTTGTCCCACCCACGGAGCTAGTTTTTTGGGGGGTAAACCCCTTTCGACCAAAAATCGCGATTTTCGAAAATTCACCACGGCCACAAAAATAGAGATATCCGGATTTTTCTTACGCCATTCTTCTCGTCTCGGCGAGGTCTTCAAAAAGTTTTCGGCACAAATTTCTGTAGGACTAACGCGAACCGAGCTACAGAAGCGCGAAAAGTCGTTTTTTCGCGTTTTCACGAACCCATCGAAATTTACGATGTATCTAATTCCGGTCATTTTTAATCGTTTCCGAAGTTCTAAAAACCTATGTCGATCGTAAATTTCCCGTACAACAAGAAAATACCGGTTTCGCTTTTGATTTTTGAGATTTTATCGACCTTAAGCGGGAAAAACGTTATTTTCGGTTTTTCGCACTTTTCTCCCAGAGTTTTTGAGCTATCGGGAAAAATGCCCCATAATTTTCATCGGGGCGAAATTGCCTATCGAATGGCATTTGTGAAATTTTCCTGCGGTAAAATTTTTTATTTTCCAACCCCCCGAGTCCCAAGGTTGAACATTAGGGTCGAAAAATCGACCTTTTTGAATTTCATCTTTTTTCCAAACTCTGACAATCTATATCGATCGGAAATCGCGCGCTGATCACGAATCCATTGGGTAGTTTTGAGGTCGGGTAATAATTTATATGTGAAAAAGTGAAAAAACGTGAAATTTCAGCGTTTTTCGGGGATTTTGGACATTAGATTCGAACTATCGAACGAATAACCATGATTTTCGTAATGCGCGGGAAATTTCCGATCGAATAACGTAGTGTTGAAATATTTTTAGTGACAAAATTTTTGTCCCACCCACGGAGCTAGTTTTTTGGGGGGTAAACCCCTTTCGACCAAAAATCGCGATTTTCGAAAATTCACCACGGCCACAAAAATAGAGATATCCGGATTTTTCTTACGCCATTCTTCTCGTCTCGGCGAGGTCTTCAAAAAGTTTTCGGCACAAATTTCTGTAGGACTAACGCGAACCGAGCTACAGAAGCGCGAAAAGTCGTTTTTTCGCGTTTTCACGAACCCATCGAAATTTACGATGTATCTAATTCCGGTCATTTTTAATCGTTTCCGAAGTTCTAAAAACCTATGTCGATCGTAAATTTCCCGTACAACAAGAAAATACCGGTTTCGCTTTTGATTTTTGAGATTTTATCGACCTTAAGCGGGAAAAACGTTATTTTCGGTTTTTCGCACTTTTCTCCCAGAGTTTTTGAGCTATCGGGAAAAATGCCCCATAATTTTCATCGGGGCGAAATTGCCTATCGAATGGCATTTGTGAAATTTTCCTGCGGTAAAATTTTTTATTTTCCAACCCCCCGAGTCCCAAGGTTGAACATTAGGGTCGAAAAATCGACCTTTTTGAATTTCATCTTTTTTCCAAACTCTTAAAATCTATATCGATCGGAAATCGCGCGCTGATCACGAATCCATTGGGTAGTTTTGAGGTCGGGTAATAATTTATATGTGAAAAAGTGAAAAAACGTGAAATTTCAGCGTTTTTCGGGGATTTTGGACATTAGATTCGAACTATCGAACGAATAACCATGATTTTCGTAATGCGCGGGAAATTTCCGATCGAATAACGTAGTGTTGAAATATTTTTAGTGACAAAATTTTTGTCCCACCCACGGAGCTAGTTTTTTGGGGGGTAAACCCCTTTCGACCAAAAATCGCGATTTTCGAAAATTCACCACGGCCACAAAAATAGAGATATCCGGATTTTTCTTACGCCATTCTTCTCGTCTCGGCGAGGTCTTCAAAAAGTTTTCGGCACAAATTTCTGTAGGACTAACGCGAACCGAGCTACAGAAGCGCGAAAAGTCGTTTTTTCGCGTTTTCACGAACCCATCGAAATTTACGATGTATCTAATTCCGGTCATTTTTAATCGTTTCCGAAGTTCTAAAAACCTATGTCGATCGTAAATTTCCCGTACAACAAGAAAATACCGGTTTCGCTTTTGATTTTTGAGATTTTATCGACCTTAAGCGGGAAAAACGTTATTTTCGGTTTTTCGCACTTTTCTCCCAGAGTTTTTGAGCTATCGGGAAAAATGCCCCATAATTTTCATCGGGGCGAAATTGCCTATCGAATGGCATTTGTGAAATTTTCCTGCGGTAAAATTTTTTATTTTCCAACCCCCCGAGTCCCAAGGTTGAACATTAGGGTCGAAAAATCGACCTTTTTGAATTTCATCTTTTTTCCAAACTCTTAAAATCTATATCGATCGGAAATCGCGCGCTGATCACGAATCCATTGGGTAGTTTTGAGGTCGGGTAATAATTTATATGTGAAAAAGTGAAAAAACGTGAAATTTCAGCGTTTTTCGGGGATTTTGGACATTAGATTCGAACTATCGAACGAATAACCATGATTTTCGTAATGCGCGGGAAATTTCCGATCGAATAACGTAGTGTTGAAATATTTTTAGTGACAAAATTTTTGTCCCACCCACGGAGCTAGTTTTTTGGGGGGTAAACCCCTTTCGACCAAAAATCGCGATTTTCGAAAATTCACCACGGCCACAAAAATAGAGATATCCGGATTTTTCTTACGCCATTCTTCTCGTCTCGGCGAGGTCTTCAAAAAGTTTTCGGCACAAATTTCTGTAGGACTAACGCGAACCGAGCTACAGAAGCGCGAAAAGTCGTTTTTTCGCGTTTTCACGAACCCATCGAAATTTACGATGTATCTAATTCCGGTCATTTTTAATCGTTTCCGAAGTTCTAAAAACCTATGTCGATCGTAAATTTCCCGTACAACAAGAAAATACCGGTTTCGCTTTTGATTTTTGAGATTTTATCGACCTTAAGCGGGAAAAACGTTATTTTCGGTTTTTCGCACTTTTCTCCCAGAGTTTTTGAGCTATCGGGAAAAATGCCCCATAATTTTCATCGGGGCGAAATTGCCTATCGAATGGCATTTGTGAAATTTTCCTGCGGTAAAATTTTTTATTTTCCAACCCCCCGAGTCCCAAGGTTGAACATTAGGGTCGAAAAATCGACCTTTTTGAATTTCATCTTTTTTCCAAACTCTTAAAATCTATATCGATCGGAAATCGCGCGCTGATCACGAATCCATTGGGTAGTTTTGAGGTCGGGTAATAATTTATATGTGAAAAAGTGAAAAAACGTGAAATTTCAGCGTTTTTCGGGGATTTTGGACATTAGATTCGAACTATCGAACGAATAACCATGATTTTCGTAATGCGCGGGAAATTTCCGATCGAATAACGTAGTGTTGAAATATTTTTAGTGACAAAATTTTTGTCCCACCCACGGAGCTAGTTTTTTGGGGGGTAAACCCCTTTCGACCAAAAATCGCGATTTTCGAAAATTCACCACGGCCACAAAAATAGAGATATCCGGATTTTTCTTACGCCATTCTTCTCGTCTCGGCGAGGTCTTCAAAAAGTTTTCGGCACAAATTTCTGTAGGACTAACGCGAACCGAGCTACAGAAGCGCGAAAAGTCGTTTTTTCGCGTTTTCACGAACCCATCGAAATTTACGATGTATCTAATTCCGGTCATTTTTAATCGTTTCCGAAGTTCTAAAAACCTATGTCGATCGTAAATTTCCCGTACAACAAGAAAATACCGGTTTCGCTTTTGATTTTTGAGATTTTATCGACCTTAAGCGGGAAAAACGTTATTTTCGGTTTTTCGCACTTTTCTCCCAGAGTTTTTGAGCTATCGGGAAAAATGCCCCATAATTTTCATCGGGGCGAAATTGCCTATCGAATGGCATTTGTGAAATTTTCCTGCGGTAAAATTTTTTATTTTCCAACCCCCCGAGTCCCAAGGTTGAACATTAGGGTCGAAAAATCGACCTTTTTGAATTTCATCTTTTTTCCAAACTCTTAAAATCTATATCGATCGGAAATCGCGCGCTGATCACGAATCCATTGGGTAGTTTTGAGGTCGGGTAATAATTTATATGTGAAAAAGTGAAAAAACGTGAAATTTCAGCGTTTTTCGGGGATTTTGGACATTAGATTCGAACTATCGAACGAATAACCATGATTTTCGTAATGCGCGGGAAATTTCCGATCGAATAACGTAGTGTTGAAATATTTTTAGTGACAAAATTTTTGTCCCACCCACGGAGCTAGTTTTTTGGGGGGTAAACCCCTTTCGACCAAAAATCGCGATTTTCGAAAATTCACCACGGCCACAAAAATAGAGATATCCGGATTTTTCTTACGCCATTCTTCTCGTCTCGGCGAGGTCTTCAAAAAGTTTTCGGCACAAATTTCTGTAGGACTAACGCGAACCGAGCTACAGAAGCGCGAAAAGTCGTTTTTTCGCGTTTTCACGAACCCATCGAAATTTACGATGTATCTAATTCCGGTCATTTTTAATCGTTTCCGAAGTTCTAAAAACCTATGTCGATCGTAAATTTCCCGTACAACAAGAAAATACCGGTTTCGCTTTTGATTTTTGAGATTTTATCGACCTTAAGCGGGAAAAACGTTATTTTCGGTTTTTCGCACTTTTCTCCCAGAGTTTTTGAGCTATCGGGAAAAATGCCCCATAATTTTCATCGGGGCGAAATTGCCTATCGAATGGCATTTGTGAAATTTTCCTGCGGTAAAATTTTTTATTTTCCAACCCCCCGAGTCCCAAGGTTGAACATTAGGGTCGAAAAATCGACCTTTTTGAATTTCATCTTTTTTCCAAACTCTTAAAATCTATATCGATCGGAAATCGCGCGCTGATCACGAATCCATTGGGTAGTTTTGAGGTCGGGTAATAATTTATATGTGAAAAAGTGAAAAAACGTGAAATTTCAGCGTTTTTCGGGGATTTTGGACATTAGATTCGAACTATCGAACGAATAACCATGATTTTCGTAATGCGCGGGAAATTTCCGATCGAATAACGTAGTGTTGAAATATTTTTAGTGACAAAATTTTTGTCCCACCCACGGAGCTAGTTTTTTGGGGGGTAAACCCCTTTCGACCAAAAATCGCGATTTTCGAAAATTCACCACGGCCACAAAAATAGAGATATCCGGATTTTTCTTACGCCATTCTTCTCGTCTCGGCGAGGTCTTCAAAAAGTTTTCGGCACAAATTTCTGTAGGACTAACGCGAACCGAGCTACAGAAGCGCGAAAAGTCGTTTTTTCGCGTTTTCACGAACCCATCGAAATTTACGATGTATCTAATTCCGGTCATTTTTAATCGTTTCCGAAGTTCTAAAAACCTATGTCGATCGTAAATTTCCCGTACAACAAGAAAATACCGGTTTCGCTTTTGATTTTTGAGATTTTATCGACCTTAAGCGGGAAAAACGTTATTTTCGGTTTTTCGCACTTTTCTCCCAGAGTTTTTGAGCTATCGGGAAAAATGCCCCATAATTTTCATCGGGGCGAAATTGCCTATCGAATGGCATTTGTGAAATTTTCCTGCGGTAAAATTTTTTATTTTCCAACCCCCCGAGTCCCAAGGTTGAACATTAGGGTCGAAAAATCGACCTTTTTGAATTTCATCTTTTTTCCAAACTCTTAAAATCTATATCGATCGGAAATCGCGCGCTGATCACGAATCCATTGGGTAGTTTTGAGGTCGGGTAATAATTTATATGTGAAAAAGTGAAAAAACGTGAAATTTCAGCGTTTTTCGGGGATTTTGGACATTAGATTCGAACTATCGAACGAATAACCATGATTTTCGTAATGCGCGGGAAATTTCCGATCGAATAACGTAGTGTTGAAATATTTTTAGTGACAAAATTTTTGTCCCACCCACGGAGCTAGTTTTTTGGGGGGTAAACCCCTTTCGACCAAAAATCGCGATTTTCGAAAATTCACCACGGCCACAAAAATAGAGATATCCGGATTTTTCTTACGCCATTCTTCTCGTCTCGGCGAGGTCTTCAAAAAGTTTTCGGCACAAATTTCTGTAGGACTAACGCGAACCGAGCTACAGAAGCGCGAAAAGTCGTTTTTTCGCGTTTTCACGAACCCATCGAAATTTACGATGTATCTAATTCCGGTCATTTTTAATCGTTTCCGAAGTTCTAAAAACCTATGTCGATCGTAAATTTCCCGTACAACAAGAAAATACCGGTTTCGCTTTTGATTTTTGAGATTTTATCGACCTTAAGCGGGAAAAACGTTATTTTCGGTTTTTCGCACTTTTCTCCCAGAGTTTTTGAGCTATCGGGAAAAATGCCCCATAATTTTCATCGGGGCGAAATTGCCTATCGAATGGCATTTGTGAAATTTTCCTGCGGTAAAATTTTTTATTTTCCAACCCCCCGAGTCCCAAGGTTGAACATTAGGGTCGAAAAATCGACCTTTTTGAATTTCATCTTTTTTCCAAACTCTTAAAATCTATATCGATCGGAAATCGCGCGCTGATCACGAATCCATTGGGTAGTTTTGAGGTCGGGTAATAATTTATATGTGAAAAAGTGAAAAAACGTGAAATTTCAGCGTTTTTCGGGGATTTTGGACATTAGATTCGAACTATCGAACGAATAACCATGATTTTCGTAATGCGCGGGAAATTTCCAATCGAATAACGTAGTGTTGAAATATTTTTAGTGACAAAATTTTTGTCCCACCCACGGAGCTAGTTTTTTGGGGGGTAAACCCCTTTCGACCAAAAATCGCGATTTTCGAAAATTCACCACGGCCACAAAAATAGAGATATCCGGATTTTTCTTACGCCATTCTTCTCGTCTCGGCGAGGTCTTCAAAAAGTTTTCGGCACAAATTTCTGTAGGACTAACGCGAACCGAGCTACAGAAGCGCGAAAAGTCGTTTTTTCGCGTTTTCACGAACCCATCGAAATTTACGATGTATCTAATTCCGGTCATTTTTAATCGTTTCCGAAGTTCTAAAAACCTATGTCGATCGTAAATTTCCCGTACAACAAGAAAATACCGGTTTCGCTTTTGATTTTTGAGATTTTATCGACCTTAAGCGGGAAAAACGTTATTTTCGGTTTTTCGCACTTTTCTCCCAGAGTTTTTGAGCTATCGGGAAAAATGCCCCATAATTTTCATCGGGGCGAAATTGCCTATCGAATGGCATTTGTGAAATTTTCCTGCGGTAAAATTTTTTATTTTCCAACCCCCCGAGTCCCAAGGTTGAACATTAGGGTCGAAAAATCGACCTTTTTGAATTTCATCTTTTTTCCAAACTCTTACAATCTATATCGATCGGAAATCGCGCGCTGATCACGAATCCATTGGGTAGTTTTGAGGTCGGGTAATAATTTATATGTGAAAAAGTGAAAAAACGTGAAATTTCAGCGTTTTTCGGGGATTTTGGACATTAGATTCGAACTATCGAACGAATAACCATGATTTTCGTAATGCGCGGGAAATTTCCGATCGAATAACGTAGTGTTGAAATATTTTTAGTGACAAAATTTTTGTCCCACCCACGGAGCTAGTTTTTTGGGGGGTAAACCCCTTTCGACCAAAAATCGCGATTTTCGAAAATTCACCACGGCCACAAAAATAGAGATATCCGGATTTTTCTTACGCCATTCTTCTCGTCTCGGCGAGGTCTTCAAAAAGTTTTCGGCACAAATTTCTGTAGGACTAACGCGAACCGAGCTACAGAAGCGCGAAAAGTCGTTTTTTCGCGTTTTCACGAACCCATCGAAATTTACGATGTATCTAATTCCGGTCATTTTTAATCGTTTCCGAAGTTCTAAAAACCTATGTCGATCGTAAATTTCCCGTACAACAAGAAAATACCGGTTTCGCTTTTGATTTTTGAGATTTTATCGACCTTAAGCGGGAAAAACGTTATTTTCGGTTTTTCGCACTTTTCTCCCAGAGTTTTTGAGCTATCGGGAAAAATGCCCCATAATTTTCATCGGGGCGAAATTGCCTATCGAATGGCATTTGTGAAATTTTCCTGCGGTAAAATTTTTTATTTTCCAACCCCCCGAGTCCCAAGGTTGAACATTAGGGTCGAAAAATCGACCTTTTTGAATTTCATCTTTTTTCCAAACTCTTAAAATCTATATCGATCGGAAATCGCGCGCTGATCACGAATCCATTGGGTAGTTTTGAGGTCGGGTAATAATTTATATGTGAAAAAGTGAAAAAACGTGAAATTTCAGCGTTTTTCGGGGATTTTGGACATTAGATTCGAACTATCGAACGAATAACCATGATTTTCGTAATGCGCGGGAAATTTCCGATCGAATAACGTAGTGTTGAAATATTTTTAGTGACAAAATTTTTGTCCCACCCACGGAGCTAGTTTTTTGGGGGGTAAACCCCTTTCGACCAAAAATCGCGATTTTCGAAAATTCACCACGGCCACAAAAATAGAGATATCCGGATTTTTCTTACGCCATTCTTCTCGTCTCGGCGAGGTCTTCAAAAAGTTTTCGGCACAAATTTCTGTAGGACTAACGCGAACCGAGCTACAGAAGCGCGAAAAGTCGTTTTTTCGCGTTTTCACGAACCCATCGAAATTTACGATGTATCTAATTCCGGTCATTTTTAATCGTTTCCGAAGTTCTAAAAACCTATGTCGATCGTAAATTTCCCGTACAACAAGAAAATACCGGTTTCGCTTTTGATTTTTGAGATTTTATCGACCTTAAGCGGGAAAAACGTTATTTTCGGTTTTTCGCACTTTTCTCCCAGAGTTTTTGAGCTATCGGGAAAAATGCCCCATAATTTTCATCGGGGCGAAATTGCCTATCGAATGGCATTTGTGAAATTTTCCTGCGGTAAAATTTTTTATTTTCCAACCCCCCGAGTCCCAAGGTTGAACATTAGGGTCGAAAAATCGACCTTTTTGAATTTCATCTTTTTTCCAAACTCTTAAAATCTATATCGATCGGAAATCGCGCGCTGATCACGAATCCATTGGGTAGTTTTGAGGTCGGGTAATAATTTATATGTGAAAAAGTGAAAAAACGTGAAATTTCAGCGTTTTTCGGGGATTTTGGACATTAGATTCGAACTATCGAACGAACAACCATGATTTTCGTAATGCGCGGGAAATTTCCGATCGAATAACGTAGTGTTGAAATATTTTTAGTGACAAAATTTTTGTCCCACCCACGGAGCTAGTTTTTTGGGGGGTAAACCCCTTTCGACCAAAAATCGCGATTTTCGAAAATTCACCACGGCCACAAAAATAGAGATATCCGGATTTTTCTTACGCCATTCTTCTCGTCTCGGCGAGGTCTTCAAAAAGTTTTCGGCACAAATTTCTGTAGGACTAACGCGAACCGAGCTACAGAAGCGCGAAAAGTCGTTTTTTCGCGTTTTCACGAACCCATCGAAATTTACGATGTATCTAATTCCGGTCATTTTTAATCGTTTCCGAAGTTCTAAAAACCTATGTCGATCGTAAATTTCCCGTACAACAAGAAAATACCGGTTTCGCTTTTGATTTTTGAGATTTTATCGACCTTAAGCGGGAAAAACGTTATTTTAGGTTTTTCGCACTTTTCTCCCAGAGTTTTTGAGCTATCGGGAAAAATGCCCCATAATTTTCATCGGGGCGAAATTGCCTATCGAATGGCATTTGTGAAATTTTCCTGCGGTAAAATTTTTTATTTTCCAACCCCCCGAGTCCCAAGGTTGAACATTAGGGTCGAAAAATCGACCTTTTTGAATTTCATCTTTTTTCCAAACTCTTAAAATCTATATCGATCGGAAATCGCGCGCTGATCACGAATCCATTGGGTAGTTTTGAGGTCGGGTAATAATTTATATGTGAAAAAGTGAAAAAACGTGAAATTTCAGCGTTTTTCGGGGATTTTGGACATTAGATTCGAACTATCGAACAAACAACCATGATTTTCGTAATGCGCGGGAAATTTCCGATCGAATAACGTAGCGTTGAAATATTTTTAGTGACAAAATTTTTGTCCCACCCACGGAGCTAGTTTTTTGGGGGGTAAACCCCTTTCGACCAAAAATCGCGATTTTCGAAAATTCACCACGGCCACAAAAATAGAGATATCCGGATTTTTCTTACGCCATTCTTCTCGTCTCGGCGAGGTCTTCAAAAAGTTTTGGGCACAAATTTCTGTAGGACTAACGCGAACCGAGCTACAGAAGCGCGAAAAGTCGTTTTTTCGCGTTTTCACGAACCCATCGAAATTTACGATGTATCTAATTCCGGTCATTTTTAATCGTTTCCGAAGTTCTAAAAACCTATGTCGATCGTAAATTTCCCGTACAACAAGAAAATACCGGTTTCGCTTTTGATTTTTGAGATTTTATCGACCTTAAGCGGGAAAAACGTTATTTTCGGTTTTTCGCACTTTTCTCCCAGAGTTTTTGAGCTATCGGGAAAAATGCCCCATAATTTTCATCGGGGCGAAATTGCCTATCGAATGGCATTTGTGAAATTTTCCTGCGGTAAAATTTTTTATTTTCCAACCCCCCGAGTCCCAAGGTTGAACATTAGGGTCGAAAAATCGACCTTTTTGAATTTCATCTTTTTTCCAAACTCTTAAAATCTATATCGATCGGAAATCGCGCGCTGATCACGAATCCATTGGGTAGTTTTGAGGTCGGGTAATAATTTATATGTGAAAAAGTGAAAAAACGTGAAATTTCAGCGTTTTTCGGGGATTTTGGACATTAGATTCGAACTATCGAACAAACAACCATGATTTTCGTAATGCGCGGGAAATTTCCGATCGAATAACGTAGTGTTGAAATATTTTTAGTGACAAAATTTTTGTCCCACCCACGGAGCTAGTTTTTTGGGGGGTAAACCCCTTTCGACCAAAAATCGCGATTTTCGAAAATTCACCACGGCCACAAAAATAGAGATATCCGGATTTTTCTTACGCCATTCTTCTCGTCTCGGCGAGGTCTTCAAAAAGTTTTCGGCACAAATTTCTGTAGGACTAACGCGAACCGAGCTACAGAAGCGCGAAAAGTCGTTTTTTCGCGTTTTCACGAACCCATCGAAATTTACGATGTATCTAATTCCGGTCATTTTTAATCGTTTCCGAAGTTCTAAAAACCTATGTCGATCGTAAATTTCCCGTACAACAAGAAAATACCGGTTTCGCTTTTGATTTTTGAGATTTTATCGACCTTAAGCGGGAAAAACGTTATTTTCGGTTTTTCGCACTTTTCTCCCAGAGTTTTTGAGCTATCGGGAAAAATGCCCCATAATTTTCATCGGGGCGAAATTGCCTATCGAATGGCATTTGTGAAATTTTCCTGCGGTAAAATTTTTTATTTTCCAACCCCCCGAGTCCCAAGGTTGAACATTAGGGTCGAAAAATCGACCTTTTTGAATTTCATCTTTTTTCCAAACTCTTAAAATCTATATCGATCGGAAATCGCGCGCTGATCACGAATCCATTGGGTAGTTTTGAGGTCGGGTAATAATTTATATGTGAAAAAGTGAAAAAACGTGAAATTTCAGCGTTTTTCGGGGATTTTGGACATTAGATTCGAACTATCGAACAAACAACCATGATTTTCGTAATGCGCGGGAAATTTCCGATCGAATAACGTAGTGTTGAAATATTTTTAGTGACAAAATTTTTGTCCCACCCACGGAGCTAGTTTTTTGGGGGGTAAACCCCTTTCGACCAAAAATCGCGATTTTCGAAAATTCACCACGGCCACAAAAATAGAGATATCCGGATTTTTCTTACGCCATTCTTCTCGTCTCGGCGAGGTCTTCAAAAAGTTTTCGGCACAAATTTCTGTAGGACTAACGCGAACCGAGCTACAGAAGCGCGAAAAGTCGTTTTTTCGCGTTTTCACGAACCCATCGAAATTTACGATGTATCTAATTCCGGTCATTTTTAATCGTTTCCGAAGTTCTAAAAACCTATGTCGATCGTAAATTTCCCGTACAACAAGAAAATACCGGTTTCGCTTTTGATTTTTGAGATTTTATCGACCTTAAGCGGGAAAAACGTTATTTTCGGTTTTTCGCACTTTTCTCCCAGAGTTTTTGAGCTATCGGGAAAAATGCCCCATAATTTTCATCGGGGCGAAATTGCCTATCGAATGGCATTTGTGAAATTTTCCTGCGGTAAAATTTTTTATTTTCCAACCCCCCGAGTCCCAAGGTTGAACATTAGGGTCGAAAAATCGACCTTTTTGAATTTCATCTTTTTTCCAAACTCTTAAAATCTATATCGATCGGAAATCGCGCGCTGATCACGAATCCATTGGGTAGTTTTGAGGTCGGGTAATAATTTATATGTGAAAAAGTGAAAAAACGTGAAATTTCAGCGTTTTTCGGGGATTTTGGACATTAGATTCGAACTATCGAACGAATAACCATGATTTTCGTAATGCGCGGGAAATTTCCGATCGAATAACGTAGTGTTGAAATATTTTTAGTGACAAAATTTTTGTCCCACCCACGGAGCTAGTTTTTTGGGGGGTAAACCCCTTTCGACCAAAAATCGCGATTTTCGAAAATTCACCACGGCCACAAAAATAGAGATATCCGGATTTTTCTTACGCCATTCTTCTCGTCTCGGCGAGGTCTTCAAAAAGTTTTCGGCACAAATTTCTGTAGGACTAACGCGAACCGAGCTACAGAAGCGCGAAAAGTCGTTTTTTCGCGTTTTCACGAACCCATCGAAATTTACGATGTATCTAATTCCGGTCATTTTTAATCGTTTCCGAAGTTCTAAAAACCTATGTCGATCGTAAATTTCCCGTACAACAAGAAAATACCGGTTTCGCTTTTGATTTTTGAGATTTTATCGACCTTAAGCGGGAAAAACGTTATTTTAGGTTTTTCGCACTTTTCTCCCAGAGTTTTTGAGCTATCGGGAAAAATGCCCCATAATTTTCATCGGGGCGAAATTGCCTATCGAATGGCATTTGTGAAATTTTCCTGCGGTAAAATTTTTTATTTTCCAACCCCCCGAGTCCCAAGGTTGAACATTAGGGTCGAAAAATCGACCTTTTTGAATTTCATCTTTTTTCCAAACTCTTAAAATCTATATCGATCGGAAATCGCGCGCTGATCACGAATCCATTGGGTAGTTTTGAGGTCGGGTAATAATTTATATGTGAAAAAGTGAAAAAACGTGAAATTTCAGCGTTTTTCGGGGATTTTGGACATTAGATTCGAACTATCGAACAAACAACCATGATTTTCGTAATGCGCGGGAAATTTCCGATCGAATAACGTAGTGTTGAAATATTTTTAGTGACAAAATTTTTGTCCCACCCACGGAGCTAGTTTTTTGGGGGGTAAACCCCTTTCGACCAAAAATCGCGATTTTCGAAAATTCACCACGGCCACAAAAATAGAGATATCCGGATTTTTCTTACGCCATTCTTCTCGTCTCGGCGAGGTCTTCAAAAAGTTTTCGGCACAAATTTCTGTAGGACTAACGCGAACCGAGCTACAGAAGCGCGAAAAGTCGTTTTTTCGCGTTTTCACGAACCCATCGAAATTTACGATGTATCTAATTCCGGTCATTTTTAATCGTTTCCGAAGTTCTAAAAACCTATGTCGATCGTAAATTTCCCGTACAACAAGAAAATACCGGTTTCGCTTTTGATTTTTGAGATTTTATCGACCTTAAGCGGGAAAAACGTTATTTTCGGTTTTTCGCACTTTTCTCCCAGAGTTTTTGAGCTATCGGGAAAAATGCCCCATAATTTTCATCGGGGCGAAATTGCCTATCGAATGGCATTTGTGAAATTTTCCTGCGGTAAAATTTTTTATTTTCCAACCCCCCGAGTCCCAAGGTTGAACATTAGGGTCGAAAAATCGACCTTTTTGAATTTCATCTTTTTTCCAAACTCTTAAAATCTATATCGATCGGAAATCGCGCGCTGATCACGAATCCATTGGGTAGTTTTGAGGTCGGGTAATAATTTATATGTGAAAAAGTGAAAAAACGTGAAATTTCAGCGTTTTTCGGGGATTTTGGACATTAGATTCGAACTATCGAACGAACAACCATGATTTTCGTAATGCGCGGGAAATTTCCGATCGAATAACGTAGTGTTGAAATATTTTTAGTGAAAAAATTTTTGTCCCACCCACGGAGCTAGTTTTTTGGGGGGTAAACCCCTTTCGACCAAAAATCGCGATTTTCGAAAATTCACCACGGCCACAAAAATAGAGATATCCGGATTTTTCTTACGCCATTCTTCTCGTCTCGGCGAGGTCTTCAAAAAGTTTTCGGCACAAATTTCTGTAGGACTAACGCGAACCGAGCTACAGAAGCGCGAAAAGTCGTTTTTTCGCGTTTTCACGAACCCATCGAAATTTACGATGTATCTAATTCCGGTCATTTTTAATCGTTTCCGAAGTTCTAAAAACCTATGTCGATCGTAAATTTCCCGTACAACAAGAAAATACCGGTTTCGCTTTTGATTTTTGAGATTTTATCGACCTTAAGCGGGAAAAACGTTATTTTCGGTTTTTCGCACTTTTCTCCCAGAGTTTTTGAGCTATCGGGAAAAATGCCCCATAATTTTCATCGGGGCGAAATTGCCTATCGAATGGCATTTGTGAAATTTTCCTGCGGTAAAATTTTTTATTTTCCAACCCCCCGAGTCCCAAGGTTGAACATTAGGGTCGAAAAATCGACCTTTTTGAATTTCATCTTTTTTCCAAACTCTTAAAATCTATATCGATCGGAAATCGCGCGCTGATCACGAATCCATTGGGTAGTTTTGAGGTCGGGTAATAATTTATATGTGAAAAAGTGAAAAAACGTGAAATTTCAGCGTTTTTCGGGGATTTTGGACATTAGATTCGAACTATCGAACGAACAACCATGATTTTCGTAATGCGCGGGAAATTTCCGATCGAATAACGTAGTGTTGAAATATTTTTAGTGACAAAATTTTTGTCCCACCCACGGAGCTAGTTTTTTGGGGGGTAAACCCCTTTCGACCAAAAATCGCGATTTTCGAAAATTCACCACGGCCACAAAAATAGAGATATCCGGATTTTTCTTACGCCATTCTTCTCGTCTCGGCGAGGTCTTCAAAAAGTTTTCGGCACAAATTTCTGTAGGACTAACGCGAACCGAGCTACAGAAGCGCGAAAAGTCGTTTTTTCGCGTTTTCACGAACCCATCGAAATTTACGATGTATCTAATTCCGGTCATTTTTAATCGTTTCCGAAGTTCTAAAAACCTATGTCGATCGTAAATTTCCCGTACAACAAGAAAATACCGGTTTCGCTTTTGATTTTTGAGATTTTATCGACCTTAAGCGGGAAAAACGTTATTTTAGGTTTTTCGCACTTTTCTCCCAGAGTTTTTGAGCTATCGGGAAAAATGCCCCATAATTTTCATCGGGGCGAAATTGCCTATCGAATGGCATTTGTGAAATTTTCCTGCGGTAAAATTTTTTATTTTCCAACCCCCCGAGTCCCAAGGTTGAACATTAGGGTCGAAAAATCGACCTTTTTGAATTTCATCTTTTTTCCAAACTCTTAAAATCTATATCGATCGGAAATCGCGCGCTGATCACGAATCCATTGGGTAGTTTTGAGGTCGGGTAATAATTTATATGTGAAAAAGTGAAAAAACGTGAAATTTCAGCGTTTTTCGGGGATTTTGGACATTAGATTCGAACTATCGAACAAACAACCATGATTTTCGTAATGCGCGGGAAATTTCCGATCGAATAACGTAGCGTTGAAATATTTTTAGTGACAAAATTTTTGTCCCACCCACGGAGCTAGTTTTTTGGGGGGTAAACCCCTTTCGACCAAAAATCGCGATTTTCGAAAATTCACCACGGCCACAAAAATAGAGATATCCGGATTTTTCTTACGCCATTCTTCTCGTCTCGGCGAGGTCTTCAAAAAGTTTTGGGCACAAATTTCTGTAGGACTAACGCGAACCGAGCTACAGAAGCGCGAAAAGTCGTTTTTTCGCGTTTTCACGAACCCATCGAAATTTACGATGTATCTAATTCCGGTCATTTTTAATCGTTTCCGAAGTTCTAAAAACCTATGTCGATCGTAAATTTCCCGTACAACAAGAAAATACCGGTTTCGCTTTTGATTTTTGAGATTTTATCGACCTTAAGCGGGAAAAACGTTATTTTAGGTTTTTCGCACTTTTCTCCCAGAGTTTTTGAGCTATCGGGAAAAATGCCCCATAATTTTCATCGGGGCGAAATTGCCTATCGAATGGCATTTGTGAAATTTTCCTGCGGTAAAATTTTTTATTTTCCAACCCCCCGAGTCCCAAGGTTGAACATTAGGGTCGAAAAATCGACCTTTTTGAATTTCATCTTTTTTCCAAACTCTTAAAATCTATATCGATCGGAAATCGCGCGCTGATCACGAATCCATTGGGTAGTTTTGAGGTCGGGTAATAATTTATATGTGAAAAAGTGAAAAAACGTGAAATTTCAGCGTTTTTCGGGGATTTTGGACATTAGATTCGAACTATCGAACAAACAACCATGATTTTCGTAATGCGCGGGAAATTTCCGATCGAATAACGTAGTGTTGAAATATTTTTAGTGACAAAATTTTTGTCCCACCCACGGAGCTAGTTTTTTGGGGGGTAAACCCCTTTCGACCAAAAATCGCGATTTTCGAAAATTCACCACGGCCACAAAAATAGAGATATCCGGATTTTTCTTACGCCATTCTTCTCGTCTCGGCGAGGTCTTCAAAAAGTTTTCGGCACAAATTTCTGTAGGACTAACGCGAACCGAGCTACAGAAGCGCGAAAAGTCGTTTTTTCGCGTTTTCACGAACCCATCGAAATTTACGATGTATCTAATTCCGGTCATTTTTAATCGTTTCCGAAGTTCTAAAAACCTATGTCGATCGTAAATTTCCCGTACAACAAGAAAATACCGGTTTCGCTTTTGATTTTTGAGATTTTATCGACCTTAAGCGGGAAAAACGTTATTTTAGGTTTTTCGCACTTTTCTCCCAGAGTTTTTGAGCTATCGGGAAAAATGCCCCATAATTTTCATCGGGGCGAAATTGCCTATCGAATGGCATTTGTGAAATTTTCCTGCGGTAAAATTTTTTATTTTCCAACCCCCCGAGTCCCAAGGTTGAACATTAGGGTCGAAAAATCGACCTTTTTGAATTTCATCTTTTTTCCAAACTCTTAAAATCTATATCGATCGGAAATCGCGCGCTGATCACGAATCCATTGGGTAGTTTTGAGGTCGGGTAATAATTTATATGTGAAAAAGTGAAAAAACGTGAAATTTCAGCGTTTTTCGGGGATTTTGGACATTAGATTCGAACTATCGAACAAACAACCATGATTTTCGTAATGCGCGGGAAATTTCCGATCGAATAACGTAGTGTTGAAATATTTTTAGTGACAAAATTTTTGTCCCACCCACGGAGCTAGTTTTTTGGGGGGTAAACCCCTTTCGACCAAAAATCGCGATTTTCGAAAATTCACCACGGCCACAAAAATAGAGATATCCGGATTTTTCTTACGCCATTCTTCTCGTCTCGGCGAGGTCTTCAAAAAGTTTTCGGCACAAATTTCTGTAGGACTAACGCGAACCGAGCTACAGAAGCGCGAAAAGTCGTTTTTTCGCGTTTTCACGAACCCATCGAAATTTACGATGTATCTAATTCCGGTCATTTTTAATCGTTTCCGAAGTTCTAAAAACCTATGTCGATCGTAAATTTCCCGTACAACAAGAAAATACCGGTTTCGCTTTTGATTTTTGAGATTTTATCGACCTTAAGCGGGAAAAACGTTATTTTCGGTTTTTCGCACTTTTCTCCCAGAGTTTTTGAGCTATCGGGAAAAATGCCCCATAATTTTCATCGGGGCGAAATTGCCTATCGAATGGCATTTGTGAAATTTTCCTGCGGTAAAATTTTTTATTTTCCAACCCCCCGAGTCCCAAGGTTGAACATTAGGGTCGAAAAATCGACCTTTTTGAATTTCATCTTTTTTCCAAACTCTTAAAATCTATATCGATCGGAAATCGCGCGCTGATCACGAATCCATTGGGTAGTTTTGAGGTCGGGTAATAATTTATATGTGAAAAAGTGAAAAAACGTGAAATTTCAGCGTTTTTCGGGGATTTTGGACATTAGATTCGAACTATCGAACGAATAACCATGATTTTCGTAATGCGCGGGAAATTTCCGATCGAATAACGTAGTGTTGAAATATTTTTAGTGACAAAATTTTTGTCCCACCCACGGAGCTAGTTTTTTGGGGGGTAAACCCCTTTCGACCAAAAATCGCGATTTTCGAAAATTCACCACGGCCACAAAAATAGAGATATCCGGATTTTTCTTACGCCATTCTTCTCGTCTCGGCGAGGTCTTCAAAAATTTTTGGGCACAAATTTCTGTAGGACTAACGCGAACCGAGCTACAGAAGCGCGAAAAGTCGTTTTTTCGCGTTTTCACGAACCCATCGAAATTTACGATGTATCTAATTCCGGTCATTTTTAATCGTTTCCGAAGTTCTAAAAACCTATGTCGATCGTAAATTTCCCGTACAACAAGAAAATACCGGTTTCGCTTTTGATTTTTGAGATTTTATCGACCTTAAGCGGGAAAAACGTTATTTTCGGTTTTTCGCACTTTTCTCCCAGAGTTTTTGAGCTATCGGGAAAAATGCCCCATAATTTTCATCGGGGCGAAATTGCCTATCGAATGGCATTTGTGAAATTTTCCTGCGGTAAAATTTTTTATTTTCCAACCCCCCGAGTCCCAAGGTTGAACATTAGGGTCGAAAAATCGACCTTTTTGAATTTCATCTTTTTTCCAAACTCTTAAAATCTATATCGATCGGAAATCGCGCGCTGATCACGAATCCATTGGGTAGTTTTGAGGTCGGGTAATAATTTATATGTGAAAAAGTGAAAAAACGTGAAATTTCAGCGTTTTTCGGGGATTTTGGACATTAGATTCGAACTATCGAACAAACAACCATGATTTTCGTAATGCGCGGGAAATTTCCGAT